>JBAIAA010000009.1:3000000-3455823 GCA_037893245.1 Crossaster papposus | reverse complement strand
CTTTCAAGACAAATGGGAATTATGTTTACCCACATTCATTGAGGAATTATACATTATTTTCTGTGTATTTATCATTTTTTTGGACTACAACATTGTAAATACCATAAAATCTGTTACAAACGGCCAATCGTATACAAAAAGTTGGCGTATGGATATCGCACGATGAATATTTTCGTGCCTCTCGGGAAATTTATCCTAAATTTCGTCCTTTTTTACCACAATCAAATTCCAAAATTTGTTAAGAATTGCCAGTTGTTGTCGGGGGAAACTTTTGCACGAAAGTTGTCAAATCCGCCCTAATATCAGTTGTGAATGAGCAATCGACACAAATTTGGACTGAGTGATGCAGATTGTAGATATGTCAGTACAACAACTTTCAGACAAATGGGATTATGTTTACCCAAATTAATTGAGGAATTATACATTATTTTCAGTGTATTTATCATTTTTTTGACTAAAAACATGGTAAAATACCCATAAAATCTGTTACAACGCGCCAATTGTTACAAAAGTTGGCGTATGATATCGCACGATGAATATTTTCGTGCTCTGGAAATTTCCGTAAATTCCGTCCTTTTTTACACAATCAAATTCCAAAATTTGTTAAGAATTGCCAGTTGGTTGTCGGGGGAAACCTTTTGCACGAAAGTTGTCAAAATCCGCCCTAATATCAGTTGTGAATGAGCAATCGACACAAAATTTGGACTGAGTGAGCAGATTGTAGATTCATGTCAGTACAACAACTTTCAGACAAATGGGATTATGTTTACCCAAATTAATTGAGGAATTATACATTATTTTCAGTGTATTTATCATTTTTTTGACTAAAAACATGGTAAAATACCCATAAAATCTGTTACAACGCGCCAATTGTTACAAAAGTTGGCGTATGATATCGCACGATGAATATTTTCGTGCTCTGGAAATTTCCGTAAATTCCGTCCTTTTTTACACAATCAAATTCCAAAATTTGTTAAGAATTGCCAGTTGGTTGTCGGGGGAAACCTTTTGCACGAAAGTTGTCAAAATCCGCCCTAATATCAGTTGTGAATGAGCAATCGACACAAAATTTGGACTGAGTGAGCAGATTGTAGATTCATGTCAGTACAACAACTTTCAGACAAATGGGATTATGTTTACCCAAATTAATTGAGGAATTATACATTATTTTCAGTGTATTTATCATTTTTTTGACTAAAAACATGGTAAAATACCCATAAAATCTGTTACAACGCGCCAATTGTTACAAAAGTTGGCGTATGATATCGCACGATGAATATTTTCGTGCTCTGGAAATTTCCGTAAATTCCGTCCTTTTTTACACAATCAAATTCCAAAATTTGTTAAGAATTGCCAGTTGGTTGTCGGGGGAAACCTTTTGCACGAAAGTTGTCAAAATCCGCCCTAATATCAGTTGTGAATGAGCAATCGACACAAAATTTGGACTGAGTGAGCAGATTGTAGATTCATGTCAGTACAACAACTTTCAGACAAATGGGATTTTGTTTACCCAAATTAATTGAGGAATTATACATTATTTTCAGTGTATTTATCATTTTTTTGACTTAAAACATGGTAAAATACCCATAAAATCTGTTACAACGCGCCAATTGTTACAAAAGTTGGCGTATGATATCGCACGATGAATATTTTCGTGCTCTGGAAATTTCCGTAAATTCCGTCCTTTTTTACACAATCAAATTCCAAAATTTGTTAAGAATTGCCAGTTGGTTGTCGGGGGAAACCTTTTGCACGAAAGTTGTCAAAATCCGCCCTAATATCAGTTGTGAATGAGCAATCGACACAAAATTTGGACTGAGTGAGCAGATTGTAGATTCATGTCAGTACAACAACTTTCAGACAAATGGGATTATGTTTACCCAAATTAATTGAGGAATTATACATTATTTTCAGTGTATTTATCATTTTTTTGACTAAAAACATGGTAAAATACCCATAAAATCTGTTACAACGCGCCAATTGTTACAAAAGTTGGCGTATGATATCGCACGATGAATATTTTCGTGCTCTGGAAATTTCCGTAAATTCCGTCCTTTTTTACACAATCAAATTCCAAAATTTGTTAAGAATTGCCAGTTGGTTGTCGGGGGAAACCTTTTGCACGAAAGTTGTCAAAATCCGCCCTAATATCAGTTGTGAATGAGCAATCGACACAAAATTTGGACTGAGTGAGCAGATTGTAGATTCATGTCAGTACAACAACTTTCAGACAAATGGGATTATGTTTACCCAAATTAATTGAGGAATTATACATTATTTTCAGTATATTTATCATTTTTTTGACTAAAAACATGGTAAAATACCCATAAAATCTGTTACAACGCGCCAATTGTTACAAAAGTTGGCGTATGATATCGCACGATGAATATTTTCGTGCTCTGGAAATTTCCGTAAATTCCGTCCTTTTTTACACAATCAAATTCCAAAATTTGTTAAGAATTGCCAGTTGGTTGTCGGGGGAAACCTTTTGCACGAAAGTTGTCAAAATCCGCCCTAATATCAGTTGTGAATGAGCAATCGACACAAAATTTGGACTGAGTGAGCAGATTGTAGATTCATGTCAGTACAACAACTTTCAGACAAATGGGATTATGTTTACCCAAATTAATTGAGGAATTATACATTATTTTCAGTGTATTTATCATTTTTTTGACTAAAAACATGGTAAAATACCCATAAAATCTGTTACAACGCGCCAATTGTTACAAAAGTTGGCGTATGATATCGCACGATGAATATTTTCGTGCTCTGGAAATTTCCGTAAATTCCGTCCTTTTTTACACAATCAAATTCCAAAATTTGTTAAGAATTGCCAGTTGGTTGTCGGGGGAAACCTTTTGCACGAAAGTTGTCAAAATCCGCCCTAATATCAGTTGTGAATGAGCAATCGACACAAAATTTGGACTGAGTGAGCAGATTGTAGATTCATGTCAGTACAACAACTTTCAGACAAATGGGATTTTGTTTACCCAAATTAATTGAGGAATTATACATTATTTTCAGTGTATTTATCATTTTTTTTGACTAAAAACATGGTAAAATACCCATAAAATCTGTTACAACGCGCCAATTGTTACAAAAGTTGGCGTATGATATCGCACGATGAATATTTTCGTGCTCTGGAAATTTCCGTAAATTCCGTCCTTTTTTACACAATCAAATTCCAAAATTTGTTAAGAATTGCCAGTTGGTTGTCGGGGGAAACCTTTTGCACGAAAGTTGTCAAAATCCGCCCTAATATCAGTTGTGAATGAGCAATCGACACAAAATTTGGACTGAGTGAGCAGATTGTAGATTCATGTCAGTACAACAACTTTCAGACAAATGGGATTATGTTTACCCAAATTAATTGAGGAATTATACATTATTTTCAGTGTATTTATCATTTTTTTGACTAAAAACATGGTAAAATACCCATAAAATCTGTTACAACGCGCCAATTGTTACAAAAGTTGGCGTATGATATCGCACGATGAATATTTTCGTGCTCTGGAAATTTCCGTAAATTCCGTCCTTTTTTACACAATCAAATTCCAAAATTTGTTAAGAATTGCCAGTTGGTTGTCGGGGGAAACCTTTTGCACGAAAGTTGTCAAAATCCGCCCTAATATCAGTTGTGAATGAGCAATCGACACAAAATTTGGACTGAGTGAGCAGATTGTAGATTCATGTCAGTACAACAACTTTCAGACAAATGGGATTATGTTTACCCAAATTAATTGAGGAATTATACATTATTTTCAGTGTATTTATCATTTTTTTGACTAAAAACATGGTAAAATACCCATAAAATCTGTTACAACGCGCCAATTGTTACAAAAGTTGGCGTATGATATCGCACGATGAATATTTTCGTGCTCTGGAAATTTCCGTAAATTCCGTCCTTTTTTACACAATCAAATTCCAAAATTTGTTAAGAATTGCCAGTTGGTTGTCGGGGGAAACCTTTTGCACGAAAGTTGTCAAAATCCGCCCTAATATCAGTTGTGAATGAGCAATCGACACAAAATTTGGACTGAGTGAGCAGATTGTAGATTCATGTCAGTACAACAACTTTCAGACAAATGGGATTATGTTTACCCAAATTAATTGAGGAATTATACATTATTTTCAGTGTATTTATCATTTTTTTGACTAAAAACATGGTAAAATACCCATAAAATCTGTTACAACGCGCCAATTGTTACAAAAGTTGGCGTATGATATCGCACGATGAATATTTTCGTGCTCTGGAAATTTCCGTAAATTCCGTCCTTTTTTACACAATCAAATTCCAAAATTTGTTAAGAATTGCCAGTTGGTTGTCGGGGGAAACCTTTTGCACGAAAGTTGTCAAAATCCGCCCTAATATCAGTTGTGAATGAGCAATCGACACAAAATTTGGACTGAGTGAGCAGATTGTAGATTCATGTCAGTACAACAACTTTCAGACAAATGGGATTATGTTTACCCAAATTAATTGAGGAATTATACATTATTTTCAGTGTATTTATCATTTTTTTGACTAAAAACATGGTAAAATACCCATAAAATCTGTTACAACGCGCCAATTGTTACAAAAGTTGGCGTATGATATCGCACGATGAATATTTTCGTGCTCTGGAAATTTCCGTAAATTCCGTCCTTTTTTACACAATCAAATTCCAAAATTTGTTAAGAATTGCCAGTTGGTTGTCGGGGGAAACCTTTTGCACGAAAGTTGTCAAAATCCGCCCTAATATCAGTTGTGAATGAGCAATCGACACAAAATTTGGACTGAGTGAGCAGATTGTAGATTCATGTCAGTACAACAACTTTCAGACAAATGGGATTATGTTTACTCAAATTAATTGAGGAATTATACATTATTTTCAGTGTATTTATCATTTTTTTGACTAAAAACATGGTAAAATACCCATAAAATCTGTTACAACGCGCCAATTGTTACAAAAGTTGGCGTATGATATCGCACGATGAATATTTTCGTGCTCTGGAAATTTCCGTAAATTCCGTCCTTTTTTACACAATCAAATTCCAAAATTTGTTAAGAATTGCCAGTTGGTTGTCGGGGGAAACCTTTTGCACGAAAGTTGTCAAAATCCGCCCTAATATCAGTTGTGAATGAGCAATCGACACAAAATTTGGACTGAGTGAGCAGATTGTAGATTCATGTCAGTACAACAACTTTCAGACAAATGGGATTTTGTTTACCCAAATTAATTGAGGAATTATACATTATTTTCAGTGTATTTATCATTTTTTTGACTAAAAACATGGTAAAATACCCATAAAATCTGTTACAACGCGCCAATTGTTACAAAAGTTGGCGTATGATATCGCACGATGAATATTTTCGTGCTCTGGAAATTTCCGTAAATTCCGTCCTTTTTTACACAATCAAATTCCAAAATTTGTTAAGAATTGCCAGTTGGTTGTCGGGGGAAACCTTTTGCACGAAAGTTGTCAAAATCCGCCCTAATATCAGTTGTGAATGAGCAATCGACACAAAATTTGGACTGAGTGAGCAGATTGTAGATTCATGTCAGTACAACAACTTTCAGACAAATGGGATTATGTTTACCCAAATTAATTGAGGAATTATACATTATTTTCAGTGTATTTATCATTTTTTTGACTAAAAACATGGTAAAATACCCATAAAATCTGTTACAACGCGCCAATTGTTACAAAAGTTGGCGTATGATATCGCACGATGAATATTTTCGTGCTCTGGAAATTTCCGTAAATTCCGTCCTTTTTTACACAATCAAATTCCAAAATTTGTTAAGAATTGCCAGTTGGTTGTCGGGGGAAACCTTTTGCACGAAAGTTGTCAAAATCCGCCCTAATATCAGTTGTGAATGAGCAATCGACACAAAATTTGGACTGAGTGAGCAGATTGTAGATTCATGTCAGTACAACAACTTTCAGACAAATGGGATTATGTTTACCCAAATTAATTGAGGAATTATACATTATTTTCAGTGTATTTATCATTTTTTTGACTAAAAACATGGTAAAATACCCATAAAATCTGTTACAACGCGCCAATTGTTACAAAAGTTGGCGTATGATATCGCACGATGAATATGTTCGTGCTCTGGAAATTTCCGTAAATTCCGTCCTTTTTTACACAATCAAATTCCAAAATTTGTTAAGAATTGCCAGTTGGTTGTCGGGGGAAACCTTTTGCACGAAAGTTGTCAAAATCCGCCCTAATATCAGTTGTGAATGAGCAATCGACACAAAATTTGGACTGAGTGAGCAAATTGTAGATTCATGTCAGTACAACAACTTTCAGACAAATGGGATTATGTTTACCCAAATTAATTGAGGAATTATACATTATTTTCAGTGTATTTATCATTTTTTTGACTAAAAACATGGTAAAATACCCATAAAATCTGTTACAACGCGCCAATTGTTACAAAAGTTGGCGTATGATATCGCACGATGAATATTTTCGTGCTCTGGAAATTTCCGTAAATTCCGTCCTTTTTTACACAATCAAATTCCAAAATTTGTTAAGAATTGCCAGTTGGTTGTCGGGGGAAACCTTTTGCACGAAAGTTGTCAAAATCCGCCCTAATATCAGTTGTGAATGAGCAATCGACACAAAATTTGGACTGAGTGAGCAGATTGTAGATTCATGTCAGTACAACAACTTTCAGACAAATGGGATTATGTTTACCCAAATTAATTGAGGAATTATACATTATTTTCAGTGTATTTATCATTTTTTTGACTAAAAACATGGTAAAATACCCATAAAATCTGTTACAACGCGCCAATTGTTACAAAAGTTGGCGTATGATATCGCACGATGAATATTTTCGTGCTCTGGAAATTTCCGTAAATTCCGTCCTTTTTTACACAATCAAATTCCAAAATTTGTTAAGAATTGCCAGTTGGTTGTCGGGGGAAACCTTTTGCACGAAAGTTGTCAAAATCCGCCCTAATATCAGTTGTGAATGAGCAATCGACACAAAATTTGGACTGAGTGAGCAGATTGTAGATTCATGTCAGTACAACAACTTTCAGACAAATGGGATTATGTTTACCCAAATTAATTGAGGAATTATACATTATTTTCAGTGTATTTATCATTTTTTTGACTAAAAACATGGTAAAATACCCATAAAATCTGTTACAACGCGCCAATTGTTACAAAAGTTGGCGTATGATATCGCACGATGAATATTTTCGTGCTCTGGAAATTTCCGTAAATTCCGTCCTTTTTTACACAATCAAATTCCAAAATTTGTTAAGAATTGCCAGTTGGTTGTCGGGGGAAACCTTTTGCACGAAAGTTGTCAAAATCCGCCCTAATATCAGTTGTGAATGAGCAATCGACACAAAATTTGGACTGAGTGAGCAGATTGTAGATTCATGTCAGTACAACAACTTTCAGACAAATGGGATTATGTTTACCCAAATTAATTGAGGAATTATACATTATTTTCAGTGTATTTATCATTTTTTTGACTAAAAACATGGTAAAATACCCATAAAATCTGTTACAACGCGCCAATTGTTACAAAAGTTGGCGTATGATATCGCACGATGAATATTTTCGTGCTCTGGAAATTTCCGTAAATTCCGTCCTTTTTTACACAATCAAATTCCAAATTTGTTAAGAATTGCCAGTTGGTTGTCGGGGGAAACCTTTTGCACGAAAGTTGTCAAAATCCGCCCTAATATCAGTTGTGAATGAGCAATCGACACAAAATTTGGACTGAGTGAGCAGATTGTAGATTCATGTCAGTACAACAACTTTCAGACAAATGGGATTATGTTTACCCAAATTAATTGAGGAATTATACATTATTTTCAGTGTATTTATCATTTTTTTGACTAAAAACATGGTAAAATACCCATAAAATCTGTTACAACGCGCCAATTGTTACAAAAGTTGGCGTATGATATCGCACGATGAATATTTTCGTGCTCTGGAAATTTCCGTAAATTCCGTCCTTTTTTACACAATCAAATTCCAAAATTTGTTAAGAATTGCCAGTTGGTTGTCGGGGGAAACCTTTTGCACGAAAGTTGTCAAAATCCGCCCTAATATCAGTTGTGAATGAGCAATCGACACAAAATTTGGACTGAGTGAGCAGATTGTAGATTCATGTCAGTACAACAACTTTCAGACAAATGGGATTATGTTTACTCAAATTAATTGAGGAATTATACATTATTTTCAGTGTATTTATCATTTTTTTGACTAAAAACATGGTAAAATACCCATAAAATCTGTTACAACGCGCCAATTGTTACAAAAGTTGGCGTATGATATCGCACGATGAATATTTTCGTGCTCTGGAAATTTCCGTAAATTCCGTCCTTTTTTACACAATCAAATTCCAAAATTTGTTAAGAATTGCCAGTTGGTTGTCGGGGGAAACCTTTTGCACGAAAGTTGTCAAAATCCGCCCTAATATCAGTTGTGAATGAGCAATCGACACAAAATTTGGACTGAGTGAGCAGATTGTAGATTCATGTCAGTACAACAACTTTCAGACAAATGGGATTTTGTTTACCCAAATTAATTGAGGAATTATACATTATTTTCAGTGTATTTATCATTTTTTTGACTAAAAACATGGTAAAATACCCATAAAATCTGTTACAACGCGCCAATTGTTACAAAAGTTGGCGTATGATATCGCACGATGAATATTTTCGTGCTCTGGAAATTTCCGTAAATTCCGTCCTTTTTTACACAATCAAATTCCAAAATTTGTTAAGAATTGCCAGTTGGTTGTCGGGGGAAACCTTTTGCACGAAAGTTGTCAAAATCCGCCCTAATATCAGTTGTGAATGAGCAATCGACACAAAATTTGGACTGAGTGAGCAGATTGTAGATTCATGTCAGTACAACAACTTTCAGACAAATGGGATTATGTTTACCCAAATTAATTGAGGAATTATACATTATTTTCAGTGTATTTATCATTTTTTTGACTAAAAACATGGTAAAATACCCATAAAATCTGTTACAACGCGCCAATTGTTACAAAAGTTGGCGTATGATATCGCACGATGAATATTTTCGTGCTCTGGAAATTTCCGTAAATTCCGTCCTTTTTTACACAATCAAATTCCAAAATTTGTTAAGAATTGCCAGTTGGTTGTCGGGGGAAACCTTTTGCACGAAAGTTGTCAAAATCCGCCCTAATATCAGTTGTGAATGAGCAATCGACACAAAATTTGGACTGAGTGAGCAGATTGTAGATTCATGTCAGTACAACAACTTTCAGACAAATGGGATTATGTTTACCCAAATTAATTGAGGAATTATACATTATTTTCAGTGTATTTATCATTTTTTTGACTAAAAACATGGTAAAATACCCATAAAATCTGTTACAACGCGCCAATTGTTACAAAAGTTGGCGTATGATATCGCACGATGAATATTTTCGTGCTCTGGAAATTTCCGTAAATTCCGTCCTTTTTTACACAATCAAATTCCAAAATTTGTTAAGAATTGCCAGTTGGTTGTCGGGGGAAACCTTTTGCACGAAAGTTGTCAAAATCCGCCCTAATATCAGTTGTGAATGAGCAATCGACACAAAATTTGGACTGAGTGAGCAGATTGTAGATTCATGTCAGTACAACAACTTTCAGACAAATGGGATTATGTTTACCCAAATTAATTGAGGAATTATACATTATTTTCAGTGTATTTATCATTTTTTTGACTAAAAACATGGTAAAATACCCATAAAATCTGTTACAACGCGCCAATTGTTACAAAAGTTGGCGTATGATATCGCACGATGAATATTTTCGTGCTCTGGAAATTTCCGTAAATTCCGTCCTTTTTTACACAATCAAATTCCAAAATTTGTTAAGAATTGCCAGTTGGTTGTCGGGGGAAACCTTTTGCACGAAAGTTGTCAAAATCCGCCCTAATATCAGTTGTGAATGAGCAATCGACACAAAATTTGGACTGAGTGAGCAGATTGTAGATTCATGTCAGTACAACAACTTTCAGACAAATGGGATTATGTTTACCCAAATTAATTGAGGAATTATACATTATTTTCAGTGTATTTATCATTTTTTTGACTAAAAACATGGTAAAATACCCATAAAATCTGTTACAACGCGCCAATTGTTACAAAAGTTGGCGTATGATATCGCACGATGAATATTTTCGTGCTCTGGAAATTTCCGTAAATTCCGTCCTTTTTTACACAATCAAATTCCAAAATTTGTTAAGAATTGCCAGTTGGTTGTCGGGGGAAACCTTTTGCACGAAAGTTGTCAAAATCCGCCCTAATATCAGTTGTGAATGAGCAATCGACACAAAATTTGGACTGAGTGAGCAGATTGTAGATTCATGTCAGTACAACAACTTTCAGACAAATGGGATTATGTTTACCCAAATTAATTGAGGAATTATACATTATTTTCAGTGTATTTATCATTTTTTTGACTAAAAACATGGTAAAATACCCATAAAATCTGTTACAACGCGCCAATTGTTACAAAAGTTGGCGTATGATATCGCACGATGAATATTTTCGTGCTCTGGAAATTTCCGTAAATTCCGTCCTTTTTTACACAATCAAATTCCAAAATTTGTTAAGAATTGCCAGTTGGTTGTCGGGGGAAACCTTTTGCACGAAAGTTGTCAAAATCCGCCCTAATATCAGTTGTGAATGAGCAATCGACACAAAATTTGGACTGAGTGAGCAGATTGTAGATTCATGTCAGTACAACAACTTTCAGACAAATGGGATTATGTTTACTCAAATTAATTGAGGAATTATACATTATTTTCAGTGTATTTATCATTTTTTTGACTAAAAACATGGTAAAATACCCATAAAATCTGTTACAACGCGCCAATTGTTACAAAAGTTGGCGTATGATATCGCACGATGAATATTTTCGTGCTCTGGAAATTTCCGTAAATTCCGTCCTTTTTTACACAATCAAATTCCAAAATTTGTTAAGAATTGCCAGTTGGTTGTCGGGGGAAACCTTTTGCACGAAAGTTGTCAAAATCCGCCCTAATATCAGTTGTGAATGAGCAATCGACACAAAATTTGGACTGAGTGAGCAGATTGTAGATTCATGTCAGTACAACAACTTTCAGACAAATGGGATTTTGTTTACCCAAATTAATTGAGGAATTATACATTATTTTCAGTGTATTTATCATTTTTTTGACTAAAAACATGGTAAAATACCCATAAAATCTGTTACAACGCGCCAATTGTTACAAAAGTTGGCGTATGATATCGCACGATGAATATTTTCGTGCTCTGGAAATTTCCGTAAATTCCGTCCTTTTTTACACAATCAAATTCCAAAATTTGTTAAGAATTGCCAGTTGGTTGTCGGGGGAAACCTTTTGCACGAAAGTTGTCAAAATCCGCCCTAATATCAGTTGTGAATGAGCAATCGACACAAAATTTGGACTGAGTGAGCAGATTGTAGATTCATGTCAGTACAACAACTTTCAGACAAATGGGATTATGTTTACCCAAATTAATTGAGGAATTATACATTATTTTCAGTGTATTTATCATTTTTTTGACTAAAAACATGGTAAAATACCCATAAAATCTGTTACAACGCGCCAATTGTTACAAAAGTTGGCGTATGATATCGCACGATGAATATTTTCGTGCTCTGGAAATTTCCGTAAATTCCGTCCTTTTTTACACAATCAAATTCCAAAATTTGTTAAGAATTGCCAGTTGGTTGTCGGGGGAAACCTTTTGCACGAAAGTTGTCAAAATCCGCCCTAATATCAGTTGTGAATGAGCAATCGACACAAAATTTGGACTGAGTGAGCAGATTGTAGATTCATGTCAGTACAACAACTTTCAGACAAATGGGATTATGTTTACCCAAATTAATTGAGGAATTATACATTATTTTCAGTGTATTTATCATTTTTTTGACTAAAAACATGGTAAAATACCCATAAAATCTGTTACAACGCGCCAATTGTTACAAAAGTTGGCGTATGATATCGCACGATGAATATTTTCGTGCTCTGGAAATTTCCGTAAATTCCGTCCTTTTTTACACAATCAAATTCCAAAATTTGTTAAGAATTGCCAGTTGGTTGTCGGGGGAAACCTTTTGCACGAAAGTTGTCAAAATCCGCCCTAATATCAGTTGTGAATGAGCAATCGACACAAAATTTGGACTGAGTGAGCAAATTGTAGATTCATGTCAGTACAACAACTTTCAGACAAATGGGATTATGTTTACCCAAATTAATTGAGGAATTATACATTATTTTCAGTGTATTTATCATTTTTTTGACTAAAAACATGGTAAAATACCCATAAAATCTGTTACAACGCGCCAATTGTTACAAAAGTTGGCGTATGATATCGCACGATGAATATTTTCGTGCTCTGGAAATTTCCGTAAATTCCGTCCTTTTTTACACAATCAAATTCCAAAATTTGTTAAGAATTGCCAGTTGGTTGTCGGGGGAAACCTTTTGCACGAAAGTTGTCAAAATCCGCCCTAATATCAGTTGTGAATGAGCAATCGACACAAAATTTGGACTGAGTGAGCAGATTGTAGATTCATGTCAGTACAACAACTTTCAGACAAATGGGATTATGTTTACCCAAATTAATTGAGGAATTATACATTATTTTCAGTGTATTTATCATTTTTTTGACTAAAAACATGGTAAAATACCCATAAAATCTGTTACAACGCGCCAATTGTTACAAAAGTTGGCGTATGATATCGCACGATGAATATTTTCGTGCTCTGGAAATTTCCGTAAATTCCGTCCTTTTTTACACAATCAAATTCCAAAATTTGTTAAGAATTGCCAGTTGGTTGTCGGGGGAAACCTTTTGCACGAAAGTTGTCAAAATCCGCCCTAATATCAGTTGTGAATGAGCAATCGACACAAAATTTGGACTGAGTGAGCAGATTGTAGATTCATGTCAGTACAACAACTTTCAGACAAATGAGATTATGTTTACCCAAATTAATTGAGGAATTATACATTATTTTCAGTGTATTTATCATTTTTTTGACTAAAAACATGGTAAAATACCCATAAAATCTGTTACAACGCGCCAATTGTTACAAAAGTTGGCGTATGATATCGCACGATGAATATTTTCGTGCTCTGGAAATTTCCGTAAATTCCGTCCTTTTTTACACAATCAAATTCCAAAATTTGTTAAGAATTGCCAGTTGGTTGTCGGGGGAAACCTTTTGCACGAAAGTTGTCAAAATCCGCCCTAATATCAGTTGTGAATGAGCAATCGACACAAAATTTGGACTGAGTGAGCAGATTGTAGATTCATGTCAGTACAACAACTTTCAGACAAATGGGATTATGTTTACCCAAATTAATTGAGGAATTATACATTATTTTCAGTGTATTTATCATTTTTTTGACTAAAAACATGGTAAAATACCCATAAAATCTGTTACAACGCGCCAATTGTTACAAAAGTTGGCGTATGATATCGCACGATGAATATTTTCGTGCTCTGGAAATTTCCGTAAATTCCGTCCTTTTTTACACAATCAAATTCCAAAATTTGTTAAGAATTGCCAGTTGGTTGTCGGGGGAAACCTTTTGCACGAAAGTTGTCAAAATCCGCCCTAATATCAGTTGTGAATGAGCAATCGACACAAAATTTGGACTGAGTGAGCAGATTGTAGATTCATGTCAGTACAACAACTTTCAGACAAATGGGATTTTGTTTACCCAAATTAATTGAGGAATTATACATTATTTTCAGTGTATTTATCATTTTTTTGACTAAAAACATGGTAAAATACCCATAAAATCTGTTACAACGCGCCAATTGTTACAAAAGTTGGCGTATGATATCGCACGATGAATATTTTCGTGCTCTGGAAATTTCCGTAAATTCCGTCCTTTTTTACACAATCAAATTCCAAAATTTGTTAAGAATTGCCAGTTGGTTGTCGGGGGAAACCTTTTGCACGAAAGTTGTCAAAATCCGCCCTAATATCAGTTGTGAATGAGCAATCGACACAAAATTTTGACTGAGTGAGCAGATTGTAGATTCATGTCAGTACAACAACTTTCAGACAAATGGGATTATGTTTACCCAAATTAATTGAGGAATTATACATTATTTTCAGTGTATTTATCATTTTTTTGACTAAAAACATGGTAAAATACCCATAAAATCTGTTACAACGCGCCAATTGTTACAAAAGTTGGCGTATGATATCGCACGATGAATATTTTCGTGCTCTGGAAATTTCCGTAAATTCCGTCCTTTTTTACACAATCAAATTCCAAAATTTGTTAAGAATTGCCAGTTGGTTGTCGGGGGAAACCTTTTGCACGAAAGTTGTCAAAATCCGCCCTAATATCAGTTGTGAATGAGCAATCGACACAAAATTTGGACTGAGTGAGCAGATTGTAGATTCATGTCAGTACAACAACTTTCAGACAAATGGGATTTTGTTTACCCAAATTAATTGAGGAATTATACATTATTTTCAGTGTATTTATCATTTTTTTGACTAAAAACATGGTAAAATACCCATAAAATCTGTTACAACGCGCCAATTGTTACAAAAGTTGGCGTATGATATCGCACGATGAATATTTTCGTGCTCTGGAAATTTCCGTAAATTCCGTCCTTTTTTACACAATCAAATTCCAAAATTTGTTAAGAATTGCCAGTTGGTTGTCGGGGGAAACCTTTTGCACGAAAGTTGTCAAAATCCGCCCTAATATCAGTTGTGAATGAGCAATCGACACAAAATTTGGACTGAGTGAGCAGATTGTAGATTCATGTCAGTACAACAACTTTCAGACAAATGGGATTATGTTTACCCAAATTAATTGAGGAATTATACATTATTTTCAGTGTATTTATCATTTTTTTGACTAAAAACATGGTAAAATACCCATAAAATCTGTTACAACGCGCCAATTGTTACAAAAGTTGGCGTATGATATCGCACGATGAATATTTTCGTGCTCTGGAAATTTCCGTAAATTCCGTCCTTTTTTACACAATCAAATTCCAAAATTTGTTAAGAATTGCCAGTTGGTTGTCGGGGGAAACCTTTTGCACGAAAGTTGTCAAAATCCGCCCTAATATCAGTTGTGAATGAGCAATCGACACAAAATTTGGACTGAGTGAGCAGATTGTAGATTCATGTCAGTACAACAACTTTCAGACAAATGGGATTATGTTTACCCAAATTAATTGAGGAATTATACATTATTTTCAGTGTATTTATCATTTTTTTGACTAAAAACATGGTAAAATACCCATAAAATCTGTTACAACGCGCCAATTGTTACAAAAGTTGGCGTATGATATCGCACGATGAATATTTTCGTGCTCTGGAAATTTCCGTAAATTCCGTCCTTTTTTACACAATCAAATTCCAAAATTTGTTAAGAATTGCCAGTTGGTTGTCGGGGGAAACCTTTTGCACGAAAGTTGTCAACATCCGCCCTAATATCAGTTGTGAATGAGCAATCGACACAAAATTTGGACTGAGTGAGCAGATTGTAGATTCATGTCAGTACAACAACTTTCAGACAAATGGGATTATGTTTACCCAAATTAATTGAGGAATTATTCGTTATTTTCAGTGTATTATACAAGACAAAATTAGATAAAAAAAATAATCAAACAGTGAATTAAGTGAAATATAATATTAAATTAGGCCTATTAATAAATAGGTTAAATAAAGTTCAGAGAAAAGTATTCGTTGAAAAGTTTTAGTGTTTGCCTTGTTTTGACCTTTTGGACCAAAAGTTATTTTTTATTATTTTTATTTTTTGGGAATAAAATTGTGGTTTTATGGTATTAAACAAAACCGGCTCGTACGTGGGCCTACTATGGAGTACGGTACTCAGTCCCGAACAACTCGGCCGTCAAGACAACCCGACTTTGACTTGTAGTACGTGCGCACGGTGCAGTGAGCTTCGTACACAATCATGTACAAGTACTTCACGCGGTCCCGACCCCATGTACATGTACGTGTCATGTACAGTACATGTACACGTTGTATTGCATTGGCAGATAATAATAAGACGGGACTAACAGATGTAGCGTGAATTTCAGGCTCCATGAAATCTTGACTCATTGGTAGTACTGCGCATGCTTAAGAGAAACATGGGCGTGCACGTCTGTGGGTTTAACCAATAATAGGAAAATAGGGTCCGGTTTTATGGGAGCCTGATATTCTCGCGGTCGGCATGACGTCACGAAGGGGCGAGCCGTCCATAACAACATGCGTTTAACCTCAGTCAAATGTTCCCCCCCCCTTTGCTCTAAAGTGCATAAACAATCCATATGACACCGTACATCCATACGGCCGGGTACGTACGCGGCCGACGCGACGATTGTGCATTGGGCCTTTTTGAAACCGTTGCTTCGTCTTTGGCTTTGGCTTCGCCTTCGAATTCCGAAATACTGAGAAGCAAATAGAAATGGAAGAAAATTGAAATAGTCTTCTGAATGTTTCTGAAGTACAACAGGCGTCAGAATGTGGCTGGAGATCTTGCAGTTGGAAATCAAAAATCGCCTTAAGCCAAAGACGAAGACGAAGCCAGGGATTCGAAAAGGTACAGCGATGCGTGGTGCACAACAGGAAAGGTTACCAGTCACATCAAGCCAAGAGTACCAGCATGTAGTTGTCCAATAAACTGTACGAACTGAATGACGTTGATGCGATGTTTTGCGCGCGAGATCTGGAAATGGTTTCGGCGTGGAAGTCAGGATTGTTGGGCTGGCTGTCGTTATTTTTCGTTAATGTTTGTGCCTAAAAAGGTTTAAAAAACTGCCGTAACGTCAAGTCTTCATTAATTTACTGTGAATAATAGAGCTCTTCGATTTGTATCGCGGCTGTGGATGAAGTTGAAGCAGTCATCGTTCAACTTTAATGGTTAAAATGAGGTCTGGCAAAACTGCACTACGCTAGGACGGTGTACGTAGTAGTACTACATGGTACAACTAGTACAAGTAAACACGGTGAGCTGAGTGAGACTCTCAGAGGTAGGTTAAAACTCGAAAACCCTGCTTATAATTTTTCGACAACTTAAATGGAATTTGGACACCCCCGTCCCCCCTATTCAGTATGAGCCACTTTGGAGTTCCGACTGCGCATGTGCACAACAAGATTCAACAATTTTTCTCAGAGGTCAAGTGATACAAACACGGCAGACAAATGCACACAAGGCTATGGGGGACGTGGTAACCAAATCCGCATTTTTTACATTTTCTTGTGAAATCGAAAAAAATAAATAATATTTGTTCGAACAAAAGTTTGGCCACACAAAGCGGCTGAAAACACCAAAACGTAAACAAAAATATGTTACTTAGTAACTTTAAAACACGACGATCTCTTGAAATTTGCTGGTACCCCGCTATGCTTTTGCACGCAATCGATGAAATGTTTATATCGAAAGAAAAATCGTCAAATCTTCATGTGCGCATGTGCAGTTGGAATACCAAATTGGCTTATTATCCAAAAATATTTTCAGAAATGTTATAACACTACAATTTGTATTTAATATAAATAGTATTAGTGTATAAACGCCCGGGCAATTTTGAATGTCAGACAAGTCGACCGTTGAGACTTTACGGACAAGTTGACCGGCATGGCGCACACAGGCCTGGCAAACGATGCCGCCGTGCACGATACGGCTACTACGTTGACCGGGATAAGTGCGCACGCAGGCCCAGCAAAAACAAACGATGTGCACGGACAATCACACTGCGCTATAGATCGTTGTTATATGCTCTGTTAGTGTTATATGCAAAAAAAGGCAGATATTTTATGCCCAGTTTACAAGGTATTTTAACCCAGTTTTCAATTAAATTTGTACTTAGTTTGAATGGGATAGCACCATCATTTTCCTAAACTAAAGCAGCTAAACCTATCATCTCGCCCGCCGGCAACCCCAGCCTTATATCAACCCGGCCCGAACAAAAATAAAAACTCTTGTATCATAACTCCCAAACGGCGATCAGCCAAACGGGGACCAGCCGCCGTCAAAATTCCCGGTACTATCCCAACAACATGCGAGTTGACTTCTATTAACGGTCGACTTGTCTCAACGGTCGGCTTTTCTTTCCAATTATAGGACATACGGTCAAGTTGTCTCAACAGTCGACTTGTCCCGAGTCGAGTTGTCTTAACGGTCGACTTGTCTGACCCCCGCAGTTTTAAAGGAGCATACATGTGTTAAATGGTGGGTCAAATTTGGTCCGTAGCTAGTCCGAGTTACTGCATGGACTCTATTTACTAGTTATCCCTTGTTTTTTTTAGATTTGGACATGATCTGGCGAGAGTCCGGTGCCAGACTAATAACTAATTGTTTTTTAAGTCGTAAATTTATTTTTAAACATCTTAAAAATGATGTACTGTCACTAGCATGCCGTTTTCTTTGATGTATGATTCTACTAGTTATAGAACTGTGTAGGCTTATTTTACAAACCTTGCACAGTCATAACATTAAGCGCAGTAATTTACATGTGCTGGAATAGCAAGTTTAACTGCGCTTACTGTAATAGAGGTTAGTAAAACCTTACAGTTCTGGAAGTACTGTAGATGACATGTATGACGAAAAATTATAATTGAATTCAGTAGGCCTTCGATGACTAACGTAATGTCCAACATTAGCAATAGACATGTTGGAGGAGGCCGACATTTGCCAAAACTCTGAGAAGTGAGAGCACTAGTCTTATATTTTTAGGGCTAGTATCTAATAGTACGGTAATAGTATTTCACTTATTTGTCACAAATACAAACATGATGGCACCAGTGACAGACTGACAGTGTAACTGACACTGTCAGTGAATATCCGAAGATTCTTGTGTTCTTTGTTGGCATTCCAAGATTATGAATTTGGACTATAGTCATGCTAGTGTAATTTTAGTCTGTGAACAATGATTAATTTGGTCTAAATTATTACTTTTATTAATAGTTGTCTCTGTCAACTATTGATACCTTGCTGTTAATTTATTTTAGAAACATGACCTTCAAGTTCATTTTCCCAGTACAGTAAAACACGACCCGCTACTTATATTTTGGCAATTGTTAATATTTTTCCAACTGTTAATATTTTCCCAATTGTACCCTACACTTCATAAATATACACCATCCAGTCCGCGGCAATGGACATTGATATTTTCCAACTCTTTCAAATCCATATATAGTGACTTTGTACTGACATTTGTACTGATCTATTGGTCTGCCCTGCAAAGCTTTGGTCATCAAATGCCTCATAACCTTTTTTCCCTCTTTTTTGTCATTCCACATTAAGGAGAGTGTGAAACAGTATGACATCGTCTTTTACAAGGTCAAGACCTCTACCAAGGATCATTGACCCTGAAGCAATTGCAGAGTGGCTGACTGAAGTTGATAGTGATGACCAGAGTACTGATGACCAGAGCACACCAGGTGGGCCTTCTTTAATCATTTTTCATGTGCGGACCCTAATTCCCTAGGGTGTGTGCAAAATCATATTGATTTTGTAGGATTGAGTACTGTTTAATGTTTGAAAATAATCAACATTAAATTGTTGCCAGTGGTGGGCGTGAGATCCCGAGTGCTGGTTGGTGTTTCCGGCACCACCATGGACAGAACCCTGGGTAAAGATCTAAAAAATATCACACGTTGATTTTCTAAATATAAATTTGTTTTACCAAAAAGTATCACTTGTCTTTCTGGCAGTATTTTAGCTTAACCAAAATTATAGATTACCATCAAAGCCCTGTTTCACTATTAGGTAGGTGTTTCGGTAATATTCAAGACCAAATTATAAGCTGAAATCCCAATTGTTTTAAAAATGGTGACCACGTAATAATAAACACAAATTGAACAAACTTTGTTTTTAAATTTCCCTTAGATACATCTACAGTGGGAAACGGTAGTATAACCCCTGCAGATAACCAGAATGTAACCCAAGCCGACTGCGAGTATGATGGAGATGATGGTGGACACTATTTGACTGAACTCGACCCTGATGACTCGGGTACGTAAGAATTTACTGTGCTTTTTAAAATAATGATCATGGTTTGAACCATGTAAATTATCACATGTATATCATCACATTTCCCTTGATAAAATCAAATAATTTATACATTTCTTCAAAAAAAATTGTTTTTCCACAACAGATACAGCAACAGAGGGAAACATAACTGAGAACCAGTACATAACAGAAGTTGACAGTGAGGATGGTGGTGGAAACTATTTGACTGAATTCAGTGCTGATGACTCAGGTAAATAACTGTGCTGTCTAAGGATGGTGATCATGATTTGAAGCATATACTGTAACATTATGGTTAATCTGGGTAGCCATGTTTCTGTGTAAACGATGTAAAAGAAATGTCAACAGAAGCAAGTTTGTTATAAACGCACTGCTCAAATGAGTACAAATGCAGCTTCTAATCCAGGGTCATTTAAAACAAATGGATGAACTGCTCGTCAACAGCAGTCACGCAAATCATTAGAAAAAAACCGTACAGTATTGTCAGTGACCATTGCTTTTGTCAATGCAAACTTTCAGTAGCTTTAGTTAACACATAAACAGTAATGGAAAGAATTCCGTACACAGATAATACTATAATTCAAATTTAGCTTGCAAAACATGTAAGCATTTACAATGTACATTGAACATTGAACATTTGTCAGACCAGTCAGGGTATGTATTATTTAGCATTGCCATTGAAAAGAATGCATGCATTACATTTATAGATTATTAATTACTTTGTTTGTAACAATTAGACAATTAGACAATTACTTTGTTTGGTAGCTACTTGTTAAGTTTTTTATGGATACATTTGTATTTTCAATAGCAATTTTGGCAATATTATATTATGAATTTCTACAGATAGAGCAACGGTTGACAACATTAGCCCCTCTGAGAACCAGTATATAACGGAAGTCGACAGTGGTGGTGGAAACTGTTTGACAGAATTTAGCGCTGATGACTCGGGTAATGACCTTAGTGTGGTGCTATGTTTTAGGTTTTATTTTGACACAATTGTCTCATTCGCTAATGTTTTTCAATCTACAATCTGTAAATGATATGTCAAAATAAAATATTGTTGCATATCCCTTCAAAGCGAGCGAGCATGTTAAATGCTACAAGTATTATGTTACAAGTAGTTTGTGCATTGCATTATGTTGTACTGTCGTGGATGTCAACTGTCTGTTATAAATTTATGTTGTTTCAAAGTGTTCTTCATATGAAAGTTCTTAATTTGTCAATCAAACAGTCCGGCACTATATATCACTGTGAGACCAGAAGATGTGAATTTTTTTTTTTTTTTTACGGAAAATGTGAAAAGTACAATAGGTCCCCTTTTCACGTATCACAACAAATGATAATGGGGCCTATTCTTTACTTTACACATTTTTTCGTCAAACATAAGGTTTTTACGTCTTCTGGCCTCACAGTGTCGGGCAGACATTATGGCTGCTAAATTCACTCATGGGCTGCACTGTACGATGCTGAAAGCAATCTACACACTGAAACACAACATCTCTGTTCCCAAATAACAAGAACAAACTGCATTGTTAAGAGAAAAGATGACTATAATTTATACTTTACAGCAGCTTTGTGCCTTTATTTAATATTTTCAGAGAAAGAAAACAATGCAAGGTTGCCTGTCAACAAGAAAAATACCAAAAGAGTACACTTTGAAGACTTGCATGGAAGTACCAGCTCTGATGAAGATGTTGATACAACATTATGTCGAGGTGAGATCAATTTAGCTTAATTAAATGCAGTTTCGCTACAGGAAACTACAATATGGATAGATTGCACATTTCAGGTCTTTATTTTAATGACTTAATTTTTAGGCACAGCCAGTCGGCTGAAAAAAATCGTAAAATCCTGAAAGGAGAATACAAATCCGGCGAAACAAAATAAATGGTGTGTTTATGGTTACAGCTTGACAAAAATCCATGTACATGTATATGTACATGTATGTAGGTAGGGAAATAAGTTTGTTTTATTGATTTATTTTTCATTGCAGTCAAGTTTTAAGTGTAGACAATGATTGTTTGCTAAACTTTGATAATTTCTTACAACCCCAAAAAAGTGTAAATAAAATTGTGGATTTGTTAGTTGGTATGATATCACAGTAATGTATGCATGTAAGCCAGGCAATAATATGCTGTCCGCAAGGGGTTAAGAATGATTCATATTCAGTGAGTAACTGTTGGAACTAAAATTGTGTACATTCATTTATTCAATAGGATCAACAATCGTCAATTGCATTACTACAACCTTGCAAAAAAGATGTTGTGTGCACTACTGTGTTAATTATGTGACCTTTGCTGCTGCAAGTACTGCTCGAGAAACATTTCGTCTACGTACAAGCCATAAGCAGCGCCAGTGGATACTGGATTACTTCAATAACCACCATGACATTGAGGACGGATGTTGCAAGTTCAGGTACCTTATTGGAACAAGTGAGGTTTGCTCCACAGCATGGAGGACAGTGATTGGTATTACTAAGACAAGGTTTTACCAGATTAGGAATAAATTTGAAGGTAAACAAAATTCCTGTTTTCTCTATACTCCGGAATACTGTACCTGTACTGTACAGTATTACAGAGGTCGCAGTTTTCTGTATTCACTTTAAAGTGTATGCAAATTTACCTAGTCAGGTTCCCTTGTGGTATATGTATTGTAAGATTAAAAATAAATAATGATGATAATTTTAGCCATTACATTGTTACTCGCATGAGGATCCCACAAGTTTCAAATATTATTGTGCCCTCTACTCCAACAAAATTACAACTTGCTAGTTGCTACCCAATTTTTTGAAAGTATATGCAGGGACCTATGATTTGAAAAAAATAAAAATTATATAGAAGTACACAAAACGACTCGTGTGCGCGCACCCCCATCTCCCCCCAAAAGTTGCATTTTTAATGTCACATTCCCTATTGGTTTACCCCGAGAACTACTGCCACACAGCATGTTATACTTACAAGTCTGCCACATCTCCTTTATACTGTTCTAAAACTTTAATAAATGTATTCCTGATACATTGTACATGTCTTTTTTTTTATTGTAGCTGGATCAAGAGAATTTTGCAGACCGAATGCTCTCAAGAAGGGCCTTGTTCATCAGAAGACATCCCAGTCAATGGCTTGGCTGGAGGGTTACGCCAATAAACATGGTGATAAACTACCGGATACTGGCCACCTTCATCTACCCTCCTGCCTCACCAAAGGAGATGTTTATAAGATGATGACAGCTGACATGGAGGCCATGGGACAAGAAGGCTGCAAGCAAGCAATGTTTTTCCGGGTCTGGAGAAGAGATTTTCGGCACATTGCTATACCCAAGGTATTTTACACGTCAACCAAGTAAAAGTTTACATTTGGTGTAGTTAAAGTGAATTTTTAGGGCTCTCGTTTAAGGGGATTTTTGTGCTTTTTTGTTTTGCCTGAAGTTTAAAAGTACATATTTTTTTTTTAAATGAAAAAACACCATATGTACAATTTTTAAACAAATGTTTTCTGTTTGGCTATGGTCCATATTAAACTCACAAACATACGCTATGTATACAAATTTATGCATACGTCTTGCATAACAGATAACCCACAGTGATTTTGCAATATGTTCTAAAGGAATAACATGTGTACATCAAATTTCATAGATTTGTAAGAACAGTTTCTGTGACAAACTATTCTGTTACACACCGTATGAATACAGATATTTTGATTTAATTTTTAGGAGAACAGATTTGCCAAGTGTGACAAGTGCACACTATACAAGACGTCTCTTGAAAAGACTCTGGACAAAGACAAGAGAAAGGCATTGTACGAGAAACGTGATCGCCACTTAAGACTCCAAAAGTAAGTGAAGAATTGTTATTTTGTTTTGTAAAGAAAGTTGAAAAGAACAAAACATTGCAAAGAACAAGTAATATCCAAATTTATAATTTTGGATGAAATACAATTATCAAATTTGCCTTTAGCTATTATTTTATTTTTATTTATTTATTCCATTTCTTTACCCAGGGTGTGCCCAAACAGTTTAAAACTGGTTTTCATTGGGGCCCTGCATACATCATCAAATACAATAACAGTACATATTATAAATACAAGGATATTACAGGAATTCTAAACATTAATACTAATTCTGATTTACGAGATAGGCGAAAACCCGCCAAATAAAAAACCCTTTTAGGTGAAAAATAAGAAGGGGAAATTCCTATCCGGCTCCACATTATAGTGGCAACCAAGTTCTAACTCCGTAGATCAGCGCAATTGGCATAATATCTAACACTCAGATGGCATGTCGGAGCTCTGATTTAAATGTGCTTAATGAGTCCAATGTTCGCAATTGTTCGGGCAGATTATTCCAAATATTTGCACCACTCACAGCGTAACTTGTGGCGTAGCATTCTTTTTTGGCGAAAGGAACTTTCAGTGCCGTGTAAACTGGTTAATCAATTATTTGAGTCAGAAAATGTGAGTTCCCCCCAAAATACCTATTTTTTCAACCAACCAGATCAGTTATTTTGTATTTCCATTAGTCTAGCCTTGTCTGCCCTTGACAAAAAATCACCAATCACACAATTGACATTGTGATGTATTGAATGTGTGTACATCATTCTCCACGTACAGTACTTAACATTCTAACCTGTACAAGAGAACTAATACAAATAAACATTTATAAGCAACTGTGCATTTATATGGCAGACTGCCCTGCATACATGCATACATGTACTGGAAACCTATTATTAGGCATATTAGACAAATAGGAGAGGATAAAAACGACCTCTGCTTGCAACTAATTTAGTAAGAATTTGTAAGTTCTTTCTTTTCTGGTGGTACACCCATTACATTAATTCACAAGCTAGTGGAAAAAAATGTAAATATGAAGCCATCAAAATGACCTATGGTACCTATATGTAATATAATATACCTGTGACACTTATCAACTTCCATTTATTTTCTATTGCAGCAACGAAAGACGCAAATATTATAAACACTCACAGAAAGCGAAATCATCTCCAAATCGGTACATGTCCATTATCATCGATGGCATGGACCAAAAATCCACTCATCTCCCCAAATTCCCTATGCTCCATGTGGAAACTCCCTACCCACATTACAGGCGTTATTGTCCATGGTAGAGGCCAGCACGCATTCATAGACCTAAAGGAGATTCCTCATGACAGCAACAACACCATCAATGTCCTCCTTCAAACACTAGCCAAATACCCCCGCCTTCCCCCAACACTGTACCTCCAATTGGATAACTGACGTATGCTCTGCCTGATGCTAAGGCAGAGACGGTGGCGAACAAGTTTGTCAGTGAGTTTGTCTGTCGGTTTGGCATTCCCTTGGAATTGCATTCCGATCAGGGGACAAACTTTGAATCGGCTGTGTTTGGCCAAATGTGTAAGGTCCTGGGTATTTCCAAGACGAGGACCACAGCGTACAACCCGAAGTCCGATGGGATGGTTGAACGTTTCAACAAGACATTGGTTAACATGGTGGCTGTAATGATTGAGCCGAGGAGGAGGCAGCGTGACTGGGATGAGTGTTTACTGTACGCATGTTTTGCTTACCGGTGCACTCCCCAAGAGTCAAATGGCGCGTCTCCAAACATGATGATGCTTGGACGGGAAACGAGGCTTCCCGTTGATTTGCTGGTTGAGTGTCCCACAGTGGAGGACACCACAGCAACGGATTTCGCTCAGAGGTTGCGGCAGAATCTGCAAGAGGCTCATGGCAGGGCCAGAGAGTGCCTATGGCAGAGTGCCAGGAACCAAAAGCGAAATTATGATCGCATGGTACATGGCGAAGGCCTGAAACAAGGCCAGTTCGCCTGGCTGTACGACAAGTCCAAGAAAAAGAGGAGATCCCAGAAGCTCGAGCTTCGATGGATAGGACCGTACTTGGTGGTCAAGAGGCTCTCCGATGTAACCTATCGGATTCAGCTGAAGCCTGGAAAGAAGGCTGTTGTAGTTCACGGAGACAGGCTAAAGCCGTATACCGGCGAAGCTTTGAAGGCGTGGGTGTATCAGCCGCAAGTGGTAGAAGAACCATTGGTAGAGGAACCAGTGTCCGAGGTTCCGGAGTCCATGCCAAGCCAAGAGATGCGACTGAGTGTCGAGCCTGATATAGGTAATGAGCCTCCTGAGGCTCAAATGCTAGATCCTAGTATTAGTGAGGAAGGGGAAGTAGTTGAAGTTAGCCCTAGGAGAACCCAAAGGCGGTATCCCCAGAGGGAACATAGATTTCCCGCAAGATATCGGTACTATCACTACTAACCAAATTGTTTTGGTTGTTTTGTTCGTCGATCGATGGCTGTGGGTTGCTTCTAATGCTAGTAGACGTTCAATTCTAAGTTAGGTCTCTGGCGACATCTGAGATTGATGCACGGCCATCCATTGTACTTCTGTTGTGGGAGCTGTAGCTACGAGGACAGACGGTGTGACAACCTCCAGGGGCATTACAAGTACTGCCACCCCTGGAACATGACGGAGTGTGCCGAGACGGAGACGGAACCCCAGCCAAGAAGACAAAGATTTCGGTCGTGGAGGAGAACTTGTACCGGAGGCCTGTGGACGCCAACTGCTACAACCTCAGCAAAAACAGCAAGTAGAACGACGCCATCGGGAGAAACCTGTACATATGAACTCTCAATGAGCCTAATTAAGAATTAGGTGTAAAATATCTGATAATTCTCGTTGATTCTTGATTACTGCTTTTATTAACTAAAAACCTAATTTTGACAAATTTAGTTTTCCATAAAAAGGAAAACAGACTACCTCACAGGAGAATTAGGATTGTAAAACTTGCATAATTTTGTATTATTGAACATGAGGTATAGTAAGCCTCAGTTGTTACAAGTATAAAATAAGAGGACCTCACAGTATTGTAGTGAGGGTATTTAGATAATGTATTCGTGTCATAGCAGGGTACAACTTATACGCGAGGTCTATTGGGCCTATTTGCCAAGGTAGACCTCACACATTACTTTTGTTTCTTATGAATTATAGGTGACAGATTTTATGAATGTATACTATTTAATATTAGTTGGCCATGTTTTCTTATAATTGTTAAGCTTTTTAGTCCGAGACGGACTAAGCTTAGCTGGGGCCTGTGTGGCGTAACAGGGTCAGACTAAAACTTGTCTAATTCATGTATTTTAATGCATTGAGTGTGGGGGCCAATCAGTGGTTCGCACCGCGTATGTCGGTGACCATCCAGTGGTGTGCCGCGACCAATCAGCAGCGCGTATGGTTCTAGTCCGGGCTTCGTCGAAGCTTTGGGCAGTTCTTGCAAATGGTGGCTATGCTACATGACCTATGTCTGTTACTTGCACGATTCCATTCCTCACGACACGAAACAGGGTTTCAACGTTAGCTTCGGTAAGTGTAGTTGTATACTTTACCGTGTATTGTTATTGCATTTATTGCGGGAACTAGTGTGTGCGAGGGTAGTGAAGCCTGGTCTGTGCATAATTACCGATCTATGTAGTTGTGTGAGGGTAACTGTTGCTGGAATAGTAGCGCGGTACCCTCGTGGATTGAATAGCTGGTCCGATAGTCAGATAACACTGGGACTTTAAGGGACGGGGCTAGGGTAACCTGTTGATTGGGATTTAGCAGAGCTGAGAATGATTGAAGGGTCTGCATGCCGTGTTCTATGCCAGGCGGCATCGGTTGAGTGCATCCCTGATCATTAAGCTAGCTGTCACCAGAGACGTTTACCTGGTCTATTGTTTCTAAAGTCCAACATGGGTTATTCTGATCGTTCTGTTCAGTGAGGATTATTTTTGGTTATTGTGGAGCTCATTTATTCTGTGTGAGGGTTATTGCAAGTACCCCCCCCCCTTAAGTGTTACTTTATTTGCTAGTAAAGACCTGTGAGGACTTATATTGTTATTAGTTGTTATATTTATAGTGGTGCAGTTGACCACAGTGAGGACTATTTGGAGCCAAGTTATTTATAGTGGTGCAGTTGACCACAGTGAGGACTACTTCTAGCTAAGTTTATTATAGGAGGTGCAGTTGACCCCTTGTTGTAACAAGCCAGGATTATCATTGTATAAATATATTGATTGCTTATAATATAATTAAGGCTTTGATCAAAGAAGAATAAGACCAATCATACTCGTCCTTGAAATCTGTTGTCACCGAGGTTTATTTACAGTGTGTGAGGACTATTAGGACCAATTAATTAGTGCTCCGATTATACTACATCAAGTTACCCTCTCAATCACAAAACGGTGGTATATTTCCACCAAACGAACTGCCCCTAGGCTAAGTCCGCCGCTCATAATTGTCCCCCTTGCGTCTGGATAGCCGCTCATCCCCTCGTGAGGTTATAAATAGTTTTGTGGGATAATAGGCGTTGGTTGGAGTCCTGGGATCAATAAGATCTGTCCCGGAAGGTCTCCCCGCCGACGTCGCGTTCCGCCACAGTATGTACACGTGTATTGCCACATAGGCCTATGCCGCCAGTATCCTGACGCATGAGTTTCTCAGTTTATTTTTTTCCAGTGAGACATTTGGCAATATTTTGGCTCAGATGTCGAGCTGGCGAGTGTCTCTCCATTCTCGAACAACGTTGAGGTTCGCAGCTCAGATATAAGTTCATAAAATTATCCTAATTCGCAGCCATGTTTTCTTATGTTTATGCGTGTACAAGTGTATTGCCGCATAGGCCTATGCCGCCAGTGTCCTGACGCATGAGTCTCCAAGTTTTGGTCTCTTCCGGTGAGAATTTTGGCGATATGTTAGCTCAGATGTGGAGGTGGTGAATGTCTCTTCATTCTCCAACAACGTTGAGGTTCGCAGCTCACATATATGTCGAGAAAAATATCATCATTCGCAGCCATGTTTTCTGATGTGTTTTGTATGTACACGTGTATTGACACATAGGCATATCCTGCCAGTGTCCTGACGCATGAGTCTCTCAGTTTAGGTTTGTCCCAGTGCGAAATTTGGCAATATTTTTGCTCCGATGTCGAGCTGGTGAGTGTCTCTTCCTTCTCGAACAACGTTGAGGTCCGCAGCTCAGATATATGTCTAGAACATTATCCTCATTCACAGCCATGTTTTCTGATGTGTTTGTATGTACACGTGTATTGTCACATAGGCCTATTCCGCCAGTATCCTGACGCATAAGTCTCTCAGTTTGGGTTTTTTCCAGTGATAAATTTGGCAATATTTTGGCTCAGATGTCGAGCTGGCGAGTGTCTCTTTATTCTCGAACTACGTTGAGGTTCGCAGCTCAGATATATGTCGTGAAAATTGTCCTCATTCGCAGCCATGTTTTCTTATGTGTATGTATGTACACGTGTATTGCCGCATATGCCAATGCCGCCAGTGTCCTGACGCATGAGTCTCCAAGTTTTGGTCTTTTCCGGTGAGAATTTTGGCGATATGTTAGCTCAGATATGGAGGTGGTGAATGTCTCTTCATTCTCCAACAACGTTGAGGTTCGCAGCTCAGATATATGTCGAGAAAAATATCATCATTCGCAGCCATGTTTTCTGATGTGTTTGTATGTACACGTGTATTGACACATAGGCATATGCCGCCAGTGTCCTGACTCATGAGTCTCTCAGTTTAGGTTTGTCCCAGTGCGAAATTTGGCAATATTTTTGCTCCGATGTCGAGCTGGTGAGTGTCTCTTCCTTCTCGAACAACGTTGAGGTCCGCAGCTCAGATATATGTCTAGAACATTATCCTCATTCACAGCCATGTTTTCTGATGTGTTTGTATGTACACGTGTATTGTCACATAGGCCTATGCCGCCAGTATCCTGACGCATAAGTCTCTCAGTTTGGGTTTTTTCCAGTGATAAATTTGGCAATATTTTGGCTCAGATGTCGAGCTGGCGAGTGTCTCTTCATTCTCGAACTACGTTGAAGTTCGCAGCTCAGATATATGTCGTGAAAATTGTCCTCATTCGCAGCCATGTTTTCTTATGTGTATGTATGTACACGTGTATTGCCCCATAGGCCTATGCCGCCAGTGTCCTGAAGCATGAGTCTCACAGTTTTGGTCTCTTCCTGTGAGAATTGTGGCGATATGTTAGCTCAGATGTTGAGCTGGTGAGTGTCGTTTCATTCTCGAACAACGTTGAGGTTCACATCTCAAATACAATATATATCCTCATTCGCATCCATGTTTTCTTACGTGTATGTATGTACACGTGTATTACCGCATAGGACTATGCCGCCAGTGTCCTGACTCATGGGTCTCAGAGTTTGTTTTTTTTCCAGTGAGAAATTTGGCAATATTTTGGCTCAGATGTTAGGCGAGTGTCTCTTCATTCTCGAACTACGTTGAGGTTGGCAGCTCAGATATAAGTTCATAAAATTATCCTCATTCGCAGCCATGTTTTCTTATGTTTATGCGTGTACACGTGTATTGCCGCATAGGCTGATGCCGCCAGTGTCCTGAAGCATGGGTCTCACAGTTTGGTTTTTTTCCAGTGAGAAATTTGGCAATATTTTGGCTCGGATGTCGAGCTGGTGAGTGTCTCTTCATTCTCGAACAACGTTGAGGTTCGCAACTCAGATATATGTCGAGAACATTATCGTCATTCGCAGCCATGTTTTCTGATGTGTATGTATGTACACGTGTATTGCCTCATAGGCCTATGCCGCCAGTATCCTGACGCATGAGTCTCACATTTTTTTTTTTCCAGTGTGAAATTTGGAAATATTTTGGCTCAGATGTCGAGCTGGCGAGTGTCTCTTTATTCTCGAACAACGTTGGGGTTCGCAGCTCAGATATAAGTTCATAAAATTATCCTCATTCGCAGCCATGTTTTCTTATGTTTATGCGTGTACCCGTGTATTGCCTCATAGGCCTATGCCGCCAGTATCCTGACGCATGAGTCTCTCAGTTTGTAATTTTTTCCAGTGATAAATTTGACAATATTTTTGCTCAGATGTCAGGCTGGTGAGTGTCTCTTCATTCTCGAACAGCGTGGAGGCTCGCAGCTCAAATATAAGTCGAAAGAATTATCCTCATTCGCAGCCATTTTTTCTGATGTGTATGTATGTACATGTGTATCGCCACATAGGCATATGCCGCCAGTGTCCTGACGCATGAGTCTCAAAGTTTTGGTCTCTTCCGGTGAGAATTTTGGCGATATGTTAGCTCAGATGTGGAGGTGGTGAATGTCTTTTCATTCTCGAACAACGTTGAGGTTCGCAGCTCAGATATATGTCGAGAACATTATCCTCATTCGCAGCCATGTTTTCTGATGTGTATGTATGTACACGTGTATTGCCACATAGGCCTATGCCGCCAGTATCCTGACGCATGAGTCTCTCAGTTTGGGTTTTTTCCAGTGAGAAAGTTGGCAATATTTTGGCTCGGATGTCGAGCTGGTGAGTGTCTCTATATTCTCGAACAACGTTGAGGCTCGCAGCTCAGATATATGTCGAGAAAAATATCCTCATTCGCAGCCATGTTTTCTGATGTGTTTGTATGTACACGTGTAGTGCCACATAGGCATATGCCGCCAGTGTCCTGACGCATGAGTCTCTCGGTTTAGATTTGTTGCAGTGAGAAATTTGGCAATATTTTGGCTCAGATGTCGAGCTGGTGAGTGTCTCTTCATTCTCGAACAACGTTGAGCTTCGCAGATCAGATACATGTCGAGAACATTATCATGTCACCAGTGTCCAGAAGCATGAGTCTCACAGTTTGGTTTTTTTTCCAGTGAGAAATTTGGCAATATTTTGGCTCGGATGTCGAGCTTGTGAGTGTCTCTTCATTCTCGAACAACGTTGAGGCTCGCAGCTCAGATATATGTCGAGAAAAATATCCTCATTCGCAGCCATGTTTTATGATGTGTTTGCATGTACACGTGTAGTGCCACATAGGCATATGCCGCCAGTGTCCTGACGCATGAGTCTCTCAGTTTAGGTTTGTTCCAGTGAGAAATTTGGCAATATTTTGGCTCAGATGTCGAGTTGGTGAGTGTCTCTTCATTCTCGAACAACGTTGAGGCTCGCAGCTCAGATATATGTCGAGAAAAATATCCTCATTCGCAGCCATGTTTTCTGATGTGTTTGTATGTACACGTGTAGTGCCACATAGGCATATGCCGCCAGTGTCCTGACGCATGAGTCTCTCAGTTTAGGTTTGTTCCAGTGAGAAATTTGGCAATATTTTGGCTCAAATGTCGAGCTGGTGAGTGTCTCTTCATTCTCGAACAACGTTGAGGTTCGCAGCTCAGATATAAGTTCATAAAATTATCCTCATTCGCAGCCATGTTTTCTGATGTGTTTGTATGTACACGTGTATTGCCACATAGGCATATTCCACCAGTGTCCTGACGCATGAGTCTCTCAGTTTAGGTTTGTTCCAGTGAGAAATTTGGCAATATTTTGGCCCAGATGTCGATCTGGTGAGTGTCTCTTCATTCTCGAACAACGTTGAGGCTCGCAGCCCAGATATATGTCGAGAAAATTGTCCTCATTCGCAGCCATGTTTTCTTATGTGTATGGATGTACCCGTGTATTGCCTCATAGGCCTATGCCGACAGTGTCCTGACGCATTAGTCTCACAGGTTGTTTTTTTCAGTGAAAATTTGGAAATATTTTGGCTCAGATGTCGAGCTGGCGAGTGTCTATTCATTTTCGAACAACGTTGAGGTTCGCAGCTCAGATATAAGTTCATCAAATTATCCTCATTCGCAGCCATGTTTTCTTATGTTTATGCGTGTACATGTGTATTGCCGCATAGGTCTATGCTGCCAGTGTCCTGACGCATGAGTCTCAAAGTTGTGGTCTCTTCCGGTGAGAATTTTTGGCGATATGTTAGCTCAGATGTGGAGGTGGTGAATGTTTCTTCATTCTCCAACAACGTTGAGGTTCGCAACTCAGATATATGTCGAGAACATTATCTTCATTCGCAGCCATGTTTTCTGATGTGTATGTATGTACACGTGTATTGCCACATAGGCCTATGCCGCCAGTATACTGACGCATGAGCCTCTCAGTTTGTTTGTTTTTCCAGTGAGAAATTTGGCAATATTTTGGCTCGGATGTCGAGCTGGTGAGTGTCTCTTCATTCTCGAACAACGTTGAGGTTTGCAGCTCAGATATTTGTCGAGAAAAATATCCTTATTCGCAGCCATGTTTTCTGATGTGTTTGTATGTACACGTGTATTGCCACATAGGCATATGCCGCTAGTGTCCTGACGCATGAGTCTCTCAGTTTAGGTTTGTTCCATTGAGAAATTTGGCAATATTTTGGCGCAGATGTCGAGCTGGTGAGTGTCTCTTCATTCTCGAACAACGTTGAGGTTCGCAGCTCAGATATATGTCGAGAACATTATCCTCATTCGCAGCCATGTTTTCTGATGTGTATGTATGTACACGTGTATTGCCTCATAGGCCTATGCCGGCAGTGTCCTGACGCATGAGTCTCAAAGTTTTGGTCTCTTCCGGTGAGAATTTTGGCGATGTGTTAGCTCAGATGTGGAGGTGGTGAATGTCTCTTCATTCTCCAACAACGTTGAGGTTCGCAGCTCAGATATATGTCGAGAACATTATCCTCATTCGCAGCCATGTTTTCTGATGTGTATGTATGTACACGTGTATTGACACATAGGCCTATGCCGCCAGTATACTGACGCATGAGCCCCTCAGTTTGTTTGTTTTTCCAGTGAGAAATTTGGAAATATTTTGGCTCAGATGTCGAGCTGGTGAGTGTCTCTCCATTCTCGAACAACGTTGAGGTTCGCAGCTCAGATATAAGTTCATAAAATTATCCTCATTCGCAGCCATGTTTTCTGATGTGTTTGTATGTACACGTGTATTGCCACATAGGCATATTCCGCCAGTGTCCTGACGCATGAGTCTCTCAGTTTAGGTTTGTTCCAGTGGGAAATTTGGCAATATTTTGGCCCAGATGTCGAGCTGGTGAGTGTCTCTTCATTCTCGAACAACGTTGAGGTTCGCAGCTCAGATATATGTCGAGAACATTATCCTCATTCGCAGCCATGTTTTCTGATGTGTATGTATGTACACGTGTATTGCCACATAGGCCTATGCCGCCAGTATCCTGACGCATGAGTCTCTCAGTTTGTTTTTTTTCAAGTGAGAAATTTTGCAATATTTTGGCTCGGATGTCGAGCTGGTGAGTGTCTCTTCATTCTCGAACAACGTTGAGGCTCGCAGCTCAGATATATGTCGACAAAAAATTCTCATTCGCAGCCATGTTTTCTTATGTTTATGCGTGTACACGTGTATTGCCGCATAGGCCTATGCTGCCAGTGTCCTGACGCATGAGTCTCAAAGTTGTGGTCTCTTCCGGTGAGAATTGTTGGCGATATGTTAGCTCAGATGTGGAGGTGGTGAATGTTTCTTCATTCTCCAACAACGTTGAGGTTCGCAACTCAGATATATGTCGAGAACATTATCCTCATTCGCAGCCATGTTTTCTGATGTGTATGTATGTACACGTGTATTGCCACATAGGCCTATGCCGCCAGTATACTTACGCATGAGCCTCTCAGTTTGTTTGTTTTTCCAGTGAGAAATCTGGCAATATTTTGGCTCGGATGTCGAGCTGGTGAGTGTCTTTTCATTCTCGAACAACGTTGAGGTTCGCAGCTCAGATATATGTCGAGAAAAATATCCTTATTCGCAGCCATGTTTTCTGATGTGTTTGTATATACACGTGTATTGCCACATAGGCATATGCCGCTAGTGTCCTGACGCATGAGTCTCTCAGTTTAGGTTTGTTCCATTGAGAAATTTGGCAATATTTTGGCTCAGATGTCGAGCTGGTGAGTGTCTCTTCATTCTTGAACAACGTTGAGGTTCGCAGCTCAGATATATGTCGAGAACATTATCCTCATTCGCAGCCATGTTTTCTGATGTGTATGTATGTGCATACATACATGTGCATACATACATACATACATGTGTATGTGTATTGCCACATAGGCCTATGCCGCCAGTATCCTGACGCATGAGTCTATCAGTTTGGGTTTTTTTCCAGTGAGAAATTTGGCAATATTTTGGCTCGCATGTCGAGCTGGTGAGTGTCTCTATTATAACGTTGTTTTGGCCTAAGTGCATAGTGTAGTTTATGCGAAGACGTGGTCATTTGCAGCTAGCTAGGTGTACCCTGGAGCTGAAATAAATGGTAAGTAGAGCTATTGTATTTGGAAGCTTGCATGTTACTCGCTATGAGTATGACTGTAGCAGAGTATGACATATATGACGTGCTAATTTACGTTGTAATGTAATTTGTAGTCATGGCCTCGATCTCTTAATCTAGTCTATAGGATGATATGGGAAGTGAATATGACTAATTTCAGAATAATATAGAAGTTATAACCAAATTTAACTGCTTTATTTTTCCAACGCAAGCATGAGTTGTTGAGCACCGTGCGAACAAGAAATAGTTAATTGTAGTTATTGTATAAATAATAAAACAAATAAGTAGCCACAATTATTAATATTTAATTGTAAGTTTATCAGTTTAATCAGTTTAATGGTATACTGTTGTTGTATTGTTGTGTAGTCTAGGTGTGGCTGACAGAACTACCATAACAAACATAAAACGAAGTAGTCGTCTTGATGGAACCTTGACAAATCACCAGCATCATGAAGGGGAGAACGTAATCGCACTGTGGCCTCCAGATTCATCATGGTATCCTGCCGTAATAATCTCCTTCACCAAAGGTAAGTGCAGAGCCTCTAAAAGGACATATGACGAAAACAAATGGAATGCCCTCGTAATTTGTGGGTTCACGTTAACCTTGCGTCAAGACCGTGCTGTAAAACATATTTACTTAACCGATTTCTAACAATTGCACAAAATGATTTCGAGCGCAGGAAATTATTTCAAGCGCACAAAAAATAAATTATTTCGAGCACACAAATTATTTCGAGCTCATGAAATTATTTTTTTCGAGCGCACGGGAAATGATTTCGTGGGCACGAAATGATTTCATGGGCAAGAAATCCAAAACTAAATTTATTTTGTCACGGTGATTACTATTCGTCATATGTCCCATTAGGGGTTCCGTAGGTAAGAAATGTAATCCATAATGTAGAATCCCATTTGTCACACATAAATTAAGACAGCTGTATACCCTCTTACATCCCCCCATGACATGTACCACATGTAAATAAACAATGCCATTTTTCCTAAACTTGATTCCTCCCCCCCCCCTTTAGAACCAAAAATATATATGATCTGTAAACAACAAATACTTTTCAACATTCCACTCCCAATTGCATGTAATCCCTTTAAAGTTTAATTAGTTGAATTTGTGGCTTTCTTATCAGGAAAGTACTGCGTCCGGTACACTGATGGTGTGACACGCTGCCTATTTGAGCACCAGGTGAGAAAATTACCATAGAATACATTAATTAACAACAGACAGGTTAGGAAGAATACAAATGAAATGCGTAATTCTTCCAAATAGGCACTTGTGGAGACAAACTAGCACAGAGACAGTGGCACTTAGGGAGACATTTTAGTGTCTCCCTAAGTGCCTTAGAAGTCTTAGAAGTCATATAATGAATGCACATGACACAAATTCTCATTTGAATTACATATCTTTTTATGAAGAGGATAAATACCGGTATGTCGTCAGTTAAGTTGCACATCAAGGGCGGATGTTGTTGCTTGTGATGGTGTTAACATGGATAGTATATTTTAGAGATAACCCAAAGAAATTGTTATTTGTTTAAAATTAAATGTGATTTTGATTTGATTTCTAGGCCAGGTGGCCACTCCGAGTTTCTTGAGTCCGCACTTAAATGGTTCAGACAGTCTACAAAGCAGTTCCAGTTGGGATGATGGCCCACAGGCTGATTCTGGTACAGGACCTGCCGTTTTCCCTTCTCCATATGAGGTAATTCACACACACTCAACTTGTTTTCAGAACCCAAATATTCACTCTGGGTGCCCAGAAGCCAGAAACAAATTTATAAATCAAGTGTTTTTTTGCAAGCACCCCCCCCCCCCTTCACCCCCCCCCCCCCCCTTCACCTCATAAGGTAGCTCCACATGCATACAGACCGTGCATATATTGTTATGGCTATTATGTGCGAAGTGATCTCTGGCGTCACCAGTGCCCACTGAAACCTGTACTCCCTGCACACTCGCATGGTAGCACTACCACAACTCCTCTGCGTAGACGTGTTGCTCACAAGAGTGATTTGTTAAAGCCTCCACCTGTCGGTGTGTCTTTCCAGTTAAACCAGGTTCTTATTCCGATGAAGAGAGATGAGGTGACTCTGCTGGCCAAGAATGACACTTTGATTGTGGAAGTAGCCAAGCGGGAATACGCGAAACTCGGGCACGATGTAGATCAACATGGCTACATCCGAAACAAGATACGGGAATTGGGTCGTCTTGTCATACAACTCCGCAAGAATACACACCAGCCAAATGCATCACTTGAATTATTTGTCCACCCCCACTACCTGAATGATATCATCAAGGCTATTCACGGTATTGCTGGCTTTAATGAAGACAAGCAGTTGTATGATGTTCCGTCTCTAGCTTTAAAGATTGGACATTCCATCAAGAAGTGTGCACTCATACTTAAAGGAAATGCTCTAGAGTCTGGCCAAAAGCAAAAAGCGCAACACGCTGAAGAATTTCTGCAGTTGTGCGAACTGACCTGGCGAGACCGTGTATCCACCCATGCACACAGAACACTGTACCAAGGAAAGCGCAACAAACCTAAAATTCTGCCGACAAATGCTGATGTTGTGAAAATGTCGGCGTTCCTCCATGAAGCTGGCAACAGAGAAGTGGAACTTGTCCAGGATGCTCGGGGCGAACAAAGTGGACCAGCTTGGAAGAGATTGAATGAAGTCGCACTGTGCCACCTTATTATGTTCAACCGCAGAAGGCAAGGGGAGGTATCAAAGATGAAACTAGAAGACTTTCAGAAGCACACAACAGCTAGTGTCAACGGGGAATGCCTGCTGACTGATCTTGAACGGCATCTGTGCAAGATGTTCAGAGTTGTCGAAATAGTTGGCAAGAGGGGTCGAACTGTTCCCCAGCAAACACAAAACGTTTAAAAAACGTTTTTTAAACGTTTAAGTAGGTCCGCTAGGTCTTTGTCCTAAATAAACGTTTAAAAAACGTTATTTAAACGTTTAATTAGGCCCGCTAGGTCTTCGTCCTAAATAAACGTTTAAAAAACGTTTTTTAAACGTCCGCTACGTCTTGATTTTTAACAAACGTTTAAAAAACGTTTGGAGAACATCTAATTTTGACCTAATATTTGCCCCAAAGCAAAGGTTTTTTTAAAACGTTTACAAAACGTTTACGAAACGTTTGAAAAAGACGATTTTTTTCTGGACGTTTAAAAAACGTTTTCTTTACGTCCAAGTCAAATAAAAACTAATTGTAATTAATTATTGTTTTTTAATATTATGATTTAATATGATTATTATTTTGATGATTAAATTGAGTAGCCTAATGATGGTGATTATGATGATGATTATGATTATGATGATCGATGATGATTATCAAATCCAATCCAAAAGATATTTGATATAGCGCCTTTTCCTTGCAGTTACAAAGCGCTGCACACACGCTCCACAATGTTTGGGCCACTTAAAACAAAAGTTAGACACTTCTCAGAGATCAGTAAAGTATATGTAGGCTGGTAATAAGTAATTTCTAGCAGAATAGATGTGACTTGAGTAGTTTCTTGAACTGGTCAACAGATGAGGCCGACTGCACAGCAGTAGGTAGTTGGTTCCACAGTTTTGCAGCAACCGATGGAAAAGACAATTCACCAGCACGTTTCTTAGAGAGACGCTGAGTGAGCCAGATGGATGATGATGAGCGGGTATGTCGGACTTGAGGACGACGAACCAAGCAGTCAGCTATGTACGGGGGACATCGGTGGTTGAGAGACTTGTAGACCAGTAGTAGGATCTTAAAAGCTATTCTCTGTCGTACAGGCAGCCAGTGGAGTTCAAGTCGAAGAGGTTGTATGTGAGTCCGAAGAGGAGCAGCGAAGACAAGCCTTGCTGCTGAGTTTTGGAGTCTCTGAAGGCGATCAAGGTCCCTCTGGCTGAGAACACTGAAGAGACTGTTGCAGTAGTCTAGTCTGGAAAGGACAAGAGCCCTTGCCGCAGCGTGGCATGTTGACTTATCAATAAACCGCCTCACCCTCCACAGGTTACGTAGGTGGTACTTGATGCTTCTGCTGAGAAGGTTGACATGAAGACTTAAGTTCACAGATGGTTCAAGTGTTACTCCCAGATTGCGGATGGACTTACATGGTTGGAAGGATTTCTCACCAATCATCAGTTTGACATCGTTCATTAGATGGGATGACCGATGATGCGGTGAAGCAGAGACAAAGAATTCAGTCTTGCCATCGTTGAGTTTGAGCTTGTTTGCATTCATCCAACGCTGAATTTCAGTGATACAGCTATTGAGTCTGCCAAGTGCAGCATCAATTGCAACTGGATCAGTTGGGTCAAACATCACGTAGATCTGAATTTCATCTGCATACATGTGAAATAATACTCCATGAGCCCGAAGAATATCACCAATGGGACGAATGTAAAGGGTGAAAAACAAGGGTCCGATGACAGAACCTTGTGGAATTCCATGTGGCAATCTACAAGCTTTCGAAAGCTGACCAGAGATTAGAACATGGCTGTTCCGGTCTTCAAGGTATGAATGGATAAGCTTGAGAGCGAGACCTGTAATACCAAAATGGTCTTCAAGACGATTCAGCAGAATCTTATGGTCCACTGTGTCAAACGCAGCGGACAAGTCAAGCAGCACCATCATTACTCCTTTCTGACTGTCAATGGCTTGAAGTAAATCCGTCTGAATCTTAAGTAGTGCTGTTTCAGTGCTATGGTGTTCTTTGTATGCCGATTGCATAGGCTCAGCAAGTCCATTATCCTGGATGTGCTCAGTAAGTTGTCTAAGCATTATTCGCTCGATAATCTTAGACCGAAATGGTATGTTTGATACAGGGCGATAGCTCCGCAGATCATTTCTATCCAGTGACGCTTTCTTGATGACTGGTAACACTAGCGCCTCTTTGAGATCTGTAGGAAAGACACCACTAGACAGAACCTGGTTCGTAAGATGAACAAGTTCAGGAAGTACAACTCTCAGATGTTTCTTCAACAGCCATGTTGGTAGAGGGTCAAGGGAGCAGCTCTTTGAGGATGAACGTTTGATGATATTCTCCACTTCACTCTCAGATACTTCAGCGAACTCTCGGAACCGAAGACCTATCCCCTGATTACAGCAAGATGTGAACATTGGATCGGGGTCGTTGGCATCAAGTTCATTCCGAATCTTCAAGACTTTATCAGTGAAGAAGTTGGCAAATCTGTCTGCTAATGCAGCTGGCAAGTCATGTACAGGAAGAACCTTTTCATTGGTGTTCAGTAACCTATTCAGTACTTGGAAGGCAGTCTTTGGAGTACACTCCTCAAGAGCACAGGTGAAGTATTCACACTTGGCCATGGTGATGCACTTTTTGACATGAAGTTTTGCAGCTTGGAAAGCGCTCAAATTCACATCGGTCTTGTGTTTTCCCCACCGCCTTTCACATCGGCGGCGTTCACGGCGTGAATCCCCTATTGTCGAGTTATACCACCTGGGCCTGCGACGAGCCTTGATGGTGACTGTCTTTATGGGAGCAGTAGAGTCAAGAGTCTCCTGGACGGCAGAGTCGAATTCCGATACGATCTTATTGAGAGGACATTCATCAGCAGTCCCATTATTAGCTTTAGGAACATCAAGTTTAGCCGCGAGCTCAGAGGCAAATTTAGAGTGATCCATGTCTTTGAAGTTCCTGTATGTTTTTTTTGTTGATATCAACTCAGGATGAGACACTCTTAGAGAAGCACATACCACGTGGTGATCAGAGATATGATTGACGTGAACTTTGTAGTTCATCAAACTATCACCATCAACACGAGTGATGATAGGGTCAAGTGTATGTCCCAACCTGTGTGTTGGCCCCGAGATGTTCTGTACAAGACCATTTGCAGAGAGTGAAGATAGAACATAAGCCACGTCTGATTTCCCTGGAATATCAAAATGAATATTCATATCACCCATCAGCACAAGGATACCTGGCAGCAGACTTGCAGCATCAATAAAGTTGTCAAACTCTGATAAGAATGAGGAAGTACGTAAGCCATTTTTAGCTGAAGGAGGGGGTCTGTAGATAACTACAAAGTGAATGTCTCTTGTAGTGTTGGATACCAAAGCGTGTTCAAAGGTTAGTGTATCTGGAAGAATACCAGGAACAAGTTGCAGATTGAGTTCACTCTTAGAAAGAATCCCTATCCCCCCATGATGATCCTCGTCGGATGATCGGGGGGACATTTAAGAATGAGTAACCCGGAGGTTTAAGTTCACCTATTATAACATTATCACCCTCACGTAGCCAGGTTTCAGTCAAGAATAAAACATCTACATTATGTTCGATAGCATAGTCAGCCACATAGCAAGTTTTGTTGCATGCAGAGTGGACGTTCCAGTGCCTAACATCAAGTTCATGCCTGCATGTTGTTGTAGCTTGATTATCAGATGACAATTTACTTTTCACATTTCGTACATGTACATGTACATGCTTTGATTTATGCATGTGGGCACCTCCACGCCTGCCCCTCACATGTAGCAAGCCATTGTCCTTCAAAGCACAATAAGCATCAAAAGGTATTTGTTTGACAGCTTTACTTCTTAATGCAAGCAGCTGGGACCTGGTGTATTTCAATGGCTGTAGGCACTGAACTGATCCATATCTATTGTTCACCATATCCTGTTGGTGGTGCACAAAGCACTTATTTGCATTCCAATAGCCAACAAAGCGAAAAGGCTAATGTGTATAATGGATGCACAAGTTCTATGTAGGAAAGTCACAACCAGGTACAAGAAAAACACATCAAAAATCCACCTAGAAGATTACGATAAAATCACTCCAATCTTGATCAGGAGATGCTCTGAAACATAAACTCAACATGATCCGAATTTTGAAGTGAAAAACAAAGAGAAAGTAGCCCAAAACAGATGACATTTAGGGAGCAGAAATGTGTGTGTGGCAGCAGCAAAACAGCGCCAGTATTACTGTGATTATGATTATGATGATGATCATGATCGTCATCCTCATCGTGTGGCCCATATGGTCGTCGTCGACGTCGTTGATGTACGTAATTGTTATATTTTGTGACATCGATATCATGCGGTGCGCCGGCGCGGCCTGGCTGGCCGCCTACGTACAGCGTGCATGCCATCGTTTATATTCAAACGCTATGTTGGATGTTCTTGAAAGGTTTTCTGAACGTTCTGAATAGGTTTTCTGAACGTTCTTAAAAGGTTTTCTAGACGTTCTTAAAAGGTTTTCTGAACGTTCTTAAAAGGTTTTTTGAACGTTTTTAAAAGGTTTTCTAGACGTTCTTAAAAGGTTTTTTAAACGTCTAAAGGTTTTCTAGACGTCCTAAAAAGGCACTGCAAAAACTGTGGTGTTAAAATTTTAACACCAATGTTTTTTTAATCTTTTGGAATGAACATTGGTGTTAAAATGAAGTAAAATGATTCTTGAAGTATTAGTTTCAAATCAAGTACTGGTGTTACGTACTTTTGGTGTTAAATTTGACCTAGTGCGCATGCGTGTGTGAAATAAAGCCCTCTGATTGGTCGATAAGGAATTATGGTATATGTTAACAATAGTCGATGTTAAATTGTTGTATTTAGTCCAAAAACCCATTTATTTTACCATAATATGTAATTATTTAAACGATTCCATGATTGAATTTTGATTTTTGTGCAAACATAGTTAAAAATTCGCGTTACATTTTATTCGTTTTCAAATTTTGACATTATTCATAAAAACTAGCTGCGACTTCGTCGTGGACAAAAAAGCGTAGTATAAAACTAACAACGGCAATGGCTATGTGTGTAGTACGTATTCAGTAGGAATAGATTATTATTGTATATGGATGTGTAATGTGTAATAAGTCAGTTCTTTGTAATATTTCATTACGTAATTTGTCCATGCAGTTAATATGTACAATATGCCCAAAATAAACACCAGGAAATAATCAAATTTTACACCATTGGTGTACAATTTAACACCACAGTTTTTGCAGTGTAGACGTTCTTAAAGGGTTTTCTAAACGTTCTTAAAAGGTTTTCTAGACGTTCTTAAAGGTTTTCTAAACGTTCTTAAAAGGTTTTCTAAACGTCTAAATGTTTTCTGGAGAGGTGGTCTGGAAAACGAATACGAGACAATGTTTTAAATTGGTTTTTTAAACGTTTTAAATTGGTTTTTTAAACGTTCAATAAAAACGTTTTTTAAACGTCCAAAACCTACCACAAAAAAACGTTTACAAAACGTTTTTTTTTGAACGTTTAAAAAAACAATTTAAAACGTTAAAAAAACGTTCAGAAAACGTCCGATTGTTAGCTGGGTCCAGTGCTTCTCAGCAATGAGGTGGTGGCGTTGTTGAGTGCTCTGATTGCGAAGAGAAATGAAGCTGGAGTCGCCCACGACAACACCTACTTGTTTGCACGATGTTCTTATGGAGGTACAGGTCATATAAGAGGATGTGACTGTATAAGAGTGTACGCAGACATGGCGGGCCTTGACAATGCTGCCAGCATCCGGTCTACAAAACTTCGTAAGCACGTGGCAACCGCATCGCAAATTCTTGCCTTGAAGGAACATCAACTTGAAACATTTGCAAACTTCATGGGTCATGATTTGCGTGTCCATCGTGAATACTACCAGTTGCCAGATACTGTGCAGAGGGTCACCAAACTTTCTAGGCTTTTTCTCAGCTTGGAGAGGGGAAACTTGCCTTCCCAGCAGGGCAAATCCCTGGATGAACTGCATGTCACTGGTGGTAAGGACACAGTTGTTTTAAATTATTTACTCAACAGCAAAAGAAAGACATTAATTATTGCTTTTGTTGAAAAATATTTGATCAGTAATTACTATTCACTAATACATCTTCAACAGCGAAAGAAATGCAAGAAATAACATTTTGTTATCAGTTCACAATATATGATAACAAATGGTATACGTGTTTTTGTGCATTTCTTTTGCTATTGCTCCTGCATTACAGAACAAGAAAGAGAAATAAAGAAAAATAGAAAGAAACAGACCACAGAAATTTGACAAGAGTTGAGTCCAATTTTCTGAATTTACATGCAGGACAACAACCAACTGTCAGGTATGTGTGCATTAATCTAACAAAAACTGCTCTTTGTGACTTGCAGAAGGCTTCACTAGTGACGAGGACAGCGATAACAGCAGTGCCGTGGTCTCGTGGTCTGGAGCATTGAATTTGTAATCTGTAGGTAAAGCTGCAGGTTGTGGGTTCGAGTCCTGCCTGGGACTACGGTGCGTGTGCCCTTGGGCAAGGCACTTTGTCACTCATTGCTTCTCTCCACCCAGGAGTAAATGGGTACCTGTGAGGGCAGAGATGGTTATTGTGGTTGATTTAGCTGCTTTGCGCCGAAATGGCAGCATCGAGCTGTATACTCCCCAGGGAGCTGAGATGGTATTTGGAGTGTTTCATGGGCCCAATGACCGGGGTAATAATAAAGCGCTTTGATACACCCACATTTGTGGGAGTCTAAAAGCGCTATATAAGAACTAGCATTATTATTATTATTATTTGACAATTCCTGTGATGTGCCCAGTGAAAACAGTAAGTTTAGGCTTTTATGTGTCTGTATTTTAACCAGTTCGCGCCGGATGACGTATATAAACGCAACAATTTTCCAAAATTCAAAACGAATGACGCATAAACACGCCAAGTTCAAGTTCGGAAATGTATGTCAGCAGCGCGCAAGGCCGGAAATGCGTGGGTGTGCTTCCCGGCACTATCAGCCTGAACCCGCTTCGGATCGAGTTTCGTAAAAAATAATCCCGCCCGTGGGCTCGGCGATGTTAAAATAATCCCGGCGCAAACTGGTTAAGTCGGGCTGTCTTTAAAAAAACAATTGTCTGTCTGTCCATTTGTTTGTTCATCTGGCTATCGGGCTGTCTGAATTAAAAGTGCCTAAATATCTGTGTTTTATATCGACCTGTTTCCTATTTGACATTAGGTACTCGACAGGCTCCTATCAGTGTTCCATCTGGAAGTCTGGCATCTCTGAACAACTCGAGACGAGTGAAACGTCGTCCCTGGACTGTCGAGGAGAAGGGAGACGTTACGAAGGGTTTGCAGAAATTCTTTCTGCTGAAGAAGCTTCCTGGCAAACGAGACATCGAAACATTCTGTCTTGTGGCACTGCAGACACGAAGCTGGAGGAACATCAAAGACTTTTGTCGGAACAAAATGAAGCTTCATCAAAGCTAAGCAGGGTGTTTCGTCAGTTCACATACATGTACGGATGCGTCAGAGTACTTGACTATTTAGAATTTGCAATCGCAATGATGACTTTAGAATGCACATCAATATGAAACCAATGGACAACCAGCATTTTAGTGTCGTGTCCTCACTTTGATAGGTGTAATTCACACACACACTCAAGTGTCCTCCATTGGATAGAATGACAAGTATGCCCTCAGTGTGGTAGTGTCTACATGTATGATGGAGTGGGTGCATGTATCCAATTAAACATTCCGTGTGAACGTGTCTTGTGAAACGCTTGTGGGATAGGTTTTAATATGCACACTTTCTATTTATAAATACCGCCACCACTCCCCCTCGCCACCAATACAATGTAGAAATTTTACAAGTTTATCATTCACACCCCCCCCCCCCCCCCAATACAATGTTGAGAGTTGAGAGAGTGGACTTTCTGTACAAACCCCTGTGCACCCCGGTCGTTCAACATTGTATTGGGGGGGGGGGGGGGGGGGTGTTTGTTTAGAAATAGAAAGTGCCTTTTACTACATTTGCTACAAGGGACACATTAATACACAAGGAATTAGTTATTTGAAAAATACTTTTTTATTTCATTATTATTTTATTTTTTAATTATTATTTCATTATTGTATTAATTTATTTACAGCGGGTATACATTATTTGCTGATCATGCGTTTTGGTTTTGGTAACGCATTGTATAGAATACAAATGCAAATAGCCGTACAAAAGTTTGAGGTTTCCATAGGTTTGTGCACAAACATGGATGCGCCCAGCTCGCATCACTTTGTACATCCAGCCAGTGCTCTAGTAATTTAATATAGCTCTATGGTTTATATACACATCCGAAACTAACCTTGTGAAAGTTTCATCTCCGTAAGTGCTCACATTTTTGAAAAAAAAAATAAAAAAGTGAAATGGTTTTTCCAAGTGAATCAGAATAGACCAAATGTAGCCAGCATTTTTTAGGACTAAAATTTTTCGGTAAATGTTTTGCCATTTTCTCTACAATGTGAGCATTTCAGGCAGGGAAACTTCTACAAAGGTTTGATACCATTATAAACTTCATACCAAGTAACGTTTCATCTTGTAATTTTGTCAGTTTGTAATCGGGTAATTAACAAATTGTTATAGGGGCTTTAACATGTGACATGGCACCACAAAATGAGTAGAAAGTCGCATCATTTTTTTAAGTTATCGGATTTGATTTGAAAACTATTTTCTTGCTCTATTAAGATATACAAATATATACATTTTTGGATTGTTGCGACTTTATACCCATTTTGTTGGGCCAGGTCACATATTGTTTTAAGTGTCTACACGCTTAGAGAATTTTTGTTACCTGCTCTGTGAAAAGTTGACAAGTCGCAACCAATAATGAGTCTTACAATCAACCTTTTAATGACTTGTTTATATTTTGGTGGACATTTCTGGTATTTCATAGGCCCTTTCATTTATTTAGTGATTTATTTATTGATTGTTTATTTTTGTTTGGGTGTGGGGGGAGGGGGGGGGGGGCCTTTTGGGCAAGGAGCAAGCGCGTTAAACTGTTCAGACAAATTACGCTTACTATGTTAATAGTGGAACATGTCAACTTCTCACAGAGCAGGTCATTTTCTTTCCGGTACGGTATATGGGTCATTCCACCAGGTTACACAACGATTTGTGACGACGTCAAGTTGTTGCGTCTGTAAATGTACCATCTATTATCCTTAAGTAAGGTTGTGCTTTAAATTTAAATTAAATCAATCTCTGCTGCTTCAATAGAAAGGATAATAGATGGCACATTTACAAATGTAACAACTTGATACGTCACAAATCGTAGTCCAACCTGGTTGAATGACCCATATTTGAAACCACCATGGAAAGCGATGAATTATTGAACATTTTTTTAAATTATCATTTAACCTTCATGAGGCAAAGCAACGAGTACATATGGTTTGTACACGTTGCTGTTCCAACAGGAAAATTGCCGTTCATTAAAGGTAGGATACACCATTTGCAGATATCGAAAAATATTTACTAGCGAATTATTAGGAAATATCTTACTCATTTGATAGTAAATAGTGATTCTAGGCATCCAGCCAAATAATTTCGCTGGATATCCTGTAATTATTTCGAAAACTTGAAATTTTTATAAAGACAAATTCGCGATCACCGGACGGTGATCGTGAAAACCCCCAAAATAACATAAGAAATAACTGCTCGACGCCGGTTGAAAACAAACGCTGTTTTTGTGCTTTTCTTAGTATATATGATTGTAAAACTTCGGACAGGTCAGTTAGACGATATTTACTCTGAAATACAACCCCCCAAATCTAACCATTAATGATAATTCAAGCAATTACCAATGGTGTATACTACCTTTAAATGTTTTAGTAATGACACAATGATATAAATTCTTATTTAAAACTTGGGATGTAAAAGCAACGTGTAAATGTAAATTAAATGTCGATTCTGGGCATCCAGCAACATAATTGCGCTAGATTGCCTGTAATTCTTCCTAAAAATATAATTTTATAATGAAAAATTCGCGATCGCCGGACGGCGAGCGCGAAAATACAAAGATAACATTAGAATAACTGCTCTGTGCCGGTTGAAAAAAACAACGCGGTTTTTCGTGCTTTTCTCGGCATCCATGATTTTAAAACTTCGGACAGCCCAGTTAAACGATATTTACTCTAAATACAACCCCCCAAATCTACTCATTCATGATAATTCAAGCAATGACCAATGGTGTATCCTACCTTTAAACATCGGTAACAACTTAGTCGTGGGGCCCACTTGGGTGTTTTTTCTTTCATTTACAAGTTTTAAGATTGTGTTTTATAGTAGTAATGTTCATCCTCTGGGATTACATTACTTGTTACAAATTGTTATTAATTAGTCCTTATTTAAGATTAGCGAGGCGAAGCAACGTGTACATGCAGGTACACGTTGCTGTTTATCCTCAGGTATCTGGTAGTGCATTAGGAAAACTTTCCAACGAACTGCCATCATCTCAGTTTCACGCTCATCCACTACACCTCCCTGAATGAAGATGAGTTGGGGTTTACATGTGCTAAATATTGGGGTGTCCTTATCCAAGACGAGATCTTGAGCAAAGTGTGATTTGGGAGCTGGTAAGTGTACAAGTTTTCCTTCTAGTAATAACAGAAGATCTTGCCATGGCAAAATCTTGGGAGACCAACGAAAGTCATTTAGAAAAATAAATTCAGCTTGCTCTGCACCAACCCAGGCAAATGTAGTTGTAGCCGGATTAGTGAAGGTTTTATATATTTGGTTAAGTGGATTCAATAAAAATGTTTTTCCACAATTAGCGGGCCCTACTAGCATTACATTTCTATATTTTCCCCTTCCTTTATCCAAAAGAGTTTGCACACATTGAGAAAACCCTATTTGATCAACCCATTTCTCTGAAGTATCTCAATGGCGCATCGTAGCCAGTCACCCTGACAAATGCAGTCATCGTCAGAAAAAGCTCTCTCCAAGATTTGAAGTCTCGTCATTCTGTACCGTTCAAGTGAATCTGTTGCCCCATGTAGTTCCCAGGCAGTCTAAGAAAAGGTTGAAACAAATAGAATATATACTATTAAAACTATAGTAATACTTTTTAACTGGGGGAGGGGAGGGGGGTAGTTGTTTTTTCGAAATAGGTGTGCAGGGGGTATAACCAACTTACTTATTTGAACACTATTTTCTATTTGTCTTTCATCAGTATTATATATTATGTTAATAACAGTTTATATACAGGATTCTAATTGTTTTTATTACCTGTTTTTGTCTTGGAAGTTGTTAAAATACATTTGAATTGAATGGACATTGATGTTTACGAGTCCAACTATATTTCAATATGTGCATGTCTACCTTAAGAACCTGTTGCACGACTTTGTCGCCCCTGTTGACGATAAACTGTGTGAGATCGGTTTTTCCAAGCTGTTCTTGTTCACGGGCAAAGGCTAGCAACTCCAATCGTGTACGAATGTCATTTGACTCCACTATTTTGCTTACATCAAAGGGAGTTAAACGTGTTTTCCTTTTCTTCGTCGGTCTCTCTACGGTGTCTTGGTGACTGCGTGCAGCTGAAGCACTTGCTGTTTGAGGGGGTCCGGTCAAATCTGGATGGTTGGGGGACTGAATATAAAGAATGTCTTCTTTGACGACATACTGCCATGCACTGTAGTAATTAGTGTGATTGGACGAAAAGTTTACATTAATGCCATGCACAGTAGATAAACATTGTCGTACATGTAGCCAGCGTCTTGGAAGTCGAAGTTTTACCACCATGTGATAATGAAAACCCCCTTGCTGGTGTGGTTTTTTACAGCAAGCCCAGCAAACGACTGACATTGGATCGTGTGTCACACTGATGAAAGCTTCCACTACAATGTGTGCGAAGGCGTCACGATTTGGCACAAGCCTTTCGTCACATTGGCTATATGTTATTAAATATACTTGACGTACCTGGCGAGTTCCAAGTAATTGAAGGTTCTCCATGATGGTTTCAAAGACCACAGTTTCAGTTAATGCAATTCTCTAAGCGTGTAGACACAAGTGACCCGAATGTAATAATAATAATAATAATACAAAGCATTTATATAGCGCCTTACGAAGAACAAAGCGCTTAACACACAACCACACAAATTAACAAAAAGAGAAACAGACACAATACGATTACAATTGGACTTGGAACAAGAATGTCTTAAGGAGACGTTTGAATACAGGCAGCGAGACCGCCTCTCTCAGACAGGTAGGAAGCTCATTCCACAGGCGAGGAGCGACCACAGCGAAAGAACTATCTCCGGCTTTCTTCCTACTTCTAGGGACAGAAAGCCGGGTCTGATCAGCTGATGAGCGGAGTCGGTGTCTGTAGGCATCAGGAATATTTGAATGATATGAATGTAATAGGTCAACCAGATATGATGGAGCTTGAGTGTTGAGAATTTTGTACACATGGGTGAAGATTTTGAAGGTTATCCTCTGTTTAACAGGGAGCCAATGTAGCTCTGCCAGCAGGCCCTCAGAAGGCTGGTCCCGGCCGCATGCGAAAACCAGCCGAGCAGCCTTGTTTTGTAGGCGCTGTAACCGTTTGAGATCTTTTTCACGAGCGCCTAGCAAAAGAGAGTTCGCATAGTCGAGACGGGACAGGACCAGACCTCTGACAGCGTGATGGCAGGCATCCTGTGTAATAAATCGGCGAATACGCCACAGGTTGCGTATGTGGAAGTTAACAGTTTTGCACAGAGAGCTAACGTGATGAGACATATTCAAAGAAGAATCCAGTGTGACTCCTAAGTCCTTAATGGATGTGGAAGCTGGAATGGATACGTCTCCCAATTTTAAGTGGAGATCAGGGAGATTAGAAACAACATGATTACTGGCGAAAACAATGAACTCAGTCTTGTCTTGGTTAAGCTTCAGCATGTTTTGAGACATCCATTCACTTATCATGAAAACGCAAGATGATAAATTGCCAAGTACCTGTTGACAATCACCTTCAGATTTAGGGTCAAACTCAGCATAAAGCTGGATATCATCTGCGTATTCATGAAATGAAATGCCATGCCTACGAATGATTTTGCCGATGGGATTGGTATAATCATGGGCTTTATATATGTATGGGCTTTATATATCTAGCGAGCCAATTTTTGGAATTTTTGAGAGGATTTGGGGTGGCGGGGGAACCTGTCACCTGTTTTGCAAACCAATTTGCATGTTTTCTCTAGATCTAGTTATAATAACAATAAGAACCAGCTCGGGTCATTTCATTCAATGATCATGCATGTCCCTAGCGCCGCCAACGTTTTTTAAAAGTTTTAACCAATCAGATTGAAGTAATGGTTATGTCACACGTCGTAGCCCGAAAGGGCACTATTGAATCGTGGTCGACCGTGCTCGGTAATCCCGACGGTAGACCAGACGATAGACCCTCAATAATTTGGCTATTTTGTACATTAATTATTGTCCCTTCCAGTAATTTCCATATAGGCACAAATTGTACAGGTCCATCACACTCTTATGCTTGAAAATCGTCATTAATGCATGTTTGGAACCTCTAAAATGGTAATAAAATCAGAAAGGGTTGACCGTCGGTACAAAACAAAAATTATACTTGACTATTCTTACTTTAGATGCAGTATGGTCAATCGTTCATTTAAATCATTAACTAAAGTTGTAAATTCATGACCTACGAAATATGCTAGAGCTTGGGGCCTTCGTTTCCCCCCTTCGCGTGTTACTTCAAGGAAATATATATTTCCGTGAAAATGGGTACATTTCCGTGGTTTATCGTGGTCTATCGAGTCGACTACTGATCCAATCCACGCGATTTTTTTTTCAGGATTCAGACAATATGCAGTGGTCAACAGTGGGTTAACAATACTTTACAATACTAGATTGTTGGGGTATTTAAATCCTTTTGAAGTGAATACTTCGATAGGATGCTCAAACTGTATAAATATTCTGTACGGACTGAGAAAATATCACAGTCATCCAAGGTGCATGACGACGTCTATGCGTGTACATGTCAATACCGCAAAGGGAGGGCTTTTATGTAAGTACACACTCACATACTGAGGACACCTTGCAAACCGAGCGCGTCCTCGGTATGAAATATTGTGAAAAATGGCACTTTTGTGGCCGTTTTTGACTGTTGGTTAAATATCAAAGCGTTTGGGAGGAGTCCTCGGTTGACGCATAAGACCTGACGTGAGGCAGTATGCACATTTTGTACCTCGTCAACAAAACCGCAAACGGGATTACTCTGAATGGCATAGCGCCCTCCGTTGGTTGCGCGTGTGACAATGACGTAAATGTAAACATGTACATTACATGTGTACATTACATGACAACATGTCTCTAATTAAACCAGCCCAGACATGTCTTAACTATTATAACGTTGTTTTGGCCTAAGTGCATATTGTAGTTTATGCGAAGACGTGGTCATTTGCAGCTAGCTAGGTGTACCATGGAGCTGAAATAAATGGTAAGTAGAGCAATTGTATTTGGAAGCTTGCATGTTACTCGCTATGAGTATGAATGTAGCAGAGTATGACATATATGACGTGCTAATTTACGTTGTAATGTAATTTGTAGTCATGGCCTCGATCTCTTAATCTAGTCTATAGGATGATATGGGAAGTGAATATGCCTAATTTCAGAATAATATAGAAGTTATAACCAAATTTAACTGCTTTATTTTTCCAACGCAAGCATGAGTTGTTGAGCACCGTGCGAACAAGAAATAGTTAATTGTAGTTATTGTATAAATAATAAAACAAATAAGTAGCCACAATTATTAATATTTAATTGTATTATCAGTTTAATGGTATATTGTTGTTGTATTGTTGTGTAGTCTAGGTGTGGCTGACAGAACTACCATAACAAACATGAAACGAAGTAGTCGTCTTGATGGAACCTTGACAAATCACCAGCATCATGAAGGGGAGAACGTAATCGCACTGTGGCCTCCAGATTCATCATGGTATCCTGCCGTAATAATCTCCTTCACCAAAGGTAAGTGCGGAGCCTCTAAAAGGACATATGACGAAAACAAATGGAATGCCCTTGTAATTTGTGGGTTCACGTTAACCTTGCGTCAAGACCGTGCTGTAAAACATATTTACTTAACCGATTTCTAACAATTGCACAAAATGATTTCGAGCGCAGGAAATTATTTCAAGCGCACAAAAAATAAATTATTTCGAGCACACAAATTATTTCGAGCTCATGAAATTATTTTTTTCGAGCGCACGGGAAATGATTTCGTGGGCACGAAATGATTTCATGGGCACGAAATGATTTCGTGGGCAAGAAATACAAAACTAAATTTATTTTGTCACGGTGATTACTATTCGTCATATGTCCCATTAGGGGTTCCGTAGGTAAGAAATGTAATCCATAATGTAGAATCCCATTTGTCACACATAAATTAAGACAGCTGTATACCCTCTTACATCCCCCCATGACATGTACCACATGTAAATAAACAATGCCATTTTTTTCTAAACTTGATTCCCCCCCCCCCTTCAGAACCAAAAATATATATGATCTGTAAACAACAAATACTTTTCAACATTCCACTCCCAATTGCATGTAATCCCTTTAAAGTTTAATTAGTTGAATTTGTGGCTTTCTTATCATGAAAGTACTGCGTCCGGTACACTGATGGTGTGACACGCTGCCTATTTGAGCACCAGGTGAGAAAAGTACCGTAGAATGCATTAATTAACAACAGACAGGTTAGGAAGAATAATTCTTCCAAATAGGCACTTGGGGAGACAAACTAGCGTAAGTTTTTAGGTAATAAAGAGACAGTGGCACTTAGGGAGACATTTTAGTGTCTCCCTAAGTGCCTTAGAAGTCTTAGAAGTCATATAATGAATGCACATGACACAAATTCTCATTTGAATTACATATCTTTTTATGAAGAGGATAAATACCGGTATGTCGTCAGTTAAGTTGCACATCAAGGGCGGATGTTGTTGCTTGTGATGGTGTTAAAATGGATAGTATATTTTAGAGATAACCCAAAGAAATTGTTATTTGTTTAAAATTAAATGTGATTTTGATTTGATTTCTAGGCCAGGTGGCCCATCCGAGTTTCTTGAGTCCGCACTTAAATGGTTCAGACAGTCTACAAAGCAGTTCCAGTTGGGATGATGGCCCCCAGGCTGATTCTGGTACAGGACCTGCCGTTTTCCCTTCTCCATATGAGGTAATTCACACACACTCAACTTGTTTTCAGAACCCAAATATTCACTCTGGGTGCCCAGAAGCCAGAAACAAATTTATAAATCAAGTGTTTTTTTGCAAGCACCCCCCCCCCTTCACCCCCCCCCACCCCCCCCCCCCCCCCACCCCTCCCACCCCTCCCCACTCCCCCTCCTCCCCACTCCCTCTCCTTCAGAGGGGCAACTAGTCCGAGGCAATTAGGCATATGCGTCTACCCCTAAAAAAAAAACAGTGGTGTTTGGGTTTTTTTCCACTCGTTCTAAATCGTTTTCTGCATCCGGCAACATAGAAAGTAGTAAGATTTTGATTCATTAGTGAACTTGTTTTCTGAACCCTATCAAATATTCACTCTGGGTGCCCAGAAGCAAGAAACAAATTTGTAAATAAAGTGTTTTGGGCAAGCACCACCCCCCCCCCCCCCCTTCACCCCCCCTTCACCCCCCCCCCCCCCCCTTCACCCCCTCCCCTCGCCCTCCCCTCGCCCTCCCACCCCTCCCCAAAGAAATTGTTATTTGTTTAAAATTAAATGTGATTTTGATTTGATTTCTATGCCAGGTGGAGTTCGCACTTAAATGGTTCAGACAGTCTACAAAGCAGTTCCAGTTGGGATGATGGCCCACAGGCTGATTCTGGTACAGGACCTGCCGTTTGTCCTGCTCCATATGAAGCCTCAAGTGCCGAGTCACAGAGATCATCAACCGAGGCTACTGAGACCGGTCACATAACGGTCATGGAGACCAGCAATGAAAGTGGGCACAGGAAATGGGACAAGAAACACTTCTGCTTTTTCTGTGAAGTACCTCAATCTAAGTTGCCCCGTCATCTCCAGTCATGTCACAAAGAAGAGAGCGAAGTTGTAGAGATTGCGTCTGAGACCAACCCAAGTGCCCGTAAGATACTTCTGTGGAAAATCCGCAATGTTGGTAATCATAGGCACAATTGCCAAGTCCTTCGGAAAGGCCGGGATGCACTTATTGTAGGATATAGGCCTAATCATAAGGTAGCTCCACATGCATACGGACCGTGCATGTATTGTTATGGCTATTATGTGCGAAGTGATCTCTGGCGTCACCAGTGCCCACTGAAACCTGCACTCCCTGCACACTCGCATGGTAGCACTACCACAACTCCTCTGCGTAGACGTGTTGCTCACAAGAGTGATTTGTTAAAGCCTCCACCTGTCGGTGTGTCTTTCCAGTTAAACCAGGTTCTTATTCCGATGAAGAGAGATGAGGTGACTCTGCTGGCCAAGAATGACACTTTGATTGTGGAAGTAGCCAAGCGGGAATACGCGAAACTCGGGCACGATGTAGATCAACATGGCTACATCCGAAAAAAGATACGGGAATTGGGTCGTCTTGTCATACAACTCCGCAAGAATACACACCAGCCAAATGCATTTGTCCACCCCCACTACCTGAATGATATCATCAAGGCTATTCACGGTATTGCTGGCTTTAATGAAGACAAGCAGTTGTATGATGTTCCGTCTCTAGCTTTAAAGATTGGACATTCCATCAAGAAGTGTGCACTCATACTTAAAGGAAATGCTCTAGAGTCTGGCCAAAAGCAAAAAGCGCAACACGCTGAAGAATTTCTGCAGTTGTGCGAACTGACCTGGCGAGACCGTGTATCCACCCATGCACACAGAACACTGTACTAAGGAAAGCGCAACAAACCTAAAATTCTGCCGACAAATGCTGATGTTGTGAAAATGTCGGCGTTCCTCCATGAAGCTGGCAACAGAGAAGTGGAACTTGTCCAGGATGCTCGGGGCGAACAAATTGGACCAGCTTGGAAGAGATTGAATGAAGTCGCACTGTGCCACCTTATTATGTTCAACCGCAGAAGGCAAGGGGAGGTATCAAAGATGAAACTAGAAGACTTTCAGAAGCACACAACAGCTAGTGTCAACGGGGAATGCCTGCTGACTGATCTTGAACGGCATCTGTGCAAGATGTTCAGAGTTGTCGAAATAGTTGGCAAGAGGGGTCGAACTGTTCCAGTGCTTCTCAGCAATGAGGTGGTGGCGTGGTTGAGTGCTTTGATTGCAAAGAGAAATGAAGCTGGAGTCGCCCACGACAACATCTACTTGTTTGCACGATGTTCTTATGGAGGTACAGGTCATATAAGAGGATGTGACTGTATAAGAGTGTACGCAGACATGACGGGCCTTGACAATGCTGCCAGCATCCGGTCTACAAAACTTCGTAAGCACGTGGCAACCGCATCGCAAATTATTGCCTTGAAGGAACATCAACTTGAAACACTTGCAAACTTCATGGGTCATGATTTGCGTGTCCATCGTGAATACTACCAGTTGCCAGATACTGTGCAGAGGGTCACCAAACTTTCTAGGCTTTTTCTCAGCTTGTAGAGGGGAAACTTGCCTTCCCAGCAGGGCAAATCCCTGGATGAATTGCATGTCACTGGTGGTAAGGACACAGTTGTTTTAAATTATTTACTCAACAGCAAAAGAAAGACATTAATTATTGCTTTTGTTGAAAAATATTTGATCAGTAATTACTATTCACTAATACATCTTCAACAGCGAAAGAAATGCAAGAAATAACATTTTGTTATCAGTTCACAATATATGATAACAAATGGTATACGTGTTTTTGTGCATTTCTTTTGCTATTGCTCCTGCATTACAGAACAAGAAAGAGAAATACAGAAATATAGAAAGAAACAGACCACAGAAATTTGACAAGAGTTGAGTCCACTTTTCTGAATTTACATGCAGGACAACAACCAACTGTCAGGTATGTGTGCATTAATCTAACAAAAACTGCTCTTTGTGACTTGCAGAAGGATTCACTAGTGACGAGGAAAGCGATAACAGCAGTGACAATTCCTGTGATGTGCCCAGTGAAAACAGTAAGTTTAGGCTTTTATGTGTCTGTATTTTAACCAGTTCGCGCCGGATGACGTATATAAACGCAAACATTTTCTAAAATTCAAAACGAATGACGCATACACACGCCAAGTTTAAGTTCGGAAATGTATGTCAGCAGCGCGCAAGGCCGGAAATGCGTGGGTGTGCTTCCCGGCACTATCAGCCTGAACCCGCTTTGGATCGAGTTTCGTAAAAAATAATCCCGCCCGTGGGCTCGGCGATGTTAAAATAATCCCGGCGCAAACTGGTTAAGTCGGGCTGTCTTTAAAAAAACAATTGTCTGTCTGTCCATTTGTTTGTTCATCTGGCTATCGGGCTGTCTGAATTAAAAGTGCCTAAATATCTGTGTTTTATATCGACTTGTTTCCTATTTGACATTAGGTACTCGACAGGCTCCTATCAGTGTTCCATCTGGAAGTCTGGCATCTCTGAACAACTCGAGACGAGTGAAACGTCGTCCCTGGACTGTCGAGGAGAAGGGAGACGTTACGAAGGGTTTGCAGAAATTCTTTCTGCTGAAGAAGCTTCCTGGCAAACGAGACATCGAAACATCCTGTCTTGTGGCACTGCAGACACGAAGCTGGAGGAACATCAAAGACTTTTGTCGGAACAAAATGAAGCTTCATCAAAGCTAAGCAGGGTGTTTCGTCAGTTCACATACATGTACGGATGCGTCAGAGTACTTGACTATTTAGAATTTGCAATCGCATTGATGACTTTAGAATGCACATCAATATGAAACCAATGGACAACCAGCATTTTAGTGTCGTGTCCTCACTTTGATAGGTGTAATTCACACACACTCAAGTGTCCTCCATTGGATAGAATGACAAGTATGCCCTCAGTGTGGTAGTGTCTACATGTATGCGTGCATAGGCCTATGCCGCCAGTGTCCTGACGCATGAGTCTCAACGTTGTGGTCTCTTCCGGTGAGAATTTTTGGCGATATGTTAGCTCAGATGTGGAGGTGGTGAAAGTTTCTTTATTCTCCAACAACGTTGAGGTTCGCAGCTCAGATATATGTCGAGAACATTATCCTCATTCGCAGCCATGTTTTCTGATGTGTATGTATGTACACGTGTATTGCCACATATGCCTATGCCGCCAGTATACTGACGCATGAGCCCCCAGTTTGTTTGTCTTTCCAGTGAGAAATCTGGCAATATTTTGGCTCGGATGAAGAGCTGGGGAGTGTCTCTTCATTCTCGAACAACGTTGAGGTTCGCAGCTCAGATATAAGTTCAGAAAATTATCCTCATTCGCAGCCATGTTTTCTGATGTTGATGCGTGTACACGTGTATTGCCGCATAGGCCTATGCCGCCAGTGTCCTGACGCATGTGTCTCAAAGTTTTGGTCTTTTCCGGTGAGAATTTTGGCGATATGTTAGCTCAGATGTGGAGGTGGTGAATGTCTCTTTATTCTCCAACAACGTTGAGGTTTGCAGCTCCTATATATGTCGAGAAAAATATCCTCATTCGCAGGCATATTTTCTGATGTGTTTGTATGTACACGTGTATTGCCACATAGGCATATGCCGCCAGTGTCCTGACACATGAGTCTCTCAGTTTAGGTTTGTTCCAGTGAGAAATTTGGCAATATTTTGGCTCAGATGTCGAGCTGGTGAGTGTCTCCTCATTCTCGAACAACGTTGAGGTTCGCAGCTCAGATATATGTCGAGAACATTATCCTCATTCGCAGCCATGTTTTCTGATGTGTATGTATGTACACGTGTATTGCCACATAGGCCTATGCCGCCAGTGTCCTGACGCATGTGTCGCAAAGTTTTGGTCTCTTCCGGTGAGAATTTTGGCGATATGTTAGCTCAGATGTGGAGGTGGTGAATGTCTCTTCATTCTCGAACAACGTTGAGGCTCGCAGCTCAGATATATGTCGAGAAAAATATCCTCATTCGCAGCCATGTTTTCTGATGTGTTTGCATGTACACGTGTAGTGCCACATAGGCATATGTCGCCAGTGTCCTGACGCATGAGTCTCTCAGTTTAGGTTTGTTCCAGTGCGAAATTTGGCAATATTTTGGCTCAGATGTCGAGCTGGTGAGTGTCTCTTCATTCTCGAACAACGTTGAGGTTCGCAGCTCAGATATATGTCGAGAACATTATCCTCATTCGCAGCCATGTTTTCTGATGTGTATGTATGTAAACGTGTATTGCCACATAGGCCTATGTCGCCAGTATCCTGACGCATGAGTCTCTCAGTTTGGGTTTTTTCCAGTGAGAAATTTGGCAATATTTTGGCTCGGATGTCGAGCTGGTGAGTTGTCTCTATAATCTCAAACAACGTTGAGGCTCGCAGCTTAGATATATGTTGAGAAAAATATCCTCATTTGCAGCCATGTTTTCTGATGTGTTTGTATGTACACGTGTAGTGCCACATAGGCATATGCCGCCAGTGTCCTGACGCATGAGTCTCTCAGTTTGTTTGTTTTTCCAGTGAGAAATTTGGCAATATTTTGGCTCGGATGTCGAGCTGGTGAGTGTCTCTTCATTCTCGAACAACGTTGAGGTTCGCAGCTCAGATATATGTCGAGAACATTATCCTCATTCGCAGCCATGTTTTCTGATGTGTATGTATGTACACGTGTATTGCCTCATAGGCCTATGCCGCCAGTATCCTGACGCATGAGTCTCATAGATTGATTTTTTTCCAGTGGGACATTTGGAAATATTTTGGCTCAGATGTCGAGCTGGCGAGTGTCTCTTCATTTTCGAACAACGTTGAGGTTCGCAGCTCAGATATAAGTTCATCAAATTATCCTCATTCGCAGCCATGTTTTCTTATGTTTATGCTTGTACAAGTGTATTGCCGCATAGGCCTATGCCGCCAGTGTCCTGACGCATGAGTCTCAAATTTTTGGTCTCTTCCGGTGAGAATTTTGGCGATATGTTAGCTCAGATGTGGAGGTGGTGAATGTCTCTTCATTCTCCAACAACGTTGAGGTTCGCAGCTCAGATATATGTCGAGAAAAATATCCTCATTCGCAGCCATGTTTTCTGATGTGTTTGTATGTACACGTGTATTGACACATAGGCATATGCCGCCAGTGTCCTGACGCATGAGTCTCTCAGTTTAGGTTTGTTCCAGTGAGAAATTTGGCAATATTTTGGCTCAGATGTCGAGCTGGTGAGTGTCTCTTCATTCTCGAACAACCTTGAGGCTCGCAGATCAGATATATGTCGAGAAAATTATCCTCATTCGCCGCCATGTTTTCTTATGTGTATGTATGTACCCGTGTATTGCCGCATAGGCCTATGCCGCCAGTATCCAGACGCATGAGTCTCTCAGTTTTTTGGGGTTTTTTCAATGAGAAATTTGGCAATATTTTTGCTCAGATGTCGGACTGGTGAGTGTCTCTTCATTCTCGAACAACGTTGAGGCTCGCAGCTCAAATATAAGTCGACAAAATTATCGTCATTCGCAGCCATGTTTTCTAATGTGTATGTATGTACACGTGTATTGCCACATAGGCATATGCCGCCAGTGTCCTGACGCATGAGTCTCTCAGTTTAGGTTTGTTCCAGTTAGAAATTTGGCAATATTTTGGCTCACATGTCGAGCTTGTGAGTGTCTCTTCATTCTCGAACAACGTTGAGGTTCGCAGCTCAGATATATGTCGAGAACATTATCCTCATTCGCAGCCATGTTTTCTGATGTGTATGTATGTATGTACACGTGTATTGCCTCATAGGCCTATGCCGCCAGTATCCTGACGCTTGAGTCTCTCAGTTTGTTTTTTTCCCAGTGAGAAATTTGGCAATATTTTGGCTCGGATGTCGAGCTGGTGAGTGTTTCTTCATTCTCGAACAACGTTGAGGTTCGCAGCTCAGATATATGTCGAGAACATTATCCTCATTCGCAGCCATGTTTTCTGATGTGTATGTATGTACACGTGTATTGCCTCATAGGCCTATGCCGCCAGTATCCTGACGCAAGAGTCTCACAGTTTGGTTTTTTTCCAGTGAGAAATTTGGAAATATTTTGGCTCAGATGTCGAGCTGGCGAGTGTCTCTTTATTCTCGAACAACGTTGAGGTTCGCAGCTCAGATATAAGTTCATAAAATTATCCTCATTCGCAGCCATGTTTTCTTATGTTTATGCGTGTACAAGTGTATTGCCGCATAGGCCTATGCCGCCAGTGTCATGACGCATGAGTCTCAAAGTTTTGGTCTCTTTCGGTGAGAATTTTGGCGATATGTTAGCTCAGATGTGGAGGTGGTGAATGTCTCATCATTCTCCAACAACGTTGAGGTTCGCAGCTCAGATATATGTCGAGAAAAATATCCTCATTCGCAGCCATGTTTTCTGATGTGTTTATATGTACACGTGTATTGACACATAGGCATATGCCGCCAGTGTCCTGACGCATGAGTCTCTCAGTTTAAGTTTGTTCCAGTGCGAAATTTGGCAATATTTTTGCTCGGATGTCGAGCTGGTGAGTGTCTCTTCATTCTCGAACAACGTTGAGGTTCGCAGCTCAGATATGTGTCGAGAACATTATCCTCATTCGCAGCCATGTTTTCTGATGTGTATGTATGTACACTTGTATTGCCACATAGGCCTATGCCGCCAGTATCCTGACGCATAAGTCTCTCAGTTTGGGTTTTTTCCAGTGATAAATTTGGCAATATTTTGGCTCGGATGTCGAGCTGGTGAGTATCTCTTCATTCTCGAACAACGTTGAGGCTCGCAGCTCAGATATATGTCGAGAAAAATGTCCTCATTCGCAGCCATGTTTTCTTATGTGTATGGATGTACACGTGTATTGCCTCAGAGGCCTATGCTGCCAGTGTCCTGACGCATGAGTCTCACAGTTTTGTTTTTTTCCAGTGAGAAATTTGGAAATATTTTGGCTCAGATGTCGAGCTGGCGAGTGTCTCTTCATTCTCGAATAACGTTGAGGTTCGCAGCTCAGATATAAGTTCATCAAATTATCCTCATTCGCAGCCATGTTTTCTTATGTTTATGCGTGTACACGTGTATTGCCGCATAGGCCTATGCCGCCAGTGTCCTGACGCATGAGTCTCAAAGTTGTGGTCTCTTCCGGTGAGAATTTTTGGCGATATGTTAGCTCAGATGTGGAGGTGGTGAATGTTTCTTCATTCTCCAACAACGTTGAGGTTCGCAGCTCAGATATATGTCGAGAACATTATCCTCATTCGCAGCCATGTTTTCTGATGTGTATGTATGTACACGTGTATTGCCACATAGGCCTATGCCGCCAGTATCCTGACCCATGAGTCTCTCAGTTTGGGTTTTTTCCAGTGAGAAATTTGGAAATATTGTTTGCTCAGATGTCGAGCAGGCGAGTGTCTCTTCATTCTCGAACAACGTTGAGGTTCGCAGCTCAGATATAAGTTCATAAAATTATCCTCATTCGCAGCCATGTTTTTTGATGTGTGTGTATGTACACGTGTATTGCCACATAGGCATATGCCGCCAGTGTCCTGACGCATGAGTCTCTCAGTTTAGGTTTGTTCCAGTGAAAAATTTGGCAATATTTTGGCTCAGATGTCGAGCTGGTGAGTGTCTCTTCATTCTCGAACAACGTTGAGGTTCGCAGCTCAGATATATGTCGAAAACATTATCCTCATTCGCAGCCATGTTTTCTGATGTGTATGTATGTACACGTGTGTTGCCACATAGGCATATGCCGCCAGTGTCCTGACGCATGAGTTTCTCAGTTTGTTTGTTTTTCAAGTGAAAAATTTGGCAATATTTTGGCTCGGATCTCGAGCTGGTGAGTGTCTCTTCATTCTCGAACAACGTTGAGGTTCGCAGCTCAGATATATGTCGAGAAAAATGTCCTCATTCGCAGCCATGTTTTCTTATGTTTATGCGTGTACACGTGTATTGCCGCATAGGCCTATGCCGCCAGTGTCCTGACGCATGAGTCTCAAAGTTGTGGTCTCTTCCGGTGAGAATTGTTGGCGATATGTTAGCTCGGATGTCGAGCTGGTGAGTGTCTCTTCATTCTCGAACAACGTTGAGGTTCGCAGCTCAGATATATGTCGAGAAAAATATCCTCATTCGCAGCCATGTTTTCTGATGTGTTTGCATGTACACGTGTAGTGCCACATAGGCATATGTCGCCAGTGTCCTGACGCATGAGTCTCTCAGTTTAGGTTTGTTCCAGTGAGAAATTTGGCAATATTTTGGCTCAGATGTCGAGCTGGTGAGTGTCTCTTCATTCTCGAACAACGTTGAGGTTCGCAGCTCAGATATATGTCGAGAACATTATCCTCATTCGCAGCCATGTTTTCTGATGTGTATGTATGTAAACGTGTATTGCCACATAGGCCTATGTCGCCAGTATCCTGACGCATGAGTCTCTCAGTTTGGGTTTTTTCCAGTGAGAAATTTGGCAATATTTTGGCTCGGATGTCGAGCTGGTGAGTTGTCTCTATAATCTCAAACAACGTTGAGGCTCGCAGCTTAGATATATGTTGAGAAAAATATCCTCATTTGCAGCCATGTTTTCTGATGTGTTTGTATGTACACGTGTAGTGCCACATAGGCATATGCCGCCAGTGTCCTGACGCATGAGTCTCTCAGTTTGTTTGTTTTTCCAGTGAGAAATTTGGCAATATTTTGGCTCGGATGTCGAGCTGGTGAGTGTCTCTTCATTCTCGAACAACGTTGAGGTTCGCAGCTCAGATATAAGTTCATCAAATTATCCTCATTCGCAGCCATGTTTTCTTATGTTTATGCTTGTACAAGTGTATTGCCGCATAGGCCTATGCCGCCAGTGTCCTGACGCATGAGTCTCAAATTTTTGGTCTCTTCCGGTGAGAATTTTGGCGATATGTTAGCTCAGATGTGGAGCTGGTGAATGTCTCTTCATTCTCCAACAACGTTGAGGTTCGCAGCTCAGATATATGTCGAGAAAAATATCCTCATTCGCAGCCATGTTTTCTGATGTGTTTGTATGTACACGTGTATTGACACATAGGCATATGCCGCCAGTGTCCTGACGCATGAGTCTCTCAGTTTAGGTTTGTTCCAGTGAGAAATTTGGCAATATTTTGGCTCAGATGTCGAGCTGGTGAGTGTCTCTTCATTCTCGAACAACCTTGAGGCTCGCAGATCAGATATATGTCGAGAAAATTATCCTCATTCGCCGCCATGTTTTCTTATGTGTATGTATGTACCCGTGTATTGCCGCATAGGCCTATGCCGCCAGTATCCAGACGCATGAGTCTCTCAGTTTTTTTGGGTTTTTTCAATGAGAAATTTGGCAATATTTTTGCTCAGATGTCGGACTGGTGAGTGTCTCTTCATTCTCGAACAACGTTGAGGCTCGCAGCTCAGATATATGTCGAGAACATTATCCTCATTCGCAGCCATGTTTTCTGATGTGTATGTATGTACACGTGTATTGCCACATAGGCCTATGCCGCCAGTATCCTGACGCATCATTCTCTCAGTTTGGGTTTTTTTCCAGTTAGAAATTTGGCAATATTTTGGCTCGGATGTCGAGCTGGTGAGTGTATCTTCATTCTCGAACAACGTTGAGGCTCGCAGATCAGATATATGTCGAGAAAATTATCCTCATTCGCCGCCATGTTTTCTTATGTGAATGTATGTACCCGTGTATTGCCGCATAGGCCTATGCCGCCAGTATCCTGACGCATGAGTCTCTAAGTTTTTTGTTTTTTTTCAATGAGAAATTTGGCAGGATATTTTTGCTCAGATATCGGACTGGTGAGTGTCTCTTCATTCTCGAACAACGTTGAGGCTCGCAGCTCAAATATAAGTCCACAAAATTATCCTCATTCGCAGCCATGTTTTCTGATGTGTATGTATGTACACGTGTATTGCCACATAGGCATATGCCGCCAGTGTCCTGACGCATGAGTCTCTCAGTTTACGTTTGTTCCAGTGAGAAATTTGGCAATATTTTGGCGCACATGTCGAGCTGGTGAGTATCTCTTCATTCTCCAACAACGTTGAGGTTCGCAGCTCAGATATAAGTCGAGAAAATTATCCTCATTCGCAGCCATGTGTTCTGATATGTATGTATGTACACGTGTATTGACTCATAGGCCTATGCCGCCGGTGTCCTGACGCATTAGTCTCAAAGTTTTGGTCTCTTCCGGTGAGAATTTTGGCGATGTGTTAGCTCAGATGTGGAGGTGGTGAATGTCTCTTCATTCTCGAACAACGTTGAGGTTCGCAGCTCAGATATATGTCGAGAACATTATCCTCATTCGCAGCCATGTTTTCTGATGTGTATGTATGTACACGTGTATTCCCACATAGGCCTATGCCGCCAGTTTCATGACGCATGAGTCTCTAAGTTAGTTTGTTTGTTTTTCCAGTGAGAAATTTGGCAATATTTTGGCTCGGATGTCGAGCTGGTGAGTGTCTCTTCATTCTCGAACAACGTTGAGGCTCGCAGCTCAGATATATGTCGAGAAAATTATCCTCATTCGCAGCCATGTTTTCTTATGTGTATGTATGTACACGTGTATTGCCACATAGGCATATGCCGCCAGTGTCCTGACGCATGAGTTTCTCAGTTTGGTTTTTTTCCAGTGAGAAATTTGGCAATATTTTGGCTCAGATGTCGAGCTGGTGAGTATCTCTTCATTCTCCAACAACGTTGATGTTCGCAGCTCAGATATAAGTCGAGAAAATTATCCTCATTCGCAGCCATGTGTTCTGATATGTATGTATGTACACGTGTATTGCCTCATAGGCCTATGCCGCCAGTGTCCTGACGCATTAGTCTCAAAGTTTTGGTCTCTTCCGGTGAGAATTTTGGCGATGTGTTAGCTCAGATGTGGAGGTGGTGAATGTTTCTTCATTCTCGAACAACGTTGAGGTTCGCAGCTCAGATATATGTCGAGAACATTATCCTCATTCGCAGCCATGTTTTCTGATGTGTATGTATGTACACGTGTATTCCCACATAGGCCTATGCCGCCAGATTCCTGACGCACGAGTCTCTCAGTTAGTTTGTTTGTTTTTCCAGTGAGAAATTTGGCAATATTTTGGCTCGGATGTCGAGCTGGTGAGTGTCTCTTTATTCTCGAACAACGTTGAGGTTCGCAGCTTAGATATATGTCGAGAACATTATCCTCATTCGCAGCCATGTTTTCTGATGTGTATGTATGTACACGTGTATTGCCACATAGGCCTATGCCGCCAGTATCCTGAGGCATTAGTCTCAAAGTTTTGGTCTCTTCCGCTGAGAATTTTGGCGATGTGTTAGCTCAGATGTGGAGGTGGTGAATGTCTCTTCATTCTCGAACAACGTTGAGGTTCGCAGCTCAGATATATGTCGAGAACATTATCCTCATTCGCAGCCATGTTTTCTGATGTGTATGTATGTACACGTGTATTCCCACATAGGCATATGCCGCCAGTTTCATGACGCATGAGTTTCTAAGTTAGTTTGTTTGTTTTTCCAGTGAGAAATTTGGCAATATTTTGGCTCGGATGTCGAGCTGGTGAGTGTCTCTTCATTCTCGAACAACGTTGAGGTTTGCAGCTCAGATATATGTCGAGAACATTATCCTCATTCGCAGCCATGTTTTCTGATGTGTATGTATGTACACGTGTATTCCCACATAGGCCTATGCCGCCAGTTTCATGACGCATGAGTCTCTAATTTAGTTTGTTTGTTTTTCCAGTGAGAAATTTAGCAATATTTTGGCTCGGATGTCGAGCTGGTGAGTGTCTCTTCATTCTCGAACAACGTTGAGGTTTGCAGCTCAGATATATGTCGAGAAAATTATCCTCATTCGCAGCCATGTTTTCTGATGTGTATGTATGTACACATGTATTGCCTCATAGGCCTATGCCGCCAGTGTCCTAACGCATGAGTCTCAAAGTTTTGGTCTCTTCCGGTGAGAATTTTGGCGATATGTTAGCTCAGATGTGGAGGTGGTGAATGTCTCTTCATTCTCCAACAACGTTGAGGTTCGCAGCTCAGATATATGTCGAGAAAAATATCCTCATTCGCAGCCATGTTTTCTGATGTGTTTGTATGTACACGTGTATTGACACATAGGCATATGCCGCCAGTGTCCTGACGCATGAGTCTCTCAGTTTAGGTTTGTTCCAGTGCGAAATTTGGCAATATTTTTGCTCGGATGTCGAGCTGGTGAGTGTCTCTTCATTCTCGAACAACGTTGAGGTTCGCAGCTCAGATATATGTCGAGAACATTATCCTCATTCGCAGCCATGTTTTCTGATGTGTATGTATGTACACGTGTATTGCCTCATAGGCCTATGCCGCCAGTATCCTGACGCATTAGTCTCAAAGTTTTGGTCTCTTCCGCTGAGAATTTTGGCGATGTGTTAGCTCAGATGTGGAGGTGGTGAATGTCTCTTCATTCTCGAACAACGTTGAGGTTCGCAGCTCAGATATATGTCGAGAACATTATCCTCATTCGCAGCCATGTTTTCTTATGTGTATGTATGTACACGTGTATTGCCACATAGGCATATGCCGCCAGTGTCCTGACGCATGAGTCTCTCAGTTTGGCTTTTTTCCAGTTAGAAATTTGGCAATATTTTGGCTCAGATGTCGAGCTGGTGAGTATCTCTTCATTATCCAACAACGTTGAGGTTCGCAGCTCAGATATAAGTTCATAAAATTATCCTCATTCGCAGCCATGTGTTCTGATATGTATGTATGTAAACGTGTATTGCCTCATAGGCCTATGCCGCCAGTGTCCTGACGCATTAGTCTCAAAGTTTTGGTCTCTTCCGGTGAGAATTTTGGCGATGTGTTAGCTCAGATGTGGAGGTGGTGAATGTCTCTTCATTCTCGAACAACGTTGAGGTTCGCAGCTCAGATATATGTCGAGAACATTATCCTCATTCGCAGCCATGTTTTCTGATGTGTATGTATGTACACGTGTATTCCCACATAGGCCTATGCCGCCAGATTCCTGACGCATGAGTCTCTCAGTTAGTTTGTTTGTTTTTCCAGTGAGAAATTTGGCAATATTTTGGCTCGGATGTCGAGCTGGTGAGTGTCTCTTCATTCTCGAACAACGTTGAGGTTCGCAGCTCAGATATATGTCGAGAACATTATCCTCATTCGCAGCCATGTGTTCTGATATGTATGTATGTACACGTGTATTGCCTCATAGGCCTATTAGTGAGGTGGATTAAGGACAAAAAACACGAAGATCGTGACACGGTGGACAAAAGCACCAATTTTTTTTTAAAGACTCCTATGGGTATGTAGATTAATAAAATCCCATGCTCCAAAAAAATTGCAATGACCTTGACCTAATTATGACGTAATATATTTAAAATGGCCGCCATTTCCTTAAAACGGCATGTTTTTAGTTATGTAATGCCGAGGCAAGTGATTTTAGTAGCGAATTATATGTATCAAAGGCCAAGGAATCGCATGGCAACGTTTGTGTTGCGCTGAAACAAACAGTTTCATCATTTTTGTATTAAATTTGTCTATATTAGCATATGATGGTATAAAATACATCATCATCATGTTTTTGTGTTTATTGGGAAGCAGCGTAATCATACATGTCACTCAAGGTTTTTTAATTTTTAGAGCGATTCTCAGTCACCTGGGAAGGACATTAACGTGAAGGACGTGTAATACTGGGTTTTGTGGAATTTTCTTTCTTTTTCTGTGAGGCTATTAGGTTTTTAAATTCTAATGGAGTGCTTTTGCAAGAAGGTATAGCACAGAGAAACCGGTTTATGCAGGCATACTTCAAGGAATGATCAGTTAATCTTTTTGTGTTTTTTTGGATCAATTACAGAGTTATCTGCAGTGAATCAGAACTCATTCTATGTGGGAAGGAGAGGGTGTTTTATGGGAGTTGTCACAAGTCAGAACTTTTTCTCATCGTTTTCGTTATTTTTTTTGGAGATGCTGAAGCAGTTCTGCTGCGTAAGGTATCATTGGATTTTAGGTAGTGGCTGGTCTACAGAGATAAATCTGCATGATTTATTGTGTGCTGGTATGCCAGCAGTGTGGTTGCGTAACTATCCCGCCCAGAGGGTAATTCCTAATTTAAGTTTTTTTTCCAGTGATATACGCTTCATGGGAGGTCAGTTCAGGCCACTTTTTTTCTGCGAGATTGCAGTCTGTAGGAATGGGGGGGAGGGGGGGGGGGGGGGGTGTTTCGTGTACAAGTTTCAACAGAACCCCTCCGTGCTTTTTGTTATTTTTTTGAGACGCGGAAGAGGTTCTGCTGACAAGTATCATATGGATTGTATTTGTGACTGTTCTGCCGAAGATAAATCTGTAATTGTACGTTAACTAGTGGGTATGCTAGAAAGTGGCTGTTTGACTGGTCTATCCAGAGCGTGATTTTTAACTCTTTTTTCCCTTTTTTTTCCGTAAGACACGCATCTGGGGGTCAGTTTTAGCCACCTTATCTCTGCTAGAAGACAGTCCGTGGTTGGAGTTCGTGGACGGGCAAATACATCAAACGTCTGCAGGCCAATTGGGTTAGACATTCCCTAAAAGCGGGAGTTTCAAACCCTGTCTCTGGTTTTGGCGACGCGATGACTGGTTTGTGTATTGCCACAGTGGTCCCTTTGATTTTAGTTCACACAGTGATTGATTTTTACCGGTGATAATATGCCGTCCCCTCTTTTTTCTCCTTTTTTGGAAGAGGAGCAGGGCATATTTTCTGTGCTATATCATGCACGTCATCAGCCACCTTCTTATAGTTCATTTTACTTTCCTTGTTTTTATTTGTGTGTCGGTTTATTACATGGAGGAATAAGAAGGATTATGACGCGTGGCAAGGACAAGGGGGGGGGGGGGGGGGGGGGGGGGGGGGGGGGGTGGGGGGGGGGGGGGGGGTTGATGGGGGGGGGGGGGGTTGACTTATTTATTTTGTTTTAGTCTTGAGATCCATTTCTTTGATCATTGTTTTGTTCTTTCAATAGTTCCAATAGAATTTGCAGATTCTCCTCATCAAGATTTTGTTCCTCTTGGTTGGATTGTGGAGACGCTTTAGTCCTAGATCGAACAAGTTCATCTTTTATGTTTTTGTGCCGTTTGTATGCCAGGATGGGTTGGGTATCCAATAGCCTATTCAGATATTCGTTTTCGCTAATCAAGGGCCAGTGTTTGAGGATAGCCCGTTTCAGGGCTGGGTGCGCGACATGTGGGTAGTATGGTAGGACGAACACCAGTGGGATATTGTTTTTGTTTTTTTCACGCTTAGGGTCCGCGGGAGTCTTTCCCCTTTGAGAAAGGAGAGCTAGGTCTTCGTTTGTGTATCCGCGCTTTTGAAGTTTGTCTTTGAAGAATTCAACCCTCTCCTCAAAGTCTTTTGAATGGGTACATATACGTTTGTATCTGGTCACTTCGCCCTTGATTAATCCGCCAAATACCGACTTAGGGTGTGCTGAATCTCGAGCTAGGTACTGAAATGTATCAGTTTTGTTGGTAGCGACTCGAGTATCCAATATCCCTTCATGTATGAATCGTTCGCCTTTGTAGATAATAAGGTCGAGAAAATTGACTTGGAGGTGCGAGATCTGCACCTGCACCGACCTTTGCAGTTGCAACTGTCAAAAATAATCAGTTTGGGCATTGATAATTAATTCAGTCATCTGAAACGATACAGTAATTACGAAAGCTCTAAAATAATTGGAAGATGTGATGCTTGCTTCATCAAAACATTAATCTAAAATGTTTTAATACCAGAAATTGAGACTGTTCATTATTGAACAATAACAAACTTTAAAATCAAAACGGACTTTAAAGGGGTAGGATTACTATGAGTTTAACAATAATTGAAGGAAGTATGTCCTAACTTGCCAAACAACATGTACATATCTTTGCAGTTCACTGGGTATAAACGCTTTAGACTTAAACAGTTGTGACGTCAAACAAATGGACCAGCATTGATTGACTTGGGTACAGGTTTCCCGAGAACGCCAATGTTTTGAGCGACGATCCTGCCCCTTTAAGTAGGTGGTTAATAGTAATAAACTGAAAAAAAACCCTAATAACTGTAACTGTAAGATGCAGTTAAATAAATGGTAACACACTATAATCCCTCGTCTACACAAACCAACTGTTATATGCGCTATTCAATATAATAAATATCCTGTCATAACCTATATCCGGTCAGAATCATTGTGTTTCATTGTGTTAATGTGTTATTGTTTTGGTTGATAGTTATTGTTTATTATATCATTATGACATCATGGTATCTTGTAGATCAGTGCCACGGTAATTATACTGTTACCATTTTGAACACACAAAAAATAGCATTTTGGTGAAAAAACGGCAATAAAATCTGTTTTTTTCAAATTTTGTGTTATTTGTGTAGTATTGACGATGATGACGTCATATTTACATCAATATACATGTAGTCACCATAAAGGATATTAATTTTTTACAAACTAATACCACCCTCATTGAATTCCTTGACCTCAGAAACATAATTTTGGCATGTAGAAATCCCACCATGGCATTTGCGTTTGCTTTATTACATAACAAGATGTTATGACGTCATAATGACGTAATTCAAGGCTAACAATTCTCAGATTTTTTGGAGCATGACTTTTTTGAAATCTATGGGTCAAACTGATACTTTGGTGAAAAAATGGTGCTTTTGTCCACCGTGTAACGATTTTTTCCTTAATCCACCTCACTATATGCCGCCAGTGTCCTGACGCATTAGTCTCAAAGTTTTGGTCTCTTCCGGTGAGAATTTTGGCGATGTGTTAGCTCAGATGTGGAGGTGGTGAATGTCTCTTCATTCTCGAACAACGTTGAGGTTCGCAGCTCAGATATATGTCGAGAACATTATCCTCATTCGCAGCCATGTTTTCTGATGTGTATGTATGTACACGTGTATTCCCACATAGGCCTATGCCGCCAGATTCCTGACGCACGAGTCTCTCAGTTAGTTTGTTTGTTTTTCCAGTGAGAAATTTGGCAATATTTTGGCTCGGATGTCGAGCTGGTGAGTGTCTCTTTATTCTCGAACAACGTTGAGGTTCGCAGCTTAGATATATGTCGAGAACATTATCCTCATTCGCAGCCATGTTTTCTGATGTGTATGTATGTACACGTGTATTGCCACATAGGCCTATGCCGCCAGTATCCTGAGGCATTAGTCTCAAAGTTTTGGTCTCTTCCGCTGAGAATTTTGGCGATGTGTTAGCTCAGATGTGGAGGTGGTGAATGTCTCTTCATTCTCGAACAACGTTGAGGTTCGCAGCTCAGATATATGTCGAGAACATTATCCTCATTCGCAGCCATGTTTTCTGATGTGTATGTATGTACACGTGTATTCCCACATAGGCATATGCCGCCAGTTTCTTGACGCATGAGTTTCTAAGTTAGTTTGTTTGTTTTTCCAGTGAGAAATTTGGCAATATTTTGGCTCGGATGTCGAGCTGGTGAGTGTCTCTTCATTCTCGAACAACGTTGAGGTTTGCAGCTCAGATATATGTCGAGAACATTATCCTCATTCGCAGCCATGTTTTCTGATGTGTATGTATGTACACGTGTATTCCCACATAGGCCTATGCCGCCAGTTTCATGACGCATGAGTCTCTAATTTAGTTTGTTTGTTTTTCCAGTGAGAAATTTAGCAATATTTTGGCTCGGATGTCGAGCTGGTGAGTGTCTCTTCATTCTCGAACAACGTTGAGGTTTGCAGCTCAGATATATGTCGAGAACATTATCCTCATTCGCAGCCATGTTTTCTGATGTGTATGTATGTACACATGTATTGCCTCATAGGCCTATGCCGCCAGTGTCCTGACGCATGAGTCTCAAAGTTTTGGTCTCTTCCGGTGAGAATTTTGGCGATATGTTAGCTCAGATGTGGAGGTGGTGAATGTCTCTTCATTCTCCAACAACGTTGAGGTTCGCAGCTCAGATATATGTCGAGAAAAATATCCTCATTCGCAGCCATGTTTTCTGATGTGTTTGTATGTACACGTGTATTGACACATAGGCATATGCCGCCAGTGTCCTGACGCATGAGTCTCTCAGTTTAGGTTTGTTCCAGTGCGAAATTTGGCAATATTTTTGCTCGGATGTCGAGCTGGTGAGTGTCTCTTCATTCTCGAACAACGTTGAGGTTCGCAGCTCAGATATATGTCGAGAACATTATCCTCATTCGCAGCCATGTTTTCTGATGTGTATGTATGTACACGTGTATTGCCTCATAGGCCTATGCCGCCAGTATCCTGACGCATTAGTCTCAAAGTTTTGGTCTCTTCCGCTGAGAATTTTGGCGATGTGTTAGCTCAGATGTGGAGGTGGTGAATGTCTCTTCATTCTCGAACAACGTTGAGGTTCGCAGCTCAGATATATGTCGAGAACATTATCCTCATTCGCAGCCATGTTTTCTTATGTGTATGTATGTACACGTGTATTGCCACATAGGCATATGCCGCCAGTGTCCTGACGCATGAGTCTCTCAGTTTGGCTTTTTTCCAGTTAGAAATTTGGCAATATTTTGGCTCAGATGTCGAGCTGGTGAGTATCTCTTCATTATCCAACAACGTTGAGGTTCGCAGCTCAGATATAAGTTCATAAAATTATCCTCATTCGCAGCCATGTGTTCTGATATGTATGTATGTACACGTGTATTGCCTCATAGGCCTATGCCGCCAGTGTCCTGACGCATTAGTCTCAAAGTTTTGGTCTCTTCCGGTGAGAATTTTGGCGATGTGTTAGCTCAGATGTGGAGGTGGTGAATGTCTCTTCATTCTCGAACAACGTTGAGGTTCGCAGCTCAGATATATGTCTAAAACATTATCCTCATTCGCAGCCATGTTTTCTGATGTGTATGTATGTACACGTGTATTCCCACATAGGCCTATGCCGCCAGATTCCTGACGCATGAGTCTCTCAGTTAGTTTGTTTGTTTTTCCAGTGAGAAATTTGGCAATATTTTGGCTCGGATGTCGAGCTGGTGAGTGTCTCTTCATTCTCGAACAACGTTGAGGTTCGCACCTCAGTATATGTCGAGAACATTATCCTCATTCGCAGCCATGTTTTCTGATGTGTATGTATGTACATGTGTATTGCCTCATAGGCCTATGCCGCCAGTGTCCTGAGGCATTAGTCTCAAAGTGTTGGTCTCTTCCGCTGAGAATTTTGGCGATGTGTTAGCTCAGATGTGGAGGTGGTGAATGTCTCTTCATTCTCGAACAACGTTGAGGTTCGCAGCTCAGATATATGTTGAGAACATTATCCTCATTCGCCGCCATGTTTTCTTATGTGAATGTATGTACCCGTGTTATGCCGCATAGGCCTATGCCGCCAGTATCCTGACGCATGAGTCTCTCAGTTTTTGGGTTTTTTTCAATGAGAAATTTGGCAATATTTTTGCTCAGATGTCGGACTGGTGAGTGTCTCTTCATTCTCGAACAACGTTGAGGCTCGCAGCTCAAATATAAGTCGACAAAATTATCCTCATTCGCAGCCATGCTTTCTGATGTGTATGTATGTACACGTGTATTGCCTCATAGGCCTATGCCGCCAGTATCCTGACGCATGAGTCTCTCAGTTTGTTTTTTTCCCAGTGAGAAATTTGGCAATATTGTGGCTCGGATGTCGAGCTGGTGAGTGTCTCTTCATTCTCGAACAACGTTGAGGTTCGCAGCTCAGATATATGTCGAGAACATTATCCTCATTCGCAGCCATGTTTTCTGATGTGTATGTATGTACACGTGTATTGCCTCATAGGCCTATGCCGCCAGTATCCTGACGCATGAGTCTCACAGTTTGGTTTTTTTCCAGTGAGAAATTTGGAAATATTTTGGCTCAGATGTCGAGCTGGCGAGTGTCTCTTCATTCTCGAACTACGTTGAGGTTCGCAGCTCAGATATATGTCGTGAAAATTGTCCTCATTTGCAGCCATGTTTTCTTATGTGTATGTATGTACACGTGTATTGCCTCATAGGCCTATGCCGCCAGTGTCCTGAAGCATGAGTCTCACAGTTTTGGTCTCTTCCTGTGAGAATTGTGGCGATATGTTAGCTCAGATGTTGAGCTGGTGAGTGTCGTTTCATTATCGAACAACGTTGAGGTTCGCAGCTCAAATATAAGTCGAGAATATTATCCTCATTCGCATCCATGTTTTCTTACGTGTATGTATGTACACGTGTATTACCGCATAGGCCTATGCCGCCAGTGTCCTGACTCATGGGTCTCAGAGTTTGGTTTTTTTTCCAGTGAGAAATTTGGCAATATTTTGGCTCAGATGTTAGGCGAGTGTCTCTTCATTCTCGAACTACGTTGAGGTTTGCAGCTCAGATATAAGTTCATAAAATTATCCTCATTCGCAGCCATGTTTTCTTATGTTTATGCGTGTACACGTGTATTGCCGCATAGGCTGATGCCGCCAGTGTCCTGAAGCATGGGTCTCACAGTTTGGTTTTTTTCCAGTGAGAAATTTGGCAATATTTTGGCTCAAATGTCGAGCTGGTGAGTGTCTCTTCATTCTCGAACAACGTTGAGGCTCGCAGCTCAGATATATGTCGACAAAATTATCCTCATTCGTAGCCATGTTTTCTTATGTGTATGTATGTACACGTGTATTGCCTCATAGGCCTATGCCGGCAGTGTCCTGACGCATGAGTCTCAAAGTTTTGGTCTCTTCCGGTGAGAATTTTGGCGATGTGTTAGCTCAGATGTGGAGGTGGTGAATGTCTCTTCATTCTCCAACAACGTTGAGGTTCGCAGCTCAGATGTATGTCGAGAACATTATCCTCATTCGCAGCCATGTTTTCTGATGTGTTTGTATGTACACGTGTATTGACACATAGGCATATGCCGCCAGTGTCCTGACGCATGAGTCTCTCAGTTTAGGATTGTTCCAGTGCGAAATTTGGCAATATTTTTGCTCGGATGTCGAGCTGGTGAGTGTCTCTTCATTCTCGAACAACGTTGAGGTTCGCAGCTCAGATATGTGTCGAGAACATTATCCTCATTCGCAGCCATGTTTTCTGATGTGTATGTATGTACACATGTATTGCCACATAGGCCTATGCCGCCAGTATCCTGACGCATAAGTCTCTCAGTTTGGGTTTTTTCCAGTGATAAATTTGGCAATATTTTGGCTCGGATGTCGAGCTGGTGAGTGTTTCTTCATTCTCGAACAACGTTGAGGCTCGCAGCTCAGATATATGTCGAGAAAATTATCCTCAGTCGCAGCCATGTGTTCTTATGTGTATGGATGTACACGTGTATTGCCTCATAGGTCTATGCCGCCAGTGTCCTGACGCATGAGTCTCACAGTTTTGATTTTTTCCAGTGAGAAATTTGGCAATATTTTGGCTCAGATGTCGAGCTGGCGAGTGTCTCTTCATTCTCGAACTACGTTGAGGTTCGCAGCTCAGATATATGTCGTGAAAATTGTCCTCATTTGCAGCCATGTTTTCTTATGTGTATGTATGTACACGTGTATTGCCTCATAGGCCTATGCCGCCAGTGTCCTGAAGCATGAGTCTCACAGTTTTGGTCTCTTCCTGTGAGAATTGTGGCGATATGTTAGCTCAGATGTTGAGCTGGTGAGTGTCGTTTCATTCTCGAACAACGTTGAGGTTCGCAGCTCAAATATAAGTCGAGAATATTATCCTCATTCGCATCCATGTTTTCTTACGTGTATGTATGTACACGTGTATTACCGCATAGGCCTATGCCGCCAGTGTCCTGACTCATGGGTCTCAGAGTTTGTTTTTTTTTTCCAGTGAGAAATTTGGCAATATTTTGGCTCAGATGTTAGGCGAGTGTCTCTTCATTCTCGAACTACGTTGAGGTTTGCAGCTCAGATATAAGTTCATAAAATTATCCTCATTCGCAGCCATGTTTTCTTATGTTTATGCGTGTACACGTGTATTGCCGCATAGGCTGATGCCGCCAGTGTCCTGAAGCATGGGTCTCACAGTTTGGTTTTTTTCCAGTGAGAAATTTGGCAATATTTTGGCTCAAATGTCGAGCTGGTGAGTGTCTCTTCATTCTCGAACAACGTTGAGGCTCGCAGCTCAGATATATGTCGACAAAATTATCCTCATTCGTAGCCATGTTTTCTTATGTGTATGTATGTACACGTGTATTGCCTCATAGGCCTATGCCGGCAGTGTCCTGACGCATGAGTCTCAAAGTTTTGGTCTCTTCCGGTGAGAATTTTGGCGATGTGTTAGCTCAGATGTGGAGGTGGTGAATGTCTCTTCATTCTCCAACAACGTTGAGGTTCGCAGCTCAGATATATGTCGAGAACATTATCCTCATTCGCAGCCATGTTTTCTGATGTGTATGTATGTACACGTGTATTGACACATAGGCCTATGCCGCCAGTATACTGACGCATGAGCCCCTCAGTTTGTTTGTTTTTCCAGTGAGAAATCTGGCAATATTTTGGCTCGGATGTCGAGCTGGTGAGTGTCTCTTCATTCTCGAACAACGTTGAGGTTCGCAGCTCAGATATATGTCGAGAAAAATATCCTCATTCGCAGCCATGTTTTCTGATGTGTTTGTATGTACACGTGTATTGCCACATAGGCATATGCCGCTAGTGTCCTGACGCATGAGTCTCTCAGTTTAGGTTTGTTCCATTGAGAAATTAGGCAATATTTTGGCTCAGATGTCGAGCTGGTGAGTGTCTCTTCATTCTCGAACAACGTTGAGGTTCGCAGCTCAGATATATGTCGAGAACATTATCCTCATTCGCAGCCATGTTTTCTGATGTGTATGTATGTACACGTGTATTGCCACATAGGCCTATGCCGCCAGTATCCTGACCCATGAGTCTCTCAGTTTGGTTTTTTTCCAGTGATAAATTTGGCAATATTTTGGCTCAGATGTCGAGCTGGTGAGTGTCTCTTCATTCTCGAACAACGTTGAGGTTCGCAGCTCAGATATATGTCGAGAACATTATCCTCATTCGCAGACATGTTTTCTGATGTGTATGTATGTACACGTGTATTGCCACATAGGCCTATGCCGCCAGTATCCTGATGCATGATTCTCTCAGTTTGGGTTTTTTCCAGTGAGAAATTTGGCAAAAATTTTGGCTCGGATGTCGAGCTAGTGAGTGTCTCTATATTCTCGAACAACGTTGAGGCTCGCAGCTCAGATATATGTCGAGAAAAATATCCTCATTCGCAGTCATGTTTTCTGATGTGTTTGTATGTACACGTGTAGTGCCACATAGGCATATGCCGCCAGTGTCCTAACGCATGAGTCTCTCAGTTTAGGTTTGTTCCAGTGAGAAATTTGGCAATATTTTGGCTCAGATTTCGAGCTGGTGAGTGTCTCTTCATTCTCGAACAACGTTGAGCTTCGCAGATCTGATACATGTCGAGAACATTATCATGTCACCAGTGTCCAGAAACATGAGTCTCACAGTTTGGTTTTTTTTCCAGTGAGAAATTTGGCAATATTTTGGCTCTGATGTCGAGCTGGTGAGTGTCATTTCATTTTCGAACAACGTTGAGGTTCGCAGCTCAGATATATGTCGAGAACATTATCCTCATTCGCAGCCATGTTTTCTGATGTGTATGTATGTACACGTGTATTCCCACATAGGCCTATGCCGCCAGATTCCTGACGCATGAGTCTCTCAGTTAGTTTGTTTGTTTTTCCAGTGAGAAATTTGGCAATATTTTGGCTCGGATGTCGAGCTGGTGAGTGTCTCTTCATTCTCGAACAACGTTGAGGTTCGCAGCTCAGATATATGTCGAGAACATTATCCTCATTCGCAGCCATGTTTTCTGATGTGTATGTATGTACATGTGTATTGCCTCATAGGCCTATGCCGCCAGTGTCCTGAGGCATTAGTCTCAAAGTGTTGGTCTCTTCCGCTGAGAATTTTGGCGATGTGTTAGCTCAGATGTGGAGGTGGTGAATGTCTCTTCATTCTCGAACAACGTTGAGGTTCGCAGCTCAGATATATGTTGAGAACATTATCCTCATTCGCCGCCATGTTTTCTTATGTGAATGTATGTACCCGTGTTATGCCGCATAGGCCTATGCCGCCAGTATCCTGACGCATGAGTCTCTCAGTTTTTGGGTTTTTTTCAATGAGAAATTTGGCAATATTTTTGCTCAGATGTCGGACTGGTGAGTGTCTCTTCATTCTCGAACAACGTTGAGGCTCGCAGCTCAAATATAAGTCGACAAAATTATCCTCATTCGCAGCCATGCTTTCTGATGTGTATGTATGTACACGTGTATTGCCTCATAGGCCTATGCCGCCAGTATCCTGACGCATGAGTCTCTCAGTTTGTTTTTTTCCCAGTGAGAAATTTGGCAATATTGTGGCTCGGATGTCGAGCTGGTGAGTGTCTCTTCATTCTCGAACAACGTTGAGGTTCGCAGCTCAGATATATGTCGAGAACATTATCCTCATTCGCAGCCATGTTTTCTGATGTGTATGTATGTACACGTGTATTGCCTCATAGGCCTATGCCGCCAGTATCCTGACGCATGAGTCTCACAGTTTGGTTTTTTTCCAGTGAGAAATTTGGAAATATTTTGGCTCAGATGTCGAGCTGGCGAGTGTCTCTTCATTCTCGAACTACGTTGAGGTTCGCAGCTCAGATATATGTCGTGAAAATTGTCCTCATTTGCAGCCATGTTTTCTTATGTGTATGTATGTACACGTGTATTGCCTCATAGGCCTATGCCGCCAGTGTCCTGAAGCATGAGTCTCACAGTTTTGGTCTCTTCCTGTGAGAATTGTGGCGATATGTTAGCTCAGATGTTGAGCTGGTGAGTGTCGTTTCATTCTCGAACAACGTTGAGGTTCGCAGCTCATATATAAGTCGAGAATATTATCCTCATTCGCATCCATGTTTTCTTACGTGTATGTATGTACACGTGTATTACCGCATAGGCCTATGCCGCCAGTGTCCTGACTCATGGGTCTCAGAGTTTGGTTTTTTTTCCAGTGAGAAATTTGGCAATATTTTGGCTCAGATGTTAGGCGAGTGTCTCTTCATTCTCGAACTACGTTGAGGTTTGCAGCTCAGATATAAGTTCATGAAATTATCCTCATTCGCAGCCATGTTTTCTTATGTTTATGCGTGTACACGTGTATTGCCGCATAGGCTGATGCCGCCAGTGTCCTGAAGCATGGGTCTCACAGTTTGGTTTTTTTCCAGTGTGAAATTTGGCAATATTTTGGCTCAAATGTCGAGCTGGTGAGTGTCTCTTCATTCTCGAACAACGTTGAGGCTCGCAGCTCAGATATATGTCGACAAAATTATCCTCATTCGTAGCCATGTTTTCTTATGTGTATGTATGTACACACGTATTGCCTCATAGGCCTATGCCGGCAGTGTCCTGACGCATGAGTCTCAAAGTTTTGGTCTCTTCCGGTGAGAATTTTGGCGATGTGTTAGCTCAGATGTGGAGGTGGTGAATGTCTCTTCATTCTCCAACAACGTTGAGGTTCGCAGCTCAGATGTATGTCGAGAACATTATCCTCATTCGCAGCCATGTTTTCTGATGTGTTTGTATGTACACGTGTATTGACACATAGGCATATGCCGCCAGTGTCCTGACGCATGAGTCTCTCAGTTTAGGATTGTTCCAGTGCGAAATTTGGCAATATTTTTGCTCGGATGTCGAGCTGGTGAGTGTCTCTTCATTCTCGAACAACGTTGAGGTTCGCAGCTCAGATATGTGTCGAGAACATTATCCTCATTCGCAGCCATGTTTTCTGATGTGTATGTATGTACACATGTATTGCCACATAGGCCTATGCCGCCAGTATCCTGACGCATAAGTCTCTCAGTTTGGGTTTTTTCCAGTGATAAATTTGGCAATATTTTGGCTCGGATGTCGAGCTGGTGAGTGTCTCTTCATTCTCGAACAACGTTGAGGCTCGCAGCTCAGATATATGTCGAGAAAATTATCCTCAGTCGCAGCCATGTGTTCTTATGGGTATGGATGTACACGTGTATTGCCTCATAGGTCTATGCCGCCAGTGTCCTGACGCATGAGTCTCACAGTTTTGATTTTTTCCAGTGAGAAATTTGGCAATATTTTGGCTCAGATGTCGAGCTGGCGAGTGTCTCTTCATTCTCGAACTACGTTGAGGTTCGCAGCTCAGATATATGTCGTGAAAATTGTCCTCATTTGCAGCCATGTTTTCTTATGTGTATGTATGTACACGTGTATTGCCTCATAGGCCTATGCCGCCAGTGTCCTGAAGCATGAGTCTCACAGTTTTGGTCTCTTCCTGTGAGAATTGTGGCGATATGTTAGCTCAGATGTTGAGCTGGTGAGTGTCGTTTCATTCTCGAACAACGTTGAGGTTCGCAGCTCAAATATAAGTCGAGAATATTATCCTCATTCGCATCCATGTTTTCTTACGTGTATGTATGTACACGTGTATTACCGCATAGGCCTATGGCGCCAGTGTCCTGACTCATGGGTCTCAGAGTTTGGTTTTTTTTCCAGTGAGAAATTTGGCAATATTTTGGCTCAGATGTTAGGCGAGTGTCTCTTCATTCTCGAACTACGTTGAGGTTTGCAGCTCAGATATAAGTTCATAAAATTATCCTCATTCGCAGCCATGTTTTCTTATGTTTATGCGTGTACACGTGTATTGCCGCATAGGCTGATGCCGCCAGTGTCCTGAAGCATGGGTCTCACAGTTTGGTTTTTTTCCAGTGAGAAATTTGGCAATATTTTGGCTCAAATGTCGAGCTGGTGAGTGTCTCTTCATTCTCGAACAACGTTGAGGCTCGCAGCTCAGATATATGTTGACAAAATTATCCTCATTCGTAGCCATGTTTTCTTATGTGTATGTATGTACACGTGTATTGCCTCATAGGCCTATGCCGGCAGTGTCCTGACGCATGAGTCTCAAAGTTTTGGTCTCTTCCGGTGAAAATTTTGGCGATGTGTTAGCTCAGATGTGGAGGTGGTGAATGTCTCTTCATTCTCCAACAACGTTGAGGTTCGCAGCTCAGATATATGTCGAGAACATTATCCTCATTCGCAGCCATGTTTTCTGATGTGTATGTATGTACACGTGTATTGACACATAGGCCTATGCCGCCAGTATACTGACGCATGAGCCCCTCAGTTTGTTTGTTTTTCCAGTGAGAAATCTGGCAATATTTTGGCTCGGATGTCGAGCTGGTGAGTGTCTCTTCATTCTCGAACAACGTTGAGGTTCGCAGATCAGATATATGTCGAGAAAAATATCCTCATTCGCAGCCATGTTTTCTGATGTGTTTGTATGTACACGTGTATTGCCACATAGGCATATGCCGCTAGTGTCCTGACGCATGAGTCTCTCAGTTTAGGTTTGTTCCATTAAGAAATTAGGCAATATTTTGGCTCAGATGTCGAGCTGGTGAGTGTCTCTTCATTCTCGAACAACGTTGAGGTTCGCAGCTCAGATATATGTCGAGAACATTATCCTCATTCGCAGCCATGTTTTCTGATGTGTATGTATGTACACGTGTATTGCCACATAGGCCTATGCCGCCAGTATCCTGACCCATGAGTCTCTCAGTTTGGTTTTTTTCCCGTGATAAATTTGGCAATATTTTGGCTCAGATGTCGAGCTGGTGAGTGTCTCTTCATTCTCGAACAACGTTGAGGTTCGCAGCTCAGATATATGTCGAGAACATTATCCTCATTCGCAGACATGTTTTCTGATGTGTATGTATGTACACGTGTATTGCCACATAGGCCTATGCCGCCAGTATCCTGATGCATGATTCTCTCAGTTTGGGTTTTTTCCAGTGAGAAATTTGGCAATATTTTGGCTCGGATGTCGAGCTAGTGAGTGTCTCTATATTCTCGAACAACGTTGAGGCTCGCAGCTCAGATATATGTCGAGAAAAATATCCTCATTCGCAGTCATGTTTTCTGATGTGTTTGTATGTACACGTGTATTGCCACATAGGCCTATGCCGCCAGTATACTGACGCATGAGTCTCTCAGTTTGGTTTTTTTCCAGTGAGAAATTTTGCAATATTTTGGCCCGGATGTCGAGCTGGTGAGTGTCTCTTCATTCTCGAACAACGTTGAGGCTCGCAGCTCAGATATATGTCGACAAAATTATCCTCATTCGTAGCCATGTTTTCTTATGTGTATGTATGTACACGTGTATTGCCTCATAGGCCTATGCCGGCTTTGTCCTGACGCATGAGTCTAAAAGTTTTGGTCTCTTCCGGTGAGAATTTTGGCGATGTGTTAGCTCAGATGTGGAGGTGGTGAATGTCTCCTCATTCTCCAACAACGTTGAGGTTCGCAACTCAGATATATGTCGAGAACATTATCCTCATTTGCAGCCATGTTTTCTGATGTTTATGTATGTACACGTGTATTGACACATAGGCCTATGCCGCCAGTATACTGACGCATGAGCCCCTCAGTTTGTTTGTTTTTCCAGTGAGAAATCTGGCAATATTTTGGCTCGGATGTCGAGCTGGTGAGTGTCTCTTCATTCTCGAACAACGTTGAGGTTCGCAGCTCAGATATATTTCGAGAAAAATATCCCCATTCGCAGCCATGTTTTCTGATGTGTATGTATGTACACGTGTATTGCCACATAGGCCTATGCCGCCAGTATCCTGACGCATGAGTCCCTCAGTTTGGGTTTTTTCTAGTGAGAAATTTGGCAATATTTTGGATCGGATGTCGAGCTAGTGAGTGTCTCTATATTCGCGAACAACGTTGAGGCTCGCAGCTCAGATATATGTCGAGAAAATATCCTCATTCGCAGCCATGTTTTCTGATGTGTTTGTATGTACACGTGTAGTGCCACATAGGCATATGCCGCCAGTGTCCTAACGCATGAGTCTCTCAGTTTAGGTTTGTTCCAGTGAGAAGTTTGGCAATATTTTGGATCAGATGTCGAGCTGGTGAGTGTCTCTTCATTCTCGAACAACGTTGAGCTTCGCAGATCAGATACATGTCGAGAACATTATCATGTCACCAGTGTCCAGAAACATGAGTCTCACAGTTTGGTTTTTTTTCCAGTGAGAAATTTGGCAATATTTTGGCTCTGATGTCGAGCTGGTGAGTGTCTTTTCATTTTCGAACAACGTTGAGGTTCGCAGCTCAGATATATGTCGAGAACATTATCCTCATTCGCAGCCATGTTTTCTGATGTGTATGTATGTACACGTGTATTGCCACATAGGCCTATGCCGCCAGTATACTGACGCATGAGTCTCTAAGTTTGGGTTTTTTCCAGTGAGAAATTTTGCAATATTTTGGCTCGGATGTCGAGCTGGTGAGTGTCTCTTCATTCTCGAACAACGTTGAGGCTCGCAGCTCAGATATATGTCGACAAAATTATCCTCATTCGTAGCCATGTTTTCTTATGTTTATGTATGTAAACGTGTATTGCCTCATAGGCTTATGCCGGCAGTGTCCTGACGCATGAGTCTCAAAGTTTTGGTCTCTTCTGGTGAGAATTTTGGCGATGTGTTAGCTCAGATATGGAGGTGGTGAATGTCTCCTCATTCTCCAACAACGTTGAGGTTCGCAGCTCAGATATATGTCGAGAACATTATCCTCATTCGCAGCCATGTTTTCTGATGTGTATGTATGTACACGTGTATTGACACATAGGCCTATGCCGCCAGTATACTGACGCATGAGCCCCTCAGTTTGTTTGTTTTTCCAGTAAGAAATCTGGCAATATTTTGGCTCGGATGTCGAGCTGGTGAGTGTCTCTTCATTCTTGAACAACGTTGAGGTTCGCAGCTCAGATATATGTCGAGAAAAATATCCTCATTCGCAGCCATGTTTTCTGATGTGTTTGTATGTACACGTGTATTGCCACATAGGCATATGCCGCTAGTGTCCTGACGCATGAGTCTCTCAGTTTAGGTTTGTTCCATTGAGAAATTTGGCAATATTTTGGCTCAGATGTCGAGCTGGTGAGTGTCTCTTCATTCTCGAACAACGTTGAGGTTCGTAGCAAAGATATATGTCGAGAACATTATCCTCATTCTCAGCCATGTTTTCTGATGTGTATGTATGTACACGTGTATTGCCACATAGGCCTATGCCGCCAGTATACTGACGCATGAGTTTCTCAGTTTAGGTTTGTTCCAGTGAGAAATTTGGTAATATTTTGGCTCAGATGTCGAGCTGATGAGTGTCTCTTCATTCTCGAACAACGTTGAGCTTCGCAGATCAGATACATGTCGAGAACATTATCATGTCACCAGTGTCCAGAAGCATGAGTCTCACAGTTTGGTTTTTTTCCAGTGAGAAATTTGGCAATATTTTGGCTCGGATGTCGAGCTTGTGAGTGTCTCTTCATTCTCGAAAAACGTTGAGGCTCGCAGCTCAGATATATGTCGAGAAAAATATCCTCATTCGCAGCCATGTTTTCTGATGTGTTTGCATGTACACGTGTAGTGCCACATAGGCCTATGCCGCCAGTATCCTGACCCATGAGTCTCTCAGTTTGGTTTTTTTCCAGTGATAAATTTGGCAATATTTTGGCTCAGATGTCGAGCTGGTGAGTGTCTCTTCATTCTCGAACAACGTTGAGGTTCGCAGCTCAGATATATGTCGAGAACATTATCCTCATTCGCAGCCATGTTTTCTAATGTGTATGTATGAACACGTGTATTGCCACATAGGCCTATGCCGCCAGTATCCTGACGCATGAGCCTCTCAGTTTAGGTTGGTTCCAGTGAGAAATTTGGCAATATTTTGGCTCAGATGTCGAGCTGGTGAGTGTCTCTTCATTCTCGAACAACGTTGAGGCTCGCAGCTCAGATATATGTCGAGAACATTATCCTCATTCGCAGCCATGTTTTCTGATGTGTATGTATGTACACGTGTATTGCCACATAGGCCTATGCCGCCAGTATCCTGACGCATGAGTCCCTCAGTTTGGGTTTTTTCTAGTGAGAAATTTGGCAATATTTTGGATCGGATGTCGAGCTAGTGAGTGTCTCTATATTCGCGAACAACGTTGAGGCTCGCAGCTCAGATATATGTCGAGAAAAATATCCTCATTCGCAGCCATGTTTTCTGATGTGTTTGTATGTACACGTGTAGTGCCACATAGGCATATGCCGCCAGTGTCCTAACGCATGAGTCTCTCAGTTTAGGTTTGTTCCAGTGAGAAGTTTGGCAATATTTTGGATCAGATGTCGAGCTGGTGAGTGTCTCTTCATTCTCGAACAACGTTGAGCTTCGCAGATCAGATACATGTCGAGAACATTATCATGTCACCAGTGTCCAGAAACATGAGTCTCACAGTTTGGTTTTTTTTCCAGTGAGAAATTTGGCAATATTTTGGCTCTGATGTCGAGCTGGTGAGTGTCTTTTCATTTTCGAACAACGTTGAGGTTCGCAGCTCAGATATATGTCGAGAACATTATCCTCATTCGCAGCCATGTTTTCTGATGTGTATGTATGTACACGTGTATTGCCACATAGGCCTATGCCGCCAGTATACTGACGCATGAGTCTCTAAGTTTGGGTTTTTTCCAGTGAGAAATTTTGCAATATTTTGGCTCGGATGTCGAGCTGGTGAGTGTCTCTTCATTCTCGAACAACGTTGAGGCTCGCAGCTCAGATATATGTCGACAAAATTATCCTCATTCGTAGCCATGTTTTCTTATGTGTATGTATGTACACGTGTATTGCCTCATAGGCCTATGCCGGCTTTGTCCTGACGCATGAGTCTAAAAGTTTTGGTCTCTTCCGGTGAGAATTTTGGCGATGTGTTAGCTCAGATGTGGAGGTGGTGAATGTCTCCTCATTCTCCAACAACGTTGAGGTTCGCAACTCAGATATATGTCGAGAACATTATCCTCATTTGCAGCCATGTTTTCTGATGTTTATGTATGTACACGTGTATTGACACATAGGCCTATGCCGCCAGTATACTGACGCATGAGCCCCTCAGTTTGTTTGTTTTTCCAGTGAGAAATCTGGCAATATTTTGGCTCGGATGTCGAGCTGGTGAGTGTCTCTTCATTCTCGAACAACGTTGAGGTTCGCAGCTCAGATATATGTCGAGAACATTATCCTCATTCGCAGCCATGTTTTCTAATGTGTATGTATGAACACGTGTATTGCCACATAGGCCTATGCCGCCAGTATCCTGACGCATGAGCCTCTCAGTTTAGGTTGGTTCCAGTGAGAAATTTGGCAATATTTTGGCTCAGATGTCGAGCTGGTGAGTGTCTCTTCATTCTCAAACAACGTTGAGGCTCGCAGCTCAGATATATGTCGAGAACATTATCCTCATTCGCAGCCATGTTTTCTGATGTGTATGTATGTACACGTGTATTGCCACATAGGCCTATGCCGCCAGTATCCTGACGCATGAGTCCCTCAGTTTGGGTTTTTTCTAGTGAGAAATTTGGCAATATTTTGGATCGGATGTCGAGCTAGTGAGTGTCTCTATATTCGCGAACAACGTTGAGGCTCGCAGCTCAGATATATGTCGAGAAAAATATCCTCATTCGCAGCCATGTTTTCTGATGTGTTTGTATGTACACGTGTAGTGCCACATAGGCATATGCCGCCAGTGTCCTAACGCATGAGTCTCTCAGTTTAGGTTTGTTCCAGTGAGAAGTTTGGCAATATTTTGGATCAGATGTCGAGCTGGTGAGTGTCTCTTCATTCTCGAACAACGTTGAGCTTCGCAGATCAGATACATGTCGAGAACATTATCATGTCACCAGTGTCCAGAAACATGAGTCTCACAGTTTGGTTTTTTTTCCAGTGAGAAATTTGGCAATATTTTGGCTCTGATGTCGAGCTGGTGAGTGTCTTTTCATTTTCGAACAACGTTGAGGTTCGCAGCTCAGATATATGTCGAGAACATTATCCTCATTCGCAGCCATGTTTTCTGATGTGTATGTATGTACACGTGTATTGCCACATAGGCCTATGCCGCCAGTATACTGACGCATGAGTCTCTAAGTTTGGGTTTTTTCCAGTGAGAAATTTTGCAATATTTTGGCTCGGATGTCGAGCTGGTGAGTGTCTCTTCATTCTCGAACAACGTTGAGGCTCGCAGCTCAGATATATGTCGACAAAATTATCCTCATTCGTAGCCATGTTTTCTTATGTGTATGTATGTACACGTGTATTGCCTCATAGGCCTATGCCGGCTTTGTCCTGACGCATGAGTCTAAAAGTTTTGGTCTCTTCCGGTGAGAATTTTGGCGATGTGTTAGCTCAGATGTGGAGGTGGTGAATGTCTCCTCATTCTCCAACAACGTTGAGGTTCGCAACTCAGATATATGTCGAGAACATTATCCTCATTTGCAGCCATGTTTTCTGATGTTTATGTATGTACACGTGTATTGACACATAGGCCTATGCCGCCAGTATACTGACGCATGAGCCCCTCAGTTTGTTTGTTTTTCCAGTGAGAAATCTGGCAATATTTTGGCTCGGATGTCGAGCTGGTGAGTGTCTCTTCATTCTCGAACAACGTTGAGGTTCGCAGCTCAGATATATTTCGAGAAAAATATCCCCATTCGCAGCCATGTTTTCTGATGTGTATGTATGTACACGTGTATTGCCACATAGGCCTATGCCTAGTATCCTGACGCATGAGTCCCTCAGTTTGGGTTTTTTCTAGTGAGAAATTTGGCAATATTTTGGATCGGATGTCGAGCTAGTGAGTGTCTCTATATTCGCGAACAACGTTGAGGCTCGCAGCTCAGATATATGTCGAGAAAAATATCCTCATTCGCAGCCATGTTTTCTGATGTGTTTGTATGTACACGTGTAGTGCCACATAGGCATATGCCGCCAGTGTCCTAACGCATGAGTCTCTCAGTTTAGGTTTGTTCCAGTGAGAAGTTTGGCAATATTTTGGATCAGATGTCGAGCTGGTGAGTGTCTCTTCATTCTCGAACAACGTTGAGCTTCGCAGATCAGATACATGTCGAGAACATTATCATGTCACCAGTGTCCAGAAACATGAGTCTCACAGTTTGGTTTTTTTTCCAGTGAGAAATTTGGCAATATTTTGGCTCTGATGTCGAGCTGGTGAGTGTCTTTTCATTTTCGAACAACGTTGAGGTTCGCAGCTCAGATATATGTCGAGAACATTATCCTCATTCGCAGCCATGTTTTCTGATGTGTATGTATGTACACGTGTATTGCCACATAGGCCTATGCCGCCAGTATACTGACGCATGAGTCTCTAAGTTTGGGTTTTTTCCAGTGAGAAATTTTGCAATATTTTGGCTCGGATGTCGAGCTGGTGAGTGTCTCTTCATTCTCGAACAACGTTGAGGCTCGCAGCTCAGATATATGTCGACAAAATTATCCTCATTCGTAGCCATGTTTTCTTATGTTTATGTATGTAAACGTGTATTGCCTCATAGGCTTATGCCGGCAGTGTCCTGACGCATGAGTCTCAAAGTTTTGGTCTCTTCTGGTGAGAATTTTGGCGATGTGTTAGCTCAGATATGGAGGTGGTGAATGTCTCCTCATTCTCCAACAACGTTGAGGTTCGCAGCTCAGATATATGTCGAGAACATTATCCTCATTCGCAGCCATGTTTTCTGATGTGTTTGCATGTACACGTGTAGTGCCACATAGGCCTATGCCGCCAGTATCCTGACCCATGAGTCTCTCAGTTTGGTTTTTTTCCAGTGATAAATTTGGCAATATTTTGGCTCAGATGTCGAGCTTGTGAGTCTCTCTTCATTCTCGAAAAACGTTGAGGCTCGCAGCTCAGATATATGTCGAGAAAAATATCCTCATTCGCAGCCATGTTTTCTGATGTGTTTGCATGTACACGTGTAGTGCCACATAGGCCTATGCCGCCAGTATCCTGACCCATGAGTCTCTCAGTTTGGTTTTTTTCCAGTGATAAATTTGGCAATATTTTGGCTCAGATGTCGAGCTGGTGAGTGTCTCTTCATTCTCGAACAACGTTGAGGTTCGCAGCTCAGATATATGTCGAGAACATTATCCTCATTCGCAGCCATGTTTTCTAATGTGTATGTATGAACACGTGTATTGCCACATAGGCCTATGCCGCCAGTATCCTGACGCATGAGCCTCTCAGTTTAGGTTGGTTCCAGTGAGAAATTTGGCAATATTTTGGCTCAGATGTCGAGCTGGTGAGTGTCTCTTCATTCTCGAACAACGTTGAGGCTCGCAGCTCAGATATATGTCGAGAACATTATCCTCATTCGCAGCCATGTTTTCTGATGTGTATGTATGTACACGTGTATTGCCACTTAGGCCTATTCCGCCAGTATCCTGACCCATGAGTCTCTCAGTTTGGGTTTTCTTCAGTGAGAAATTTGGCAATATTTTGGCTCAGATGTCGAGCTGGTGAGTGTCTCTTTATTCTCGAACAACGTTGAGGTTCGCAGCTCAGATATATGTCGAGAACATTATCCTCATTCGCAGCCATGTTTTCTGATGTGTATGTATGTACACGTGTATTGCCACATATGCCTATGCCGCCAGTATCCTGACGCATGAGTCTCTCAGTTGGTTTTTTTTTCCAGTGAGAAATTTGGCAATATTTTGGCTCGGATGTCGAGCTGATGAGTGTCTCTATATTCTCGAACAACGTTGAGGCTCGTAGCTCAGATATATGTCGAGAAAAATATCCTCATTCGCAGCCATGTTTTCTGATGTGTTTGTATGTACACGTGTAGTGCCACATAGGCATATGCCGCCAGTGTCCTGACGCATGAGTCTCTCAGTTTAGGTTTGTTCCAGTGAGAAATTTGGTAATATTTTGGCTCAGATGTCGAGCTGATGAGTGTCTCTTCATTCTCGAACAACGTTGAGCTTCGCAGATCAGATACATGTCGAGAACATTATCATGTCACCAGTGTCTAGAAGCATGAGTCTCACAGTTTGGGTTTTTGTTCAGTGAGAAATTTGGCAATATTTTGGCTCAGATGTCGAGCTGGTGAGTGTCTCTTCATTCTCGAACAACGTTGAGGTTTGCAGCTCAGATATATGTCGAGAACATTATCCTCATTCGCAGCCATGTTTTCTGATGTGTATGTATGTACACGTGTATTGCCACATATGCCTATGCCGCCAGTATCCTGACGCATGAGTCTCTCAGTTTGGTTTTTTTCCAGTGAGAAATTTGGCAATATTTTGGCTCGGATGTCGTGCTGATGAGTGTCTCTATATTCTTGAACAACGTTGAGGCTCGCAGCTCAGATATATGTCGAGAAAAATATCCTCATTCGCAGCCATGTTTTCTGATGTGTTTGTATGTACACGTGTAGTGCCACATAGGCATATGCCGCCAGTGTCCTGACGCATGAGTCTCTCAGTTTAGGTTTGTTCCAGTGAGAAATTTGGTAATATTTTGGCTCAGATGTCGAGCTGATGAGTGTCTCTTCATTCTCGAACAACGTTGAGCTTCGCAGATCAGATACATGTCGAGAACATTATCATGTCACCAGTGTCCAGAAGCATGAGTCTCACAGTTTGGGTTTTTTCCAGTGAGAAATTTGGCAATATTTTGGCTCGGATGTCGAGCTTGTGAGTGTCTCTTCATTCTCGAAAAACGTTGAGGCTCGCAGCTCAGATATATGTCGAGAAAAATATCCTCATTCGCAGCCATGTTTTCTGATGTGTATGTATGTACACGTGTATTGCCACATAGGCCTATGCCGCCAGTATCCTGACGCATGAGTCTCTCAGTTTGGGTTTTTTCCAGTGAGAAATTTGGCAATATTTTGGCTCGGATGTCGAGCTTGTGAGTGTCTCTTCATTCTCGAAAAACGTTGAGGCTCGCAGCTCAGATATATGTCGAGAAAAATATCCTCATTTGCAGCCATGTTTTCTGATGTGTTTGCATGTACACGTGTAGTGCCACATAGGCATATGCCGCCAGTGTCCTGACGAATGAGTCTCTCAGTTTAGGTTGGTTCCAGTGAGAAATTTGGCAATATTTTGGCTCAGATGTCGAGCTGGTGAGTGTCTCTTCATTCTCGAACAACGTTGAGGCTCGCAGCTCAGATATATGTCGAGAACATTATCCTCATTCGCAGCCATGTTTTCTGATGTGTATGTATGTACACGTGTATTGCCTCATAGACCTATGCCGGCTTTGTCCTGACGCATGAGTCTCAAAGTTTTGGTCTCTTCCGGTGAGAATTTTGGCGATGTGTTAGCTCAGATTTCGAGGTGGTGAATGTCTCCTCATTCTCCAACAACGTTGAGGTTCGCAGCTCAGATATATGTCGAGAACATTATCCTCATTCGCCGCCATGTTTTCTGATGTTTATGTATGTACACGTGTATTGACACATAGGCCTATGCCGCCAGTATACTGACGCATGAGCCCCTCAGTTTGTTTGTTTTTCCAGTGAGAAATTTGGCAATATTTTGGCTCAGATGTCGAGCTGGTGAGTGTCTCTTCATTCTCGAACAACGTTGAGGCTCGCAGCTCAGATATATGTCAAGAAAAATATCCTCATTCGCAGCCATGTTTTCTGATGTGTTTGTATGTACACGTGTAGTGCCACATAGGCATATGCCGCCAGTGTCCTGACGCATGAGTCTCTCAGTTTACGTTTGTTCCAGTGAGAAATTTGGCAATATTTTGGCTCAGATGTCGAGCTGGTGAGTGTCTCTTCATTCTCGAACAACGTTGAGGCTCGCAGCCCAGATATATGTCCAGAAAATTGTCCTCATTCGCAGCCATGTTTTCTTATGTGTATGGATGTACCCGTGTATTGCCTCATAGGCCTATGCCGACAGTGTCCTGACGCATTAATCTCACAGTTTGGGTTTTTTTCCAGTGAGAAATTTGGCAATATTTTGGCTCGGATGTCGAGCTTGTGAGTGTCTCTTCATTCTCGAACAACGTTGAGGTTCGCAGCTCAGATATAAGTTCATCAAATTATCCTCATTCGCAGCCATGTTTTCTTATGTTTATGCGTGTACACGTGTATTGCCGCATAGGCCTATGCCGGCAGTGTCCTGACGCATGAGTCTCAAAGTTTTGGTCTCTTCCGGTGAGAATTTTGGCGATGTGATAGCTCAGATGTGGAGGTGGTGAATGTCTCTTCATTCTGCAACAACGTTGAGGTTCGCAGCTCAGATATATGTCGAGAACATTATCCTCATTCGCAGCCATGTTTTCTGATGTGTATGTATGTACACGTGTAGTGCCACATAGGCATATGCCGCCAGTGTCCTGACGCATGAGCCCCTCAGTTTGTTTGTTTTTCCAGTGAGAAATCTGGCAATATTTTGGCTCGGATGTCGAGCTGGTGAGTGTCTCTTCATTCTCGAACAACGTTGAGGCTCGCAGCTCAGATATATGTCGAGAAAAATGTCCTCATTCGCAGCCATGTTTTTTTATGTGTATGGATGTACACGTGTATTGCCTCAGAGGCCTATGCCGCCAGTGTCCTGACGCATGAGTCTCACAGGTTTGTTTTTTTCCAGTGAGAAATTTGGAAATATTTTGGCTCGGATGTCGAGCTGGTGAGTGTCTCTATATTCTCGAACAACGTTGAGGCTCGCAGCTCAGATATATGTCGAGAAAAATATCCTCATTCGCAGCCATGTTTTCTGATGTATTTGTATGTACACGTGTAGTGCCACATAGGCATATGCCGCCAGTGTCCTGACGCATGAGTCTCTCAGTTTAGGTTTGTTCCAGTGAGAAATTTGGCAATATTTTGGCTCAGATGTCGAGCTGGTGAGTGTCTCTTCATTCTCGAACAACGTTGAGCTTCGCAGCTCAGATACATGTCGAGAACATTATCATGTCACCAGTGTCCAGAAGCATGAGTCTCACAGTTTTTTTGTTTTTCCAGTGAGAAATTTGGCAATATTTTTGCTCGGATGTCGAGCTTGTGAGTGTCTCTTCATTCTCGAACAACGTTGAGGCTCGCAGCTCAGATATATGTCGAGAAAAATATCCTCATTCGCAGCTATGTTTTCTGATGTGTTTGCATGTACACATGTAGTGCCACATAGGCATATGCCGCCAGTGTTCTGACGCATGAGTCTCTCAGTCTAGGTTTGTTCCAGTGAGAAATTTGGCAATATTTTGGCTCAGATGTAGAGCTGGTGAGTGTCTCTTCATTCTCGAACAACGTTGAGGTTCGCAGCTCAGATATATGTCGAGAACATTATCCTCATTCGCAGCCATGTTTTCTGATGTGTATGTATGTACACGTGTATTGCCACATAGGCCTATGCCGCCAATATCTTGACGCATGAGTCTCTCAGTTTGGGTTTTTTCCAGTGAGAAATTTTGCAATATTTTGGCTCGGATGTCGAGCTGGTGAGTGTCTCTTCATTCTCGAACAACGTTGAGGCTCGCAGCTCAGATATATGTCGACAAAATTATCCTCATTCGTAGCCATGTTTTCTTATGTTTATGTATGTACACGTGTATTGCCTCATAGGCCTATGCCGGCAGTGTCCTGACGCATGAGTCTCAAAGTTTTGGTCTCTTCTGGTGAGAATTTTGGCGATGTGTTAGCTCAGATGTGGAGGTGGTGAATGTCTCCTCATTCTCCAACAACGTTGAGGTTCGCAGCTCAGATATATGTCGAGAACATTATCCTCATTCGCAGCCATGTTTTCTGATGTGTATGTATGTACACGTGTATTGACACATAGGCCTATGCCGCCAGTATACTGACGCATGAGCCCCTCAGTTTGTTTGTTTTTCCAGTGAGAAATCTGGCAATATTTTGGCTCGGATGTCGAGCTGGTGAGTGTCTCTTCATTCTCGAACAACGTTGAGGTTCGCAGCTCAGATATATGTCGAGAAAAATATCCTCATTCGCAGCCATGTTTTCTGATGTGTTTGTATGTACACGTGTATTGCCACATAGGGCTATGCCGCCAGTATACTGACGCATGAGTTTCTCAGTTTAGGTTTGTTCCAGTGAGAAATTTGGTAATATTTTGGCTCAGATGTCGAGCTGATGAGTGTCTCTTCATTCTCGAACAACGTTGAGCTTCGCAGATCAGATACATGTCGAGAACATTATCATGTCACCAGTGTCCAGAAGCATGAGTCTCACAGTTTGGTTTTTTTCCAGTGAGAAATTTGGCAATATTTTGGCTCGGATGTCGAGCTTGTGAGTGTCTCTTCATTCTCGAAAAACGTTGAGGCTCGCAGCTCAGATATATGTCGAGAAAAATATCCTCATTCGCAGCCATGTTTTCTGATGTGTTTGCATGTACACGTGTAGTGCCACATAGGCCTATGCCGCCAGTATCCTGACCCATGAGTCTCTCAGTTTGGTTTTTTTCCAGTGATAAATTTGGCAATATTTTGGCTCAGATGTCGAGCTGGTGAGTGTCTCTTCATTCTCGAACAACGTTGAGGTTCGCAGCTCAGATATATGTCGAGAACATTATCCTCATTCGCAGCCATGTTTTCTAATGTGTATGTATGAACACGTGTATTGCCTCATAGGCCTATGCCGCCAGTGTCCTGACGCATGAGTCTCACAGGTTTGTTTTTTTCCAGTGAGAAATTTGGCAATATTTTGGCTCGGATGTCGAGCTTGTGAGTGTCTCTTCATTCTCGAACAACGTTGAGGTTCGCAGCTCAGATATAAGTTCATCAAATTATCCTCATTCGCAGCCATGTTTTCTTATGTTTATGCGTGTACACGTGTATTGCCGCATAGGCCTATGCCGGCAGTGTCCTGACGCATGAGTCTCAAAGTTTTGGTCTCTTCCGGTGAGAATTTTGGCGATGTGATAGCTCAGATGTGGAGGTGGTGAATGTCTCTTCATTCTGCAACAACGTTGAGGTTCGCAGCTCAGATATATGTCGAGAACATTATCCTCATTCGCAGCCATGTTTTCTGATGTGTATGTATGTACACGTGTAGTGCCACATAGGCATATGCCGCCAGTGTCCTGACGCATGAGCCCCTCAGTTTGTTTGTTTTTCCAGTGAGAAATCTGGCAATATTTTGGCTCGGATGTCGAGCTGGTGAGTGTCTCTTCATTCTCGAACAACGTTGAGGCTCGCAGCTCAGATATATGTCGAGAAAAATGTCCTCATTCGCAGCCATGTTTTTTTATGTGTATGGATGTACACGTGTATTGCCTCAGAGGCCTATGCCGCCAGTGTCCTGACGCATGAGTCTCACAGGTTTGTTTTTTTCCAGTGAGAAATTTGGAAATATTTTGGCTCGGATGTCGAGCTGGTGAGTGTCTCTATATTCTCGAACAACGTTGAGGCTCGCAGCTCAGATATATGTCGAGAAAAATATCCTCATTCGCAGCCATGTTTTCTGATGTATTTGTATGTACACGTGTAGTGCCACATAGGCATATGCCGCCAGTGTCCTGACGCATGAGTCTCTCAGTTTAGGTTTGTTCCAGTGAGAAATTTGGCAATATTTTGGCTCAGATGTCGAGCTGGTGAGTGTCTCTTCATTCTCGAACAACGTTGAGCTTCGCAGCTCAGATACATGTCGAGAACATTATCATGTCACCAGTGTCCAGAAGCATGAGTCTCACATTTTTTTTGTTTTTCCAGTGAGAAATTTGGCAATATTTTTGCTCGGATGTCGAGCTTGTGAGTGTCTCTTCATTCTCGAACAACGTTGAGGCTCGCAGCTCAGATATATGTCGAGAAAAATATCCTCATTCGCAGCTATGTTTTCTGATGTGTTTGCATGTACACATGTAGTGCCACATAGGCATATGCCGCCAGTGTTCTGACGCATGAGTCTCTCAGTCTAGGTTTGTTCCAGTGAGAAATTTGGCAATATTTTGGCTCAGATGTAGAGCTGGTGAGTGTCTCTTCATTCTCGAACAACGTTGAGGTTCGCAGCTCAGATATATGTCGAGAACATTATCCTCATTCGCAGCCATGTTTTCTGATGTGTATGTATGTACACGTGTATTGCCACATAGGCCTATGCCGCCAATATCTTGACGCATGAGTCTCTCAGTTTGGGTTTTTTCCAGTGAGAAATTTTGCAATATTTTGGCTCGGATGTCGAGCTGGTGAGTGTCTCTTCATTCTCGAACAACGTTGAGGCTCGCAGCTCAGATATATGTCGACAAAATTATCCTCATTCGTAGCCATGTTTTCTTATGTTTATGTATGTACACGTGTATTGCCTCATAGGCCTATGCCGGCAGTGTCCTGACGCATGAGTCTCAAAGTTTTGGTCTCTTCTGGTGAGAATTTTGGCGATGTGTTAGCTCAGATGTGGAGGTGGTGAATGTCTCCTCATTCTCCAACAACGTTGAGGTTCGCAGCTCAGATATATGTCGAGAACATTATCCTCATTCGCAGCCATGTTTTCTGATGTGTATGTATGTACACGTGTATTGACACATAGGCCTATGCCGCCAGTATACTGACGCATGAGCCCCTCAGTTTGTTTGTTTTTCCAGTGAGAAATCTGGCAATATTTTGGCTCGGATGTCGAGCTGGTGAGTGTCTCTTCATTCTCGAACAACGTTGAGGTTCGCAGCTCAGATATATGTCGAGAAAAATATCCTCATTCGCAGCCATGTTTTCTGATGTGTTTGTATGTACACGTGTATTGCCACATAGGCCTATGCCGCCAGTATACTGACGCATGAGTTTCTCAGTTTAGGTTTGTTCCAGTGAGAAATTTGGTAATATTTTGGCTCAGATGTCGAGCTGATGAGTGTCTCTTCATTCTCGAACAACGTTGAGCTTCGCAGATCAGATACATGTCGAGAACATTATCATGTCACCAGTGTCCAGAAGCATGAGTCTCACAGTTTGGTTTTTTTCCAGTGAGAAATTTGGCAATATTTTGGCTCGGATGTCGAGCTTGTGAGTGTCTCTTCATTCTCGAAAAACGTTGAGGCTCGCAGCTCAGATATATGTCGAGAAAAATATCCTCATTCGCAGCAATGTTTTCTGATGTGTTTGCATGTACACGTGTAGTGCCACATAGGCCTATGCCGCCAGTATCCTGACCCATGAGTCTCTCAGTTTGGTTTTTTTCCAGTGATAAATTTGGCAATATTTTGGCTCAGATGTCGAGCTGGTGAGTGTCTCTTCATTCTCGAACAACGTTGAGGTTCGCAGCTCAGATATATGTCGAGAACATTATCCTCATTCGCAGCCATGTTTTCTAATGTGTATGTATGAACACGTGTATTGCCACATAGGCCTATGCCGCCAGTATCCTGACGCATGAGCCTCTCAGTTTAGGTTGGTTCCAGTGAGAAATTTGGCAATATTTTGGCTCAGATGTCGAGCTGGTGAGTGTCTCTTCATTCTCGAACAACGTTGAGGCTCGCAGCTCAGATATATGTCGAGAACATTATCCTCATTCGCAGCCATGTTTTCTGATGTGTATGTATGTACACGTGTATTGCCACTTAGGCCTATTCCGCCAGTATCCTGACCCATGAGTCTCTCAGTTTGGGTTTTCTTCAGTGAGAAATTTGGCAATATTTTGGCTCAGATGTCGAGCTGGTGAGTGTCTCTTTATTCTCGAACAACGTTGAGGTTCGCAGCTCAGATATATGTCGAGAACATTATCCTCATTCGCAGCCATGTTTTCTGATGTGTATGTATGTACACGTGTATTGCCACATATGCCTATGCCGCCAGTATCCTGACGCATGAGTCTCTCAGTTGGTTTTTTTTCCAGTGAGAAATTTGGCAATATTTTGGCTCGGATGTCGAGCTGATGAGTGTCTCTATATTCTCGAACAACGTTGAGGCTCGTAGCTCAGATATATGTCGAGAAAAATATCCTCATTCGCAGCCATGTTTTCTGATGTGTTTGTATGTACACGTGTAGTGCCACATAGGCATATGCCGCCAGTGTCCTGACGCATGAGTCTCTCAGTTTAGGTTTGTTCCAGTGAGAAATTTGGTAATATTTTGGCTCAGATGTCGAGCTGATGAGTGTCTCTTCATTCTCGAACAACGTTGAGCTTCGCAGATCAGATACATGTCGAGAACATTATCATGTCACCAGTGTCTAGAAGCATGAGTCTCACAGTTTGGGTTTTTGTTCAGTGAGAAATTTGGCAATATTTTGGCTCAGATGTCGAGCTGGTGAGTGTCTCTTCATTCTCGAACAACGTTGAGGTTTGCAGCTCAGATATATGTCGAGAACATTATCCTCATTCGCAGCCATGTTTTCTGATGTGTATGTATGTACACGTGTATTGCCACATATGCCTATGCCGCCAGTATCCTGACGCATGAGTCTCTCAGTTTGGTTTTTTTCCAGTGAGAAATTTGGCAATATTTTGGCTCGGATGTCGTGCTGATGAGTGTCTCTATATTCTCGAACAACGTTGAGGCTCGCAGCTCAGATATATGTCGAGAAAAATATCCTCATTCGCAGCCATGTTTTCTGATGTGTTTGTATGTACACGTGTAGTGCCACATAGGCATATGCCGCCAGTGTCCTGACGCATGAGTCTCTCAGTTTAGGTTTGTTCCAGTGAGAAATTTGGTAATATTTTGGCTCAGATGTCGAGCTGATGAGTGTCTCTTCATTCTCGAACAACGTTGAGCTTCGCAGATCAGATACATGTCGAGAACATTATCATGTCACCAGTGTCTAGAAGCATGAGTCTCACAGTTTGGGTTTTTGTTCAGTGAGAAATTTGGCAATATTTTGGCTCAGATGTCGAGCTGGTGAGTGTCTCTTCATTCTCGAACAACGTTGAGGTTTGCAGCTCAGATATATGTCGAGAACATTATCCTCATTCGCAGCCATGTTTTCTGATGTGTATGTATGTACACGTGTATTGCCACATATGCCTATGCCGCCAGTATCCTGACGCATGAGTCTCTCAGTTTGGTTTTTTTCCAGTGAGAAATTTGGCAATATTTTGGCTCGGATGTCGTGCTGATGAGTGTCTCTATATTCTCGAACAACGTTGAGGCTCGCAGCTCAGATATATGTCGAGAAAAATATCCTCATTCGCAGCCATGTTTTCTGATGTGTTTGTATGTACACGTGTAGTGCCACATAGGCATATGCCGCCAGTGTCCTGACGCATGAGTCTCTCAGTTTAGGTTTGTTCCAGTGAGAAATTTGGTAATATTTTGGCTCAGATGTCGAGCTGATGAGTGTCTCTTCATTCTCGAACAACGTTGAGCTTCGCAGATCAGATACATGTCGAGAACATTATCATGTCACCAGTGTCCAGAAGCATGAGTCTCACAGTTTGGGTTTTTTCCAGTGAGAAATTTGGCAATATTTTGTCTCGGATGTCGAGCTTGTGAGTGTCTCTTCATTCTCGAAAAACGTTGAGGCTCGCAGCTCAGATATATGTCGAGAAAAATATCCTCATTCGCAGCCATGTTTTCTGATGTGTATGTATGTACACGTGTATTGCCACATAGGCCTATGCCGCCAGTATCCTGACGCATGAGTCTCTCAGTTTGGGTTTTTTCCAGTGAGAAATTTGGCAATATTTTGGCTCGGATGTCGAGCTTGTGAGTGTCTCTTCATTCTCGAAAAACGTTGAGGCTCGCAGCTCAGATATATGTCGAGAAAAATATCCTCATTTGCAGCCATGTTTTCTGATGTGTTTGCATGTACACGTGTAGTGCCACATAGGCATATGCCGCCAGTGTCCTGACGAATGAGTCTCTCAGTTTAGGTTGGTTCCAGTGAGAAATTTGGCAATATTTTGGCTCAGATGTCGAGCTGGTGAGTGTCTCTTCATTCTCGAACAACGTTGAGGCTCGCAGCTCAGATATATGTCGAGAACATTATCCTCATTCGCAGCCATGTTTTCTGATGTGTATGTATGTACACGTGTATTGCCTCATAGGCCTATGCCGGCTTTGTCCTGACGCATGAGTCTCAAAGTTTTGGTCTCTTCCGGTGAGAATTTTGGCGATGTGTTAGCTCAGATTTCGAGGTGGTGAATGTCTCCTCATTCTCCAACAACGTTGAGGTTCGCAGCTCAGATATATGTCGAGAACATTATCCTCATTCGCAGCCATGTTTTCTGATGTTTATGTATGTACACGTGTATTGACACATAGGCCTATGCCGCCAGTATACTGACGCATGAGCCCCTCAGTTTGTTTGTTTTTCCAGTGAGAAATTTGGCAATATTTTGGCTCAGATGTCGAGCTGGTGAGTGTCTCTTCATTCTCGAACAACGTTGAGGCTCGCAGCTCAGATATATGTCAAGAAAAATATCCTCATTCGCAGCCATGTTTTCTGATGTGTTTGTATGTACACGTGTAGTGCCACATAGGCATATGCCGCCAGTGTCCTGACGCATGAGTCTCTCAGTTTACGTTTGTTCCAGTGAGAAATTTGGCAATATTTTGGCTCAGATGTCGAGCTGGTGAGTGTCTCTTCATTCTCGAACAACGTTGAGGCTCGCAGCCCAGATATATGTCCAGAAAATTGTCCTCATTCGCAGCCATGTTTTCTTATGTGTATGGATGTACCCGTGTATTGCCTCATAGGCCTATGCCGACAGTGTCCTGACGCATTAATCTCACAGTTTGGGTTTTGTTCCAGTGAGAAATTTGGCAATATTTTGGCTCGGATGTCGAGCTTGTGAGTGTCTCTTCATTCTCGAACAACGTTGAGGTTCGCAGCTCAGATATAAGTTCATCAAATTATCCTCATTCGCAGCCATGTTTTCTTATGTTTATGCGTGTACACGTGTATTGCCGCATAGGCCTATGCCGGCAGTGTCCTGACGCATGAGTCTCAAAGTTTTGGTCTCTTCCGGTGAGAATTTTGGCGATGTGATAGCTCAGATGTGGAGGTGGTGAATGTCTCTTCATTCTGCAACAACGTTGAGGTTCGCAGCTCAGATATATGTCGAGAACATTATCCTCATTCGCAGCCATGTTTTCTGATGTGTATGTAAGTACACGTGTAGTGCCACATAGGCATATGCCGCCAGTGTCCTGACGCATGAGCCCCTCAGTTTGTTTGTTTTTCCAGTGAGAAATCTGGCAATATTTTGGCTCGGATGTCGAGCTGGTGAGTGTCTCTTCATTCTCGAACAACGTTGAGGCTCGCAGCTCAGATATATGTCGAGAAAAATGTCCTCATTCGCAGCCATGTTTTTTTATGTGTATGGATGTACACGTGTATTGCCTCAGAGGCCTATGCCGCCAGTGTCCTGACGCATGAGTCTCACAGGTTTGTTTTTTTCCAGTGAGAAATTTGGAAATATTTTGGCTCGGATGTCGAGCTGGTGAGTGTCTCTATATTCTCGAACAACGTTGAGGCTCGCAGCTCAGATATATGTCGAGAAAAATATCCTCATTCGCAGCCATGTTTTCTGATGTGTTTGTATGTACACGTGTAGTGCCACATAGGCATATGCCGCCAGTGTCCTGACGCATGAGTCTCTCAGTTTAGGTTTGTTCCAGTGAGAAATTTGGCAATATTTTGGCTCAGATGTCGAGCTGGTGAGTGTCTCTTCATTCTCGAACAACGTTGAGCTTCGCAGCTCAGATACATGTCGAGAACATTATCATGTCACCAGTGTCCAGAAGCATGAGTCTCACAGTTTTTTTGTTTTTCCAGTGAGAAATTTGGCAATATTTTGGCTCGGATGTCGAGCTTGTGAGTGTCTCTTCATTCTCGAACAACGTTGAGGCTCGCAGCTCAGATATATGTCGAGAAAAATATCCTCATTCGCAGCTATGTTTTCTGATGTGTTTGCATGTACACATGTAGTGCCACATAGGCATATGCCGCCAGTGTCCTGACGCATGAGTCTCTCAGTCTAGGTTTGTTCCAGTGAGAAATTTGGCAATATTTTGGCTCAGATGTCGAGCTGGTGAGTGTCTCTTCATTCTCGAACAACGTTGAGGCTCGCAGCTCAGATATATGTCGACAAAATTATCCTCATTCGTAGCCATGTTTTCTTATGTTTATGTATGTACACGTGTATTGCCTCATAGGCCTATGCCGGCAGTGTCCTGACGCATGAGTCTCAAAGTTTTGGTCTCTTCTGGTGAGAATTTTGGCGATGTGTTAGCTCAGATGTGGAGGTGGTGAATGTCTCCTCATTCTCCAACAACGTTGAGGTTCGCAGCTCAGATATATGTCGAGAACATTATCCTCATTCGCAGCCATGTTTTCTGATGTGTATGTATGTACACGTGTATTGACACATAGGCCTATGCCGCCAGTATACTGACGCATGAGCCCCTCAGTTTGTTTGTTTTTCCAGTGAGAAATCTGGCAATATTTTGGCTCGGATGTCGAGCTGGTGAGTGTCTCTTCATTCTCGAACAACGTTGAGGTTCGCAGCTCAGATATATGTCGAGAAAAATATCCTCATTCGCAGCCATGTTTTCTGATGTGTTTGTATGTACACGTGTATTGCCACATAGGTATATGCCGCTAGTGTCCTGAAGCATGAGTCTCTCAGTTTAGGTTTGTTCCAGTGAAAAATTTAGAAATATTTTGGCTCAGATGTCGAGCTGGTGAGTGTCTCTTCATTCTCGAACAACGTTGAGCTTCGCAGCTCAGATACATGTCGAGAACATTATCATGTCACCAGTGTCCAGAAGCATGAGTCTCACAGTTTTTTTGTTTTTCCAGTGAGAAATTTGGCAATATTTTGGCTCGGATGTCGAGCTTGTGAGTGTCTCTTCATTCTCGAACAACGTTGAGGCTCGCAGCTCAGATATATGTCGAGAAAAATATCCTCATTCGCAGCTATGTTTTCTGATGTGTTTGCATGTACACATGTAGTGCCACATAGGCATATGCCGCCAGTGTCCTGACGCATGAGTCTCTCAGTCTAGGTTTGTTCCAGTGAGAAATTTGGCAATATTTTGGCTCAGATGTCGAGCTGGTGAGTGTCTCTTCATTCTCGAACAACGTTGAGGTTCGCAGCTCAGATATATGTCGAGAACATTATCCTCATTCTCAGCCATGTTTTCTGATGTGTATGTATGTACACGTGTATTGCCACATAGGCCTATGCCGCCAGTATCCTGACGCATGAGTCTCTCAGTTTGGGTTTTTTCCAGTGAGAAATTTGGCAATATTTTGGCTCAGATGTTGAGCTGGTGAGTGTCTCTTCATTCTCGAACAACGTTGAGGTTCGCAGCTCAGATATATGTCGAGAACATTATCCTCATTCGCAGCCATGTTTTCTCATGTGTATGTACGTACACGTGTATTGCCTCATAGGCCTATGCCGCCAGTGTCCTAACGCATGAGTCTCTCAGTTTAGGTTTGTTCCAGTGAGAAATTTGGCAATATTGTGGCTCAGATGTCGAGCTGATGAGTGTCTCTTCATTCTCGAACAACGTTGAGGTTCGCAGCTCAGATACATGTCGAGAGCATTATCATGTCACCAGTGTCCAGAAGCATGAGTCTCACAGTTTGGTTTTTTTTCCAGTGAGAAATTTGGCAATATTTTGGCTCGGATGTCGAGCTTGTGAGTGTCTCTTCATTCTCGAACAACGTTGAGGCTCGCAGCTCAGATATATGTCGAGAAAAATATCCCCATTCGCAGCCATGTTTTCTGATGTGTTTGCATGTACACCTGTAGTGCCACATAGGCATATGCCGCCAGTGTCCTGACGCATGAGTCTCGCAGTTTAGGTTTGTTCCAGTGAGAAATTTGGCAATATTTTGGCTCAGATGTCGAGCTGGTGAGTGTCTCTTCATTCTCGAACAACGTTGAGGTTCGCAGCTCAGATATATGTCGAGAACATTATCCTCATTCGCAGCAATGTTTTCTGATGTGTATGTATGTACACGTGTATTGCCACATAGGCCTATGCCGCCAATATCCTGACGCATGAGTCGCTCAGTTTGGGTTTTTTCCAGTGAGAAATTTGGCAAAATTTTTGGCTCGGATGTCGAGCTGGTGAGTGTCTCGTCATTCTCGAACAACGTTGAGGTTCGCAGCTCAGATATATGTCGAGAACATTATCCTCATTCTCAGCCATGTTTTCTGATGTGTATGTATGTACACGTGTATTGCCACATAGGCCTATGCCGCCAGTATCCTGACGCATGAGTCTCTCAGTTTGGGTTTTTTCCAGTGAGAAATTTGGCAATATTTTGGTTCAGATGTTGAGCTGGTGAGTGTCTCTTCATTCTCGAACAACGTTGAGGTTCGCAGCTCAGATATATGTCGAGAACATTATCCTCATTCGCAGCCATGTTTTCTCATGTGTATGTACGTACACGTGTATTGCCTCATAGGCCTATGCCGCCAGTGTCCTAACGCATGAGACTCACAGTTTGGGTTTTTTTCAGTGAGAAATTTGGCAATATTGTGGCTCGGATGTCGAGCTGGTGAGTGTCTCTTCATTCTTGAACAACGTTGAGGCTCGCAGCTCAGATATATGTCGATAAAAATATCCTCATTCGCAGCCATGTTTGTTGATGTGTTTGTATGTACACGTGTATTGCTTCATAGGCCTAAGCCGCCCGTGTCCTAACGTATGAGTCTCACAGTTTGGTTTTTTTCCACTGTCAGATGTGGAGGTAGTGAATGTCTCTTCATTCTCCAATAACGTTGAGGTTCGCATCTCAGATATATGTCGAGAAAAATATCCTCATTTGCAGCCATGTTTTCTGATGTGTTTGTATGTACACGTGTATTGCCACATAGGCATATGCCGCCAGTATACTGACGCATGAGTCTATCAGTTTGGGTTTTTTCCAGTGAGAAATTTGGCAATATTTTGGCTCAGATGTTGAGCTGGTGAGTGTCTCTTCATTTTCGAACAACGTTGAGGTTCGCAGCTCAGATATATGTCGAGAACATTATCCTCATTCGCACCCATGTTTTCTGATGTGTATGTATGTACACGTGTATTGCCACATAGGCCTATGCCGCCAGTATCCTGACGCATGAGTCTCTCAGTTTGGGTTTTTTCCAGTGAGAAATTTGGCAATATTTTGGCTCAGATGTTGAGCTGGTGAGTGTCTCTTCATTCTCGAACAATGTTGAGGTTCGCAGCTCAGATATATGTCGAAAACATTATCCTCATTCGCAGCCATGTTTTCTGATGTGTATGTATGTACACGTGTATTGCCACATAGGCCTATGCCGCCAGTATCCTGACGCATGAGTCTCTCAGTTTGGCTTTTTTCCAGTGAGAAATTTGGCAATATTTCGGCTCGGATGTCGAGATGGTGAGTGTCTCTATATTCTCGAACAACGTTGAGGCTCGCAGCTCAGATATATGTCGAGAAAAATATCCTCATTCGCAGCCATGTGTTCTGATGTGTTTGTATGTACACGTGTATTGCCACATAGGCATATGCCGCCAGTGTCCTGACGCATGAGTCTCTCAGTTTAGGTTTGTTCCAGTGAGCAATTTGGCAATATTTTGGCTCAGATGTCGAGCTGGTGGGTGTCTCTTTATTCTCGAACAACGTTGAGCTTCGCAGCTCAGATACATGTCAAGAACATTATCATCACCAGTGTCCAGAAGCATGAGTCTCACAGTTTGGGTTTTTTCCAGTGAGAAATTTGGCAATATTTTGGCTCGGATGTCGAGCTTGTGAGTGTCTCTTCATTCTCGAACAACGTTGAGGCTCGCAGCTCAGATATATGTCGAGAAAAATATCCTCATTCGCAGCCATGTTTTCTGATGTGTTTGTATGTACACGTGTAGTGCCACATAGGCATATGCCGCCAGTATACTGACGCATGAGTCTCTCAGTTTGGGTTTTTTCCAGTGAGAAATTTGGCAATATTTTGGCTCAGATGTTGAGCTGGTGAGTGTCTCTTCATTCTCGAACAACGTTGAGGTTCGCAGCTCAGATATATGTCGAGAACATTATCCTAATTCGCAGCCATGTTTTCTCATGTGTATGTACGTACACGTGTATTGCCTCATAGGCCTATGCCGCCAGTGTCCTAACGCATGAGACTCACAGTTTGGGTTTTTTTCAGTGAGAAATTTGGCAATATTGTGGCTCGGATGTCGAGCTGGTGAGTGTCTCTTCATTCTTGAACAACGTTGAGGCTCGCAGCTCAGATATATGTCGATAAAAATATCCTCATTCGCAGCCATGTTTGTTGATGTGTTTGTTTGTACACGTGTATTGCTTCATAGGCCTAAGCCGCCCGTGTCCTAACGTATGAGTCTCACAGTTTGGTTTTTTTCCACTGTCAGATGTGGAGGTAGTGAATGTCTCTTCATTCTCCAATAACGTTGAGGTTCGCATCTCAGATATATGTCGAGAAAAATATCCTCATTTGCAGCCATGTTTTCTGATGTGTTTGTATGTACACGTGTATTGCCACATAGGCATATGCCGCCAGTATACTGACGCATGAGTCTATCAGTTTGGGTTTTTTCCAGTGAGAAATTTGGCAATATTTTGGCTCAGATGTTGAGCTGGTGAGTGTCTCTTCATTTTCGAACAACGTTGAGGTTCGCAGCTCAGATATATGTCGAGAACATTATCCTCATTCGCACCCATGTTTTCTGATGTGTATGTATGTACACGTGTATTGCCACATAGGCCTATGCCGCCAGTATCCTGACGCATGAGTCTCTCAGTTTGGGTTTTTTCCAGTGAGAAATTTGGCAATATTTTGGCTCAGATGTTGAGCTGGTGAGTGTCTCTTCATTCTCGAACAATGTTGAGGTTCGCAGCTCAGATATATGTCGAGAACATTATCCTCATTCGCAGCCATGTTTTCTGATGTGTATGTATGTACACGTGTATTGCCACATAGGCCTATGCCGCCAGTATCCTGACGCATGAGTCTCTCAGTTTGGCTTTTTTCCAGTGAGAAATTTGGCAATATTTTGGCTCGGATGTCGAGATGGTGAGTGTCTCTATATTCTCGAACAACGTTGAGGCTCGCAGCTCAGATATATGTCGAGAAAAATATCCTCATTCGCAGCCATGTGTTCTGATGTGTTTGTATGTACACGTGTATTGCCACATAGGCATATGCCGCCAGTGTCCTGACGCATGAGTCTCTCAGTTTAGGTTTGTTCCAGTGAGCAATTTGGCAATATTTTGGCTCAGATGTCGAGCTGGTGGGTGTCTCTTTATTCTCGAACAACGTTGAGCTTCGCAGCTCAGATACATGTCAAGAACATTATCATCACCAGTGTCCAGAAGCATGAGTCTCACAGTTTGGGTTTTTTCCAGTGAGAAATTTGACAATATTTTGGCTCGGATGTCGAGCTTGTGAGTGTCTCTTCATTCTCGAACAACGTTGAGGCTCGCAGCTCAGATATATGTCGAGACAAATATCCTCATTCGCAGCCATGTTTTCTGATGTGTTTGTATGTACACGTGTAGTGCCACATAGGCATATGCCGCCAGTATACTGACGCATGAGTCTATCAGTTTGGGTTTGTTCCAGTGAGAAATATGGCAATATTTTGGCTCAGATGTTGAGCTGGTGAGTGTCTCTTCATTCTCGAACAACGTTGAGGTTCGCAGCTCAGATATATGTCGAGAACATTATCCTCATTCGCAGCCATGTTTTCTGATGTGTATGTATGTACACGTGTATTGCCACATAGGCCTATGCCGCCAGTATCCTGACGCATGAGTCTCTCAGTTTGGGTTTTTTCCAGTGAAAAATTTGGCAATATTTTGGCTCAGATGTTGAGCTGGTGAGTGTCTCTTCATTCTCGAACAACGTTGAGGTTCGCAGCTCAGATATATGTCGAGAACATTATCCTCATTCGCAGCCATGTTTTCTCATGTGTATGTACGTACACGTGTATTGCCACATAGGCCTATGCCGCCAGTATCCTGACGCATGAGTCTCTCAGTTTGGCTTTTTTCCAGTTAGAAATTTGGCAATATTTTGGCTCGGATGTCGAGCTGGTGAGTGTCTCTATATTCTCGAACAACGTTGAGGCTCGCAGCTCAGATATATGTCGAGAAAAATATCATCATTCGCAGCCATGTTTTATGATGTGTTTGTATGTACACGTGTAGTGCCACATAGGCATATGCCGCCAGTGTCCTGACGCATGAGTCTATCAGTTTAGGTTTGTTCCAGTGAGAAATTTGGCAATATTTTGGCTCAGATGTCGAGCTGGTGGGTGTCTCTTTATTCTCGAACAACGTTGAGCTTCGCAGCTCAGATACATGTCGAGAACATTATCATGTCACCAGTGTCCAGAAGCATGAGTCTCACAGTTTGGGTTTTTTCCAGTGAGAAATTTGGCAATATTTTGGCTCGGATGTCGAGCTTGTGAGTGTCTCTTCATTCTCGAACAACGTTGAGGCTCGCAGCTCAGATATATGTCGAGAAAAATATCCTCATTCGCAGCCATGTTTTCTGATGTGTTTGTATGTACACGTGTAGTGCCACATAGGCATATGCCGCCAGTATACTGACGCATGAGTCTCTCAGTTTGGGTTTTTTCCAGTGAGAAATTTGGCAATATTTTGGCTCAGATGTTGAGCTAGTGAGTGTCTCTTCATTCTCGAACAACGTTGAGGTTCGCAGCTCAGATATATGTCGAGAACATTATCCTCATTCGCAGCCATGTTTTCTCATGTGTATGTACGTACACGTGTATTGCCACATAGGCCTATGCCGCCAGTATCCTGACGCATGAGTCTCTCAGTTTGGCTTTTTTCCAGTTAGAAATTTGGCAATATTTTGGCTCGGATGTCGAGCTGGTGAGTTTCTCTATATTCTCGAACAACGTTGAGGCTCGCAGCTCAGATATATGTCGAGAAAAATATCCTCATTCGCAGCCATGTTTTCTGATGTGTTTGTATGTACACGTGTAGTGCCACATAGGCATATGCCGCCAGTGTCCTGACGCATGAGTCTATCAGTTTAGGTTTGTTCCAGTGAGAAATTTGGCAATATTTTGGCTCAGATGTCGAGCTGGTGGGTGTCTCTTTATTCTCGAACAACGTTGAGCTTCGCAGCTCAGATACATGTCGAGAACATTATCATGTCACCAGTGTCCAGAAGCATGAGTCTCACAGTTTGGGTTTTTTTCCAGTGAGAAATTTGGCAATATTTTGGCTCGGATGTCGAGCTTGTGAGTGTCTCTTCATTCTCGAACAACGTTGAGGCTCGCAGCTCAGATATATGTCGAGAACATTATCCTCATTCGCAGCCATGTTTTCTGATGTGTATGTATGTACACGTGTATTGCCACATAGGCATATGCCGCCAGTATCCTGACGCATGAGTCTCTCAGTTTGGGTTTTTTTCCAGTGAGAAATTTGGCAATATTTTGGCTCGGATGTCGAGCTGGTGGGTGTCTCTATATTCTCGAACAACGTTGATGCTCGCAGCTCAGATATATGTCGAGAAAAATATCCTCATTCGCAGCCATGTTTTCTGATGTGTTTGTATGTACATGTGTAGTGCCACATAGGCATATGCCGCCAGTGTCCTGACGCATGAGTCTATCAGTTTGGTTTTTTTTCCAGTGAGAAATTTGGCAATATTTTGGCTCGGATGTCGAGCTGGTGGGTGTCTCTATATTCTCGAACAACGTTGATGCTCGTAGCTCAGATATATGTCGAGAAAAATATCCTCATTCGCAGCCATGTTTTCTGATGTGTTTGTATGTACACGTGTAGTGCCACATAGGCATATGCCGCCAGTGTCCTGACGCATGAGTCTATCAGTTTAGGTTTGTTCCAGTGAGAAATTTGGCAATATTTTGGCTCAGATGTCGAGCTGGTGGGTGTCTCTTTATTCTCGAACAACGTTGAGCTTCGCAGCTCAGATACATGTCGAGAACATTATCATGTCACCAGTGTCCAGAAGCATGAGTCTCACAGTTTGGGTTTTTTCCAGTGAGAAATTTGGCAATATTTTGGCTCGGATGTCGAGCTTGTGAGTGTCTCTTCATTCTCGAACAACGTTGAGGCTCGCAGCTCAGATATATGTCGAGAAAAATATCCTCATTCGCAGCCATGTTTTCTGATGTGTTTGTATGTACACGTGTAGTGCCACATAGGCATATGCCGCCAGTATACTGACGCATGAGTCTATCAGTTTGGGTTTGTTCCAGTGAGAAATATGGCAATATTTTGGCTCAGATGTTGAGCTGGTGAGTGTCTCTTCATTCTCGAACAACGTTGAGGTTCGCAGCTCAGATATATGTCGAGAACATTATCCTCATTCGCAGCCATGTTTTCTGATGTGTATGTATGTACACGTGTATTGCCACATAGGCCTATGCCGCCAGTATCCTGACGCATGAGTCTCTCAGTTTGGGTTTTTTCCAGTGAGAAATTTGGCAATATTTTGGCTCAGATGTTGAGCTAGTGAGTGTCTCTTCATTCTCGAACAACGTTGAGGTTCGCAGCTCAGATATATGTCGAGAACATTATCCTCATTCGCAGCCATGTTTTCTCATGTGTATGTACGTACACGTGTATTGCCACATAGGCCTATGCCGCCAGTATCCTGACGCATGAGTCTCTCAGTTTGGCTTTTTTCCAGTTAGAAATTTGGCAATATTTTGGCTCGGATGTCGAGCTGGTGAGTGTCTCTATATTCTCGAACAACGTTGAGGCTCGCAGCTCAGATATATGTCGAGAAAAATATCATCATTCGCAGCCATGTTTTCTGATGTGTTTGTATGTACACGTGTAGTGCCACATAGGCATATGCCGCCAGTGTCCTGACGCATGAGTCTATCAGTTTAGGTTTGTTCCAGTGAGAAATTTGGCAATATTTTGGCTCAGATGTCGAGCTGGTGGGTGTCTCTTTATTCTCGAACAACGTTGAGCTTCGCAGCTCAGATACATGTCGAGAACATTATCATGTCACCAGTGTCCAGAAGCATGAGTCTCACAGTTTGGGTTTTTTTCCAGTTAGAAATTTGGCAATATTTTGGCTCGGATGTCGAGCTTGTGAGTGTCTCTTCATTCTCGAACAACGTTGAGGCTCGCAGCTCAGATATATGTCGAGAACATTATCCTCATTCGCAGCCATGTTTTCTGATGTGTATGTATGTACACGTGTATTGCCACATAGGCATATGCCGCCAGTATCCTGACGCATGAGTCTCTCAGTTTGGGTTTTTTTCCAGTGAGAAATTTGGCAATATTTTGGCTCGGATGTCGAGCTGGTGGGTGTCTCTATATTCTCGAACAACGTTGATGCTCGCAGCTCAGATATATGTCGAGAAAAATATCCTCATTCGCAGCCATGTTTTCTGATGTGTTTGTATGTACACGTGTAGTGCCACATAGGCATATGCCGCCAGTGTCCTGACGCATGAGTCTATCAGTTTAGGTTTGTTCCAGTGAGAAATTTGGCAATATTTTGGCTCAGATGTCGAGCTGGTGGGTGTCTCTTTATTCTCGAACAACGTTGAGCTTCGCAGCTCAGATACATGTCGAGAACATTATCATGTCACCAGTGTCCAGAAGCATGAGTCTCACAGTTTGGGTTTTTTCCAGTGAGAAATTTGGCAATATTTTGGCTCGGATGTCGAGCTTGTGAGTGTCTCTTCATTCTCGAACAACGTTGAGGCTCGCAGCTCAGATATATGTCGAGAAAAATATCCTCATTCGCAGCCATGTTTTCTGATGTGTTTGTATGTACACGTGTAGTGCCACATAGGCATATGCCGCCAGTATACTGACGCATGAGTCTATCAGTTTGGGTTTGTTCCAGTGAGAAATATGGCAATATTTTGGCTCAGATGTTGAGCTGGTGAGTGTCTCTTCATTCTCGAACAACGTTGAGGTTCGCAGCTCAGATATATGTCGAGAACATTATCCTCATTCGCAGTCATGTTTTCTGATGTGTATGTATGTACACGTGTATTGCCACATAGGCCTATGCCGCCAGTATCCTGACGCATGAGTCTCTCAGTTTGGGTTTTTTCCAGTGAGAAATTTGGCAATATTTTGGCTCAGATGTTGAGCTGGTGAGTGTCTCTTCATTCTCGAACAACGTTGAAGTTCGCAGCTCAGATATATGTCGAGAACATTATCCTCATTCGCAGCCATGTTTTCTCATGTGTATGTACGTACACGTGTATTGCCACATAGGCCTATGCCGCCAGTATCCTGACGCATGAGTCTCTCAGTTTGGCTTTTTTCCAGTTAGAAATTTGGCAATATTTTGGCTCGGATGTCGAGCTGGTGAGTGTCTCTATATTCTCGAACAACGTTGAGGCTCGCAGCTCAGATATATGTCGAGAAAAATATCATCATTCGCAGCCATGTTTTCTGATGTGTTTGTATGTACACGTGTAGTGCCACATAGGCATATGCCGCCAGTGTCCTGACGCATGAGTCTATCAGTTTAGGTTTGTTCCAGTTAGAAATTTTGCAATATTTTGGCTCAGATGTCGAGCTGGTTGGTGTCTCTTTATTCTCGAACAACGATGAGCTTCGCAGCTCAGATACATTTCGAGAACATTATCATGTCACCAGTGTCCAGAAGCATGAGTCTCACAGTTTGGGTTTTTTTCCAGTGAGAAATTTGGCAATATTTTGGCTCGGATGTCGAGCTTGTGAGTGTCTCTTCATTCTCGAACAACGTTGAGGCTCGCCGCTCAGATATATGTCGAGAACATTATCCTCATTTGCAGCCATGTTTTCTGATGTGTATGTATGTACACGTGTATTGCCACATAGGCATATGCCGCCAGTATCCTGACGCATGAGTCTCTCAGTTTGGGTTTTTTTCCAGTGAGAAATTTGGCAATATTTTGGCTCGGATGTCGAGCTGGTGGGTGTCTCTATATTCTCGAACAACGTTGATGCTCGCAGCTCAGATATATGTCGAGAAAAATATCCTCATTCGCAGCCATGTTTTCTGATGTGTTTGTATGTACACGTGTATTGCCACATAGGCCTATGCCGCCAGTATCCTGACGCATGAGTCTCTCAGTTTGTTTTTTTTCCAGTGAGAAATTTGGCAATATTTTGGCTCAGATGTTAGGCTGGTGAGTGTCTCTTCATTCTCGAACAACGTTGAGGTTCGCAGCTCAGATATATGTCGAGAACATTATCCTCATTCGCAGCCATGTTTTCTCATGTGTATGTACGTACACGTGTATTGCCACATAGGCCTATGCCGCCAGTATCCTGACGCATGAGTCTCTCAGTTTGGGTTTTTTCCAGTGAAAAAATTGGCAATATTTTGGCTCGGATGTCGAGCTGGTGAGTGTCTCTTTATTCTCGAACAACGTTGAGCTTCGCAGCTCAGATACATGTCGAGAACATTATCATGTCACCAGTGTCCAGAAGCATGAGTCTCACAGTTTGGGTTTTTTTCCAGTGAGAAATTTGGCAATATTTTGGCTCGGATGTCGAGCTTGTGAGTGTCTCTTCATTCTCGAACAACGTTGAGGCTCGCCGCTCAGATATATGTCGAGAACATTATCCTCATTTGCAGCCATGTTTTCTGATGTGTATGTATGTACACGTGTATTGTCACATAGGCATATGCCGCCAGTATCCTGACGCATGAGTCTCTCAGTTTGGGTTTTTTTCCAGTGAGAAATTTGGCAATATTTTGGCCCGGATGTCGAGCTGGTGGGTGTCTCTATATTCTCGAACAACGTTGATGCTCGCAGCTCAGATATATGTCGAGAAAAATATCCTCATTCGCAGCCATGTTTTCTGATGTGTTTGTATGTACACGTGTATTGCCACATAGGCCTATGCCGCCAGTATCCTGACGCATGAGTCTCTCAGTTTGGTTTTTTTCCAGTGAGAAATTTGGCAATATTTTGGCTCAGATGTTAGGCTGGTGAGTGTCTCTTCATTCTCGAACAACGTTGAGGTTCGCAGCTCAGATATATGTCGAGAACATTATCCTCATTCGCAGCCATGTTTTCTCATGTGTATGTACGTACACGTGTATTGCCACATAGGCCTATGCCGCCAGTATCCTGACGCATGAGTCTCTCAGTTTGGGTTTTTTCCAGTGAGAAATTTGGCAATATTTTGGCTCGGATGTCGAGCTGGTGAGTGTCTCTTTATTCTCGAACAACGTTGAGCTTCGCAGCTCAGATACATGTCGAGAACATTATCATGTCACCAGTGTCCAGAAGCATGAGTCTCACAGTTTGGGTTTTTTTCCAGTGAGAAGATTGGCAATATTTTGGCTCGGATGTCGAGCTTGTGAGTGTCTCTTCATTCTCGAACAACGTTGAGGCTCGCAGCTCAGATATATGTCGAGAAAAATATCCTCATTCGCAGCCATGTTTTCTGATGTGTTTGCATGTACACGTGTAGTGCCACATAGGCATATGCCGCCAGTGTCCTGACCCATGAGTCTCTCAGTTTGGTTTTTTTCCAGTGAGAAATTTGGTAATATTTTGGCTCAGATGTCGAGTTGGTGAGTGTCTCTTCATTCTCGAACAACGTTGAGGTTCGCAGCTCAGATATATGTCGAGAACATTATCCTCATTCGCAGCCATGTTTTCTGATGTGTATGTATGTACACGTGTATTGCCACATAGGCCTATGCCGCCAGTATCCTGACGCATGAGTCTCTTAGTTTGGGTTTTTTCCAGTGAGAAATTTGGCAATATTTTGGCTCGGATGTCGAGCTGGTGAGTGTCTCTTCATTCTCGAACAACGTTGAGGCTCGCAGCTCAGATATATGTCGAGAAAAATATCCTCATTCGCAGCCATGTTTTCTGATGTGTTTGTATGTACACGTGTAGTGCCACATAGGCATATGCCGCCAGTGTCCTGACGCATGAGTCTCTAAGTTTAGGTTTTTTCCAGTGAGAAATTTGGCAATATTTTGGCTCAGATGTCGAGCTGGTGAGTGTCTCTTCATTCTCGAACAACGTTGAGGTTTGCAGCTCAGATATAAGTTCATGAAATTATCCTCATTCGCAGCCATGTTTTTTATGTTTTTGCGTGTACATGTGTATTGCCGCATAGGCCTATGCCGCCAGTGTCCTGACGCATGTGTCTCAAAGTTTTGGTCTCTTCCGGTGAGAATTTTGGCGATATGTTAGCTCAGATGTGGAGGTTGTGAATGCCTCTTCATTCTCCAACAACGTTGAGGTTCGCAGCTCAGATATATGTCGAGAAAAATATCCTCATTCGCAGGCATGTTTTCTGATGTGTTTGTATGTACACGTGTATTGCCACATAGGCATATGCCGCCAGTGTCCTGACGCATGAGTCTCTCAGTTTAGATTTGTTCCAGTGAGAAATTTGGCAATATTTTGGCTCAGATGTCGAGCTGGTGAGTGTCTCCTCATTCTCGAACAACGTTGAGGTTCGCAGCTTAGATATATGTCGAGAACATTATCCTCATTCGCAGCCATGTTTTCTGATGTGTATGTATGTACATGTGTATTGCCACATAGGCCTATGCCGCCAGTATCCTGACGCATGAGTCTCTCATTTTGGGTTTTTTCCAGTGAGAAATTTGGCAATATTTTGGCTCGGATGTCGATCTGGTGAGTGTCTTTATAATCTCGAACAACGTTGAGGCTCGCAGCTCAGATATATGTCGAGAAAAATATCCTCATTCGCAGCCTTGTTTTCTGAAGTGTTTGTATGTACACGTGTAGTGCCACATAGGCATATGCCGCCAGTGTCCTGACCCATGAGTCTCTCAGTTTGGATTTTTTCCAGTGAGAAATTTGGTAATATTTTGGCTCGGATGTCGAGCTTGTGAGTGTCTCTTCATTCTCGAACAACGTTGAGGCTCGCAGCTCAGATATATGTCGAGAACATTATCCTCATTCGCAGCCATGTTTTCTGATGTGTTTGCATGTACACGTGTATTGCCACATAGGCATATGCCGCCAGTGTCCTGACGCATGAGTCTCTCAGTTTAGGTTTGTTCCAGTGAGAAATTTGGCAATATTTTGGCTCAGATGTCGAGCTGGTGAGTGTCTCTTCATTCTCGAACAACGTTGAGGTTCGCAGCTCAGATATATGTCGAGAACATTATCCTCATTCGCAGCCATGTTTTCTGATGTGTATGCATGTACACGTGTATTGCCACTTAGGCCTATGCCGCCAGTATCCTGACGCATGAGTCTCTCAGTTTGGGTTTTTTTCCAGAAAGAAATTTGGCAATATTTTGGCTCAGATGTTAGGCTGGTGAGTGTCTCTTCATTCTCGAACAACGTTGAGGTTCGCAGCTCAGATATATGTCGAGAACATTATCCTCATTCGCAGCCATGTTTTCTCATGTGTATGTACGTACACGTGTATTGCCACATAGGCCTATGCCGCCAGTATCCTGACGCATGAGTCTCTCAGTTTGGGTTTTTTCCAGTGAGAAATTTGGCAATATTTTGGCTCGGATGTCGAGCTGGTGAGTGTCTCTTTATTCTCGAACAACGTTGAGCTTCGCAGCTCAAATACATGTCGAGAACATTATCATGTCACCAGTGTCCAGAAGCATGAGTCTCACAGTTTGGGTTTTTTTCCAGTGAGAAGATTGGCAATATTTTGGCTCGGATGTCGAGCTTGTGAGTGTCTCTTCATTCTCGAACAACGTTGAGGCTCGCAGCTCAGATATATGTCGAGAAAAATATCCTCATTCGCAGCCATGTTTTCTGATGTGTTTGCATGTACACGTGTAGTGCCCCATAGGCATATGCCGCCAGTGTCCTGACGCATGAGTCTCTCAGTTTAGGTTTGTTCCAGTGGGAAATTTGGCAATATTTTGGCTCAGATGTCGAGCTGGTGAGTGTCTCTTCATTCTCGAACAACGTTGAGGTTCGCAGCTCAGATATATGTCGAGAACATTATCCTCATTCGCAGCCATGTTTTCTGATGTGTATGTATGTACACGTGTATTGCCACATAGGCCTATGCCGCCAGTATCCTGACGCATGAGTCTCTTAGTTTGGGTTTTTTCCAGTGAGAAATTTGGCAATATTTTGGCTCGGATGTCGAGCTGGTGAGTGTCTCTTCATTCTCAAACAACGTTGAGGCTCGCAGCTCAGATATATGTCGAGAAAAATATCCTCATTCGCAGCCATGTTTTCTGATGTGTTTGTATGTACACGTGTAGTGCCACATAGGCATATGCCGCCAGTGTCCTGACGCATGAGTCTCTAAGTTTAGGTTTTTTCCAGTGAGAAATTTGGCAATATTTTGGCTCAGATGTCGAGCTGGTGAGTGTCTCTTCATTCTCGAACAACGTTGAGGTTCGCAGCTCAGATATAAGTTCATAAAATTATCCTCATTCGCTGCCATGTTTTTTATGTTTATGCGTGTACACGTGTATTGCCGCATAGGCCTATGCCGCCAGTGTCCTGACGCATGTGTCTCAAAGTTTTGGTCTCTTCCGGTGAGAATTTTGGCGATATGTTAGCTCAGATGTGGAGGTTGTGAATGCCTCTTCATTCTCCAACAACGTTGAGGTTCGCAGCTCAGATATATGTCGAAAAAAATATCCTCATTCGCAGGCATGTTTTCTGATGTGTTTGTATGTACACGTGTATTGCCACATAGGCATATGCCGCCAGTGTCCTGACGCATGAGTCTCTCAGTTTAGATTTGTTCCAGTGAGAAATTTGGCAATATTTTGGCTCAGATGTCGAGCTGGTGAGTGTCTCCTCATTCTCGAACAACGTTGAGGTTCGCAGCTTAGATATATGTCGAGAACATTATCCTCATTCGCAGCCATGTTTTCTGATGTGTATGTATGTACATGTGTATTGCCACATAGGCCTATGCCGCCAGTATCCTGACGCATGAGTCTCTCAGTTTGGGTTTTTTTCAGTGAGAAATTTGGCAATATTTTGGCTCGGATGTCGATCTGGTGAGTGTCTTTATAATCTCGAACAACGTTGAGGCTCGCAGCTCAGATATATGTCGAGAAAAATATCCTCATTCGCAGCCTTGTTTTCTGAAGTGTTTGTATTTACACGTGTAGTGCCACATAGGCATATGCCGCCAGTGTCCTGACGCATGAGTCTCTCAGTTTAGGTTTGTTCCAGTGAGAAATTTGGCAATATTTTGGCTCAGATGTCGAGCTGATGAGTGTCTCTTCATTCTCGAACAACGTTGAGGTTCGCAGCTCAGATACATGTCGAGAACATTATCATGTCACCAGTCTCCAGAAGCATGAGTCTCACAGTTTGGTTTTTTTGCCAGTGAGAAATTTGGCAATATTTTGGCTCGGATGTCGAGCTTGTGAGTGTCTCTTCATTCTCGAACAACGTTGAGGCTCGCAGCTCAGATATATGTCGAGAAAAATATCCTCATTCGCAGCCATGTTTTCTGATGTGTTTGCATGTACACGTGTAGTGCCACATAGGCATATGCCGCCAGTGTCCTGACCCATGAGTCTCTCAGTTTGGATTTTTTCCAGTGAGAAATTTGGTAATATTTTGGCTCGGATGTCGAGCTTGTGAGTGTCTCTACATTCTCGAACAACGTTGAGGCTCGCAGCTCAGATATATGTCGAGAACATTATCCTCATTCGCAGCCATGTTTTCTGATGTGTTTGCATGTACACGTGTATTGCCACATAGGCATATGACGCCAGTGTCCTGACGCATGAGTCTCTCAGTTTAGGTTTGTTCCAGTGAGAAATTTGGCAATATTTTGGCTCAGATGTCGAGCTGGTGAGTGTCTCTTCATTCTCGAACAACGTTGAGGTTCGCAGCTCAGATATATGTCGAGAACATTATCCTCATTCGCAGCCATGTTTTCTGATGTGTATGTATGTACACGTGTATTGCCACATAGGCCTATGCCGCCAGTATCCTGACGCATGAGTCTCTCAGTTTGGGTTTTTTCCAGTGAGAAATTTGGCAATATTTTGGCTCAGATGTTAGGCTGGTGAGTGTCTCTTCATTCTCGAACAACGTTTAGGTTCGCAGCTCAGATATATGTCGAGAACATTATCCTCATTCGCAGCCATGTTTTCTCATGTGTATGTACGTACACGTGTATTGCCACATAGGCCTATGCCGCCAGTATCCTGACGCATGAGTCTCTCAGTTTGGTTTTTTTCCAGTGAGAAATTTGGCAATATTTTGGCTCGGATGTCGAGCTGGTGAGTGTCTCTTTATTCTCGAACAACGTTGAGCTTCGCAGCTCAGATACATGTCGAGAACATTATCATGTCACCAGTGTCCAGAAGCATGAGTCTCACAGTTTGGGTTTTTTTCTAGTGAGAAGATTGGCAATATTTTGGCTCGGATGTCGAGCTTGTGAGTGTCTCCTCATTCTCGAACAACGTTGAGGTTCGCAGCTTAGATATATGTCGAGAAAAATATCCTCATTCGCAGCCATGTTTTCTGATGTGTTTGCATGTACACGTGTAGTGCCACATAGGCATATGCCGCCAGTGTCCTGACCCATGAGTCTCTCAGTTTGTTTTTTTTCCAGTGAGAAATTTGGTAATATTTTGGCTCAGATGTCGAGTTGGTGAGTGTCTCTTCATTCTCGAACAACGTTGAGGTTCGCAGCTCAGATATATGTCGAGAACATTATCCTCATTCGCAGCCATGTTTTCTGATGTGTATGTATGTACACGTGTATTGCCACATAGGCCTATGCCGCCAGTATCCTGACGCATGAGTCTCTTAGTTTGGGTTTTTTCCAGTGAGAAATTTGGCAATATTTTGGCTCGGATGTCGAGCTGGTGAGTGTCTCTTCATTCTCGAACAACGTTGAGGCTCACAGCTCAGATATATGTCGAGAAAAATATCCTCATTCGCAGCCATGTTTTCTGATGTGTTTGTATGTACACGTGTAGTGCCACATAGGCATATGCCGCCAGTGTCCTGACGCATGAGTCTCTAAGTTTAGGTTTTTTCCAGTGAGAACTTTGGCAATATTTTGGCTCAGATGTCGAGCTGGTGAGTGTCTCTTCATTCTCGAACAACGTTGAGGTTCGCAGCTCAGATATAAGTTCATAAAATTATCCTCATTCGCAGCCATGTTTTTTATGTTTATGAATGTACACGTGTAGTGCCACATAGGCATATGCCGCCAGTGTCCTGACCCATGAGTCTCTCAGTTTGGTTTTTTTCCAGTGAGAAATTTGGTAATATTTTGGCTCAGATGTCGAGTTGGTGAGTGTCTCTTCATTCTCGAACAACGTTGAGTTTCGCAGCTCAGATTTATGTCGAGAACATTATCCTCATTCGCAGCCATGTTTTCTGATGTGTATGTATGTACACGTGTATTGCCACATAGGCCTATGCCGCCAGTATCCTGACGCATGAGTCTCTTAGTTTGGTTTTTTTCCAGTGAGAAATTTGGCAATATTTTGGCTCGGATGTCGAGCTGGTGAATGTCTCTTCATTCTCGAACAACGTTGAGGCTCGCAGCTCAGATATATGTCGAGAAAAATATCCTCATTCGCAGCCATGTTTTCTGATGTGTTTGTATGTACACGTGTAGTGCCACATAGGCATATGCCGCCAGTGTCCTGACGCATGAGTCTCTAAGTTTAGGTTTTTTCCAGTGAGAAATTTGGCAATATTTTGGCTCAGATGTCGAGCTGGTGAGTGTCTCTTCATTCTCGAACAACGTTGAGGTTCGCAGCTCAGATATAAGTTCATAAAATTATCCTCATTCGCAGCCATGTTTTTTATGTTTATGCGTGTACACGTGTATTGCCGCATAGGCCTATGCCGCCAGTGTCCTGACGCATGTGTCTCAAAGTTTTGGTCTCTTCCGGTGAGAATTTTGGCGATATGTTAGCTCAGATGTGGAGGTTGTGAATGCCTCTTCATTCTCCAACAACGTTGAGGTTCGCAGCTCAGATATATGTCGAAAAAAAATATCCTCATTCGCAGGCATGTTTTCTGATGTGTTTGTATGTACACGTGTATTGCCACATAGGCATATGCCGCCAGTGTCCTGACGCATGAGTCTCTCAGTTTAGATTTGTTCCAGTGAGAAATTTGGCAATATTTTGGCTCAGATGTCGAGCTGGTGAGTGTCTCCTCATTCTCGAACAACGTTGAGGTTCGCAGCTTAGATATATGTCGAGAAAAATATCCTCATTCGCAGCCATGTTTTCTGATGTGTTTGCATGTACACGTGTAGTGCCACATAGGCATATGCCGCCAGTGTCCTGACCCATGAGTCTCTCAGTTTGGTTTTTTTCCAGTGAGAAATTTGGTAATATTTTGGCTCAGATGTCGAGTTGGTGAGTGTCTCTTCATTCTCGAACAACGTTGAGGTTCGCAGCTCAGATATATGTCGAGAACATTATCCTCATTCGCAGCCATGTTTTCTGATGTGTATGTATGTACACGTGTATTGCCACATAGGCCTATGCCGCCAGTATCCTGACGCATGAGTCTCTCAGTTTGGGTTTTTTCCAGTGAGAAATTTGGCAATATTTTGGCTCAGATGTTAGGCTGGTGAGTGTCTCTTCATTCTCGAACAACGTTTAGGTTCGCAGCTCAGATATATGTCGAGAACATTATCCTCATTCGCAGCCATGTTTTCTCATGTGTATGTACGTACACGTGTATTGCCACATAGGCCTATGCCGCCAGTATCCTGACGCATGAGTTTCTCAGTTTGGTTTTTTTCCAGTGAGAAATTTGGCAATATTTTGGCTCGGATGTCGAGCTGGTGAGTGTCTCTTTATTCTCGAACAACGTTGAGCTTCGCAGCTCAGATACATGTCGAGAACATTATCATGTCACCAGTGTCCAGAAGCATGAGTCTCACAGTTTGGTTTTTTTTCTAGTGAGAAGATTGGCAATATTTTGGCTCGGATGTCGAGCTTGTGAGTGTCTCCTCATTCTCGAACAACGTTGAGGTTCGCAGCTTAGATATATGTCGAGAAAAATATCCTCATTCGCAGCCATGTTTTCTGATGTGTTTGCATGTACACGTGTAGTGCCACATAGGCATATGCCGCCAGTGTCCTGACCCATGAGTCTCTCAGTTTGGTTTTTTTCCAGTGAGAAATTTGGTAATATTTTGGCTCAGATGTCGAGTTGGTGAGTGTCTCTTCATTCTCGAACAACGTTGAGGTTCGCAGCTCAGATACATGTCGAGAACATTATCATGTCACCAGTCTCCAGAAGCATGAGTCTCACAGTTTGGTTTTTTTGCCAGTGAGAAATTTGGCAATATTTTGGCTCGGATGTCGAGCTTGTGAGTGTCTCTTCATTCTCGAACAACGTTGAGGCTCGCAGCTCAGATATATGTCGAGAAAAATATCCTCATTCGCAGCCATGTTTTCTGATGTGTTTGCATGTACACGTGTAGTGCCACATAGGCATATGCCGCCAGTGTCCTGACCCATGAGTCTCTCAGTTTGGATTTTTTCCAGTGAGAAATTTGGTAATATTTTGGCTCGGATGTCGAGCTTGTGAGTGTCTCTTCATTGACGAACAACGTTGAGGCTCGCAGCTCAGATATATGTCGAGAACATTATCCTCATTCGCAGCCATGTTTTCTGATGTGTTTGCATGTACACGTGTATTGCCACATAGGCATATGCCGCCAGTGTCCTGACGCATGAGTCTCTCAGTTTAGGTTTGTTCCAGTGAGAAATTTGGCAATATTTTGGCTCAGATGTCGAGCTGGTGAGTGTCTCTTCATTCTCGAACAACGTTGAGGTTCGCAGCTCAGATATATGTCGAGAACATTATCCTCATTCGCAGCCATGTTTTCTGATGTGTATGTATGTACACGTGTATTGCCACGTAGGCCTATGCCGCCAGTATCCTGACGCATGAGTCTCTCAGTTTGGGTTTTTTCCATTGAGAAATTTGGCAATATTTTGGCTCAGATGTTAGGCTGGTAAGTGTCTCTTCATTCTCGAACAACGTTTAGGTTCGCAGCTCAGATATATGTCGAGAACATTATCCTCATTCGCAGCCATGTTTTCTCATGTGTATGTACGTACACGTGTATTGCCACATAGGCCTATGCCGCCAGTATCCTGACGCATGAGTCTCTCAGTTTGGTTTTTTTCCAGTGAGAAATTTGGCAATATTTTGGCTCGGATGTCGAGCTGGTGAGTGTCTCTTTATTCTCGAACAACGTTGAGCTTCGCAGCTCAGATACATGTCGAGAACATTATCATGTCACCAGTGTCCAGAAGCATGAGTCTCACAGTTTGGTTTTTTTTCTAGTGAGAAGATTGGCAATATTTTGGCTCGGATGTCGAGCTTGTGAGTGTCTCCTCATTCTCGAACAACGTTGAGGTTCGCAGCTTAGATATATGTCGAGAAAAATATCCTCATTCGCAGCCATGTTTTCTGATGTGTTTGCATGTACACGTGTAGTGCCACATAGGCATATGCCGCCAGTGTCCTGACCCATGAGTCTCTCAGTTTGGTTTTTTTCCAGTGAGAAATTTGGTAATATTTTGGCTCAGATGTCGAGTTGGTGAGTGTCTCTTCATTCTCGAACAACGTTGAGGTTCGCAGCTCAGATATATGTCGAGAACATTATCCTCATTCGCAGCCATGTTTTCTGATGTGTATGTATGTACACGTGTATTGCCACATAGGCCTATGCCGCCAGTATCCTGACGCATGAGTCTCTTAGTTTGGGTTTTTTCCAGTGAGAAATTTGGCAATATTTTGGCTCGGATGTCGAGCTGGTGAGTGTCTCTTCATTCTCGAACAACGTTGAGGCTCGCAGCTCAGATATATGTCGAGAAAAATATCCTCATTCGCAGCCATGTTTTCTAATGTGTTTGTATGTACACGTGTAGTGCCACATAGGCATATGCCGCCAGTGTCCTGACGCATGAGTCTCTAAGTTTAGGTTTTTTCCAGTGAGAAATTTGGCAATATTTTGGCTCAGATGTCGAGCTGGTGAGTGTCTCTTCATTCTCGAACAACGTTGAGGTTCGCAGCTCAGATATAAGTTCATAAAATTATCCTCATTCGCAGCCATGTTTTTTATGTTTATGCATGTACACGTGTAGTGCCACATAGGCATATGCCGCCAGTGTCCTGACCCATGAGTCTCTCAGTTTGGTTTTTTTCCAGTGAGAAATTTGGTAATATTTTGGCTCAGATGTCGAGTTGGTGAGTGTCTCTTCATTCTCGAACAACGTTGAGGTTCGCAGCTCAGATATATGTCGAGAACATTATCCTCATTCGCAGCCATGTTTTCTGATGTGTATGTATGTACACGTGTAGTGCCACATAGGCATATGCCGCCAGTGTCCTGACGCATGAGTCTCTAAGTTTAGGTTTTTTCCAGTGAGAAATTTGGCAATATTTTGGCTCAGATGTCGAGCTGGTGAGTGTCTCTTCATTCTCGAACAACGTTGAGGCTCGCAGCTCAGATATATGTCGAGAAAAATATCCTCATTCGCAGCCATGTTTTCTGATGTGTTTGTATGTACACGTGTAGTGGCACATAGGCATATGCCGCCAGTGTCCTGACGCATGAGTCTCTAAGTTTAGGTTTTTTCCAGTGAGAAATTTGGCAATATTTTGGCTCAGATGTCGAGCTGGTGAGTGTCTCTTCATTCTCGAACAACGTTGAGGTTCGCAGCTCAGATATAAGTTCATAAAATTATCCTCATTCGCAGCCATGTTTTTTATGTTTATGCGTGTACACGTGTATTGCCGCATAGGTCTATGCCGCCAGTGTCCTGACGCATGTGTCTCAAAGTTTTGGTCTCTTCCGGTGAGAATTTTGGCGATATGTTAGCTCAGATGTGGAGGTTGTGAATGCCTCTTCATTCTCCAACAACGTTGAGGTTCGCAGCTCAGATATATGTCGAGAAAAATATCCTCATTCGCAGGCATGTTTTCTGATGTGTTTGTATGTACACGTGTATTGCCACATAGGCATATGCCGCCAGTGTCCTGACGCATGAGTCTCTCAGTTTAGATTTGTTCCAGTGAGAAATTTGGCAATATTTTGGCTCAGATGTCGAGCTGGTGAGTGTCTCCTCATTCTCGAACAACGTTGAGGTTCGCAGCTTAGATATATGTCGAGAAAAATATCCTCATTCGCAGCCATGTTTTCTGATGTGTTTGCATGTACACGTGTAGTGCCACATAGGCATATGCCGCCAGTGTCCTGACCCATGAGTCTCTCAGTTTGGTTTTTTTCCAGTGAGAAATTTGGTAATATTTTGGCTCAGATGTCGAGTTGGTGAGTGTCTCTTCATTCTCGAACAACGTTGAGGTTCGCAGCTCAGATATATGTCGAGAACATTATCCTCATTCGCAGCCATGTTTTCTGATGTGTATGTATGTACACGTGTATTGCCACATAGGCCTATGCCGCCAGTATCCTGACGCATGAGTCTCTTAGTTTGGGTTTTTTCCAGTGAGAAATTTGGCAATATTTTGGCTCGGATGTCGAGCTGGTGAGTGTCTCCTCATTCTCGAACAACGTTGAGGCTCGCAGCTCAGATATATGTCAAGAAAAATATCCTCATTCGCAGCCATGTTTTCTGATGTGTTTGTATGTACACGTGTATTGCCACATAGGCATATGCCGCCAGTGTCCTGACGCATGAGTCTCTCAGTTTAGATTTGTTCCAGTGAGAAATTTGGCAATATTTTGGCTCAGATGTCGAGCTGGTGAGTGTCTCCTCATTCTCGAACAACGTTGAGGTTCGCAGCTTAGATATATGTCGAGAACATTATCCTCATTCGCAGCCATGTTTTCTGATGTGTATGTATGTACATGTGTATTGCCACATAGGCCTATGCCGCCAGTATCCTGACGCATGAGTCTCTCAGTTTGGTTTTTTTCCAGTGAGAAATTTGGCAATATTTTGGCTCGGATGTCGATCTGGTGAGTGTCTTTATAATCTCGAACAACGTTGAGGCTCGCAGCTCAGATATATGTCGAGAAAAATATCCTCATTCGCAGCCATGTTTTCTGATGTGTTTGTATGTACACGTGTAGTGCCACATAGGCATATGCCGCCAGTGTCCTGACGCATGAGTCTCTAAGTTTAGGTTTTTTCCAGTGAGAAATTTGGCAATATTTTGGCTCAGATGTCGAGCTGGTGAGTGTCTCTTCATTCTCGAACAACGTTGAGGTTCGCAGCTCAGATACATGTCGAGAACATTATCATGTCACCAGTGTCCAGAAGCATGAGTCTCACAGTTTGGTTTTTTTGCCAGTGAGAAATTTGGCAATATTTTGGCTCGGATGTCGAGCTTGTGAGTGTCTCTTCATTCTCGAACAACGTTGAGGCTCGCAGCTCAGATATATGTCGAGAAAAATATCCTCATTCGCAGCCATGTTTTCTGATGTGTTTGCATGTACACGTGTAGTGCCACATAGGCATATGCCGCCAGTGTCCTGACCCATGAGTCTCTCAGTTTGGATTTTTTCCAGTGAGAAATTTGGTAATATTTTGGCTCGGATGTCGAGCTTGTGAGTGTCTCTTCATTCTCGAACAACGTTGAGGCTCGCAGCTCAGATATATGTCGAGAAAAATATCCTCATTCGCAGCCATGTTTTCTGATGTGTTTGTATGTACACGTGTATTGCCTCATAGGCCTATGCCGCCCGTGTCCTAACGTATGAGTCTCACAGTTTGGTTTTTTTCCACTGGGAAATTTGGAAATATTTTGGCTCAGATGTTGAGCAAGCGAGGGTCTCTTAATTCTCGAACAACGTTGAGGTTTGCAGCTCAGATATAAGTTCATAACATTATCCTCATTCGCAGCCATGTTTTCTTATTGTTATGCGTGTACACGTGTATTGCCGCATAGGCCTATGCCGCCAGAGTCCTGACGCATGAGTCTCAAAGTTTTGGTCTCTTCCGGTGAAATTTTGGCGATATGTTAGCTCAGATGTGGAGGTAGTGAATGTCTCTTCATTCTCCAATAACGTTGAGGTTCGCATCTCAGATATATGTCGAGAACATTATCATGTCACTAGTGTCCAGAAGCATGAGTCTCACAGTTTGGGTTTTTTTCCAGTGAGAAATTTGGCAATATTTTGGCTCGGATGTCGAGCTTGTGAGTGTCTCTTCATTCTCGAACAACGTTGAGGCTCGCAGCTCAGATATATGTCGAGAAAAATATCCTCATTCGCAGCCATGTTTTCTGATGTGTTTGTATGTACACGTGTAGTGCCACATAGGCATATGCCGCCAGTGTCCTGACGCATGAGTCTCTCAGTTTAGGTTTGTTCCAGTGAGAAATATGGCAATATTTTGGCTCAGATGTCGAGCTGGTGAGTGTCTCTTCATTCTCGAACAACGTTGAAGTTCGCAGCTCAGATATATGTCGAGAACATTATCCTCATTCGCAGCCATGTTTTCTGATGTGTATGTATGTACACGTGTATTGCCACATAGGCCTATGCCGCCAGTATCCTGACGCATGAGTCTCTCAGTTTGGGTTTTTTTCCAGTGAGAAATTTGGCAATATTTTGGCTCGGATGTCGAGCTGGTGGGTGTCTCTATATTCTCGAACAACGTTGATGCTCGCAGCTCAGATATATGTCGAGACAAATATCCTCATTCGCAGCCATGTTTTCTGATGTGTTTGTATGTACACGTGTAGTGCCACATAGGCATATGCCGCCAGTGTCCTGACGCATGAGTCTCTCAGTTTAGGTTTGTTCCAGTGAGAAATTTGGCAATATTTTGGCTCAGATGTCGAGCTGGTGAGTGTCTCTTCATTCTCGAACAACGTTGAGCTTCGCAGCTCAGATATATGTCGAGAACATTATCCTCATTCGCAGCCATGTTTTCTGATGTGTATGTATGTACACGTGTATTGCCACATAGGCCTATGCCGCCAGTATCCTGACGCATGAGTCTCTCAGTTTGGGTTTTTTCCAGTGAGAAATTTGGCAATATTTTGGCTCAGATGTTGAGCTGGTGAGTGTCTCTTCATTCTCGAACAACGTTGAGGTTCGCAGCTCAGATATATGTCGAGAACATTATCCTCATTCGCAGCCATGTTTTCTCATGTGTATGTACGTACACGTGTATTGCCACATAGGCCTATGCCGCCAGTATCCTGACGCATGAGTCTCTCAGTTTGGGTTTTTTCCAGTGAGAAATTTGGCAATATTTTGGCTCGGATAGCGAGCTGGTGAGTGTCTCTATATTCTCGAACAACGTTGAGGCTCGCAGCTCAGATATATGTCGAGAAAAATATCCTCATTCGCAGCCATGTTTTCTGATGTGTTTGTATGTACACGTGTAGTGCCACATAGGCATATGCCGCCAGTGTCCTGACGCATGAGTCTATCAGTTTAGGTTTGTTCCAGTGAGAAATTTGGCAATATTTTGGCTCAGATGACGAGCTGGTGGGCGTCTCTTCATTCTCGAACAACGTTGAGGTTCGCAGCTCAGATATATGTCGAGAACATTATCCTCATTCGCAGCCATGTTTTCTGATGTGTATGTATGTACACGTGTATTGCCACATAGGCCTATGCCGCCAGTATCCTGACGCATGAGTCTCTCAGTTTGGGTTTTTTTCCAGTGAGAAATTTGGCAATATTTTGGCTCGGATGTCGAGCTGGTGGGTGTCTCTATATTCTCGAACAACGTTGATGCTCGCAGCTCAGATATATGTCGAGAAAAATATCCTCATTCGCAGCCATGTTTTCTGATGTGTTTGTATGTACACGTGTATTGCCACATAGGCCTATGCCGCCAGTGTCCTGACGCATGAGTATCTCAGTTTAGGTTTGTTCCAGTGAGAAATTTGGCAATATTTTGGCTCAGATGTCGAGCTGGTGAGTGTCTCTTCATTCTCGAACAACGTTGAGCTTCGCAGCTCAGATACATATCGAGAACATTATCATGTCACCAGTGTCCAGAAGCATGAGTCTCACAGTTTGGGTTTTTTTCCAGTGAGAAATTTGGCAATATTTTGGCTCGGATGTCGAGCTTGTGAGTGTCTCTTCATTCTCGAACAACGTTGAGGCTCGCAGCTCAGATATATGTCGAGAACATTATCCTCATTCGCAGCCATGTTTTCTGATGTGTATGTATGTACACGTGTATTGCCACATAGGCCTATGCCGCCAGTATCCTGACGCATGAGTCTCTCAGTTTGGGTTTTTTCCAGTGAGAAATTTGGCAATATTTTGGCTCAGATGTTGAGCTGGTGAGTGTCTCTTCATTCTCGAACAACGTTGAGGTTCGCAGCTCAGATATATGTCGAGAACATTATCCTCATTCGCAGCCATGTTTTCTCATGTGTATGTACGTACACGTGTATTGCCACATAGGCCTATGCCGCCAGTATCCTGACGCATGAGTCTCTCAGTTAGGGTTTTTTCCAGTGAGAAATTTGGCAATATTTTGGCTCGGATGTCGAGCTGGTGAGTGTCTCTATATTCTCGAACAACGTTGAGGCTCGCAGCTCAGATATATGTCGAGAAAAATATCCTCATTCGCAGCCATGTTTTCTGATGTGTTTGTATGTACACGTGTAGTGCCACATAGGCATATGCCGCCAGTGTCCTGACGCATGAGTCTATCAGTTTAGGTTTGTTCCAGTGAGAAATTTGGCAATATTTTGGCTCAGATGTCGAGCTGGTGGGTGTCTCTTTATTCTCGAACAACGTTGAGCTTCGCAGCTCAGATACATGTCGAGAACATTATCATGTCACCAGTGTCCAGAAGCATGAGTCTCACAGTTTGGGTTTTTTTCCAGTGAGAAGATTGGCAATATTTTGGCTCGGATGTCGAGGTTGTGAGTGTCTCTTCATTCTCGAACAACGTTGAGGCTCGCAGCTCAGATATATGTCGAGAAAAATATCCTCATTCGCAGCCATGTTTTCTGATGTGTTTGTATGTACACGTGTAGTGCCACATAGGCATATGCCGCCAGTGTCCTGACGCATGAGTCTCTCAGTTTAGGTTTGTTCCAGTGAGAAATATGGCAATATTTTGGCTCAGATGTCGAGCTGGTGAGTGTCTCTTCATTCTCGAACAACGTTGAGGTTCGCAGCTCAGATATATGTCGAGAACATTATCCTCATTCGCAGCCATTTTTCCTGATGTGTATGTATGTACACGTGTATTGCCACATAGGCCTATGCCGCCAGTATCCTGACGCATGAGTCTCTCAGTTTGGGTTTTTTTCCAGTGAGAAATTTGGCAATATTTTGGCTCAGATGTCGAGCTGGTGAGTGTCTCTTCATTCTCGAACAACGTTGATGTTCGCAGCTCAGATATATGTCGAGAAAAATATCCTCATTCGCAGCCATGTTTTCTGATGTGTTTGTATGTACACGTGTATTGCCACATAGGCATATGCCGCCAGTGTCCTGACGCATGAGTCTCTCAGTTTAGGTTTGTTCCAGTGAGAAATTTGGCAATATTTTGGCTCAGATGTCGAGCTGGTGAGTGTCTCTTCATTCTCGAACAACGTTGAGCTTCGCAGCTCAGATACATATCGAGAACATTATCATGTCACCAGTGTCCAGAAGCATGAGTCTCTTAGTTTGGGTTTTTTCCAGTGAAAAATTTGGCAATATTTTGGCTCGGATGTCGAGCTGGTGAGTGTCTCCTCATTCTCGAACAACGTTGAGGCTCGCAGCTCAGATATATGTCAAGAAAAATATCCTCATTCGCAGCCATGTTTTCTGATGTGTTTGTATGTACACGTGTATTGCCACATAGGCATATGCCGCCAGTGTCCTGACGCATGAGTCTCTCAGTTTAGATTTGTTCCAGTGAGAAATTTGGCAATATTTTGGCTCAGATGTCGAGCTGGTGAGTGTCTCCTCATTCTCGAACAACGTTGAGGTTCGCAGCTTAGATATATGTCGAGAACATTATCCTCATTCGCAGCCATGTTTTCTGATGTGTATGTATGTACATGTGTATTGCCACATAGGCCTATGCCGCCAGTATCCTGACGCATGAGTCTCTCAGTTTGGGTTTTTTCCAGTGAGAAATTTGGCAATATTTTGGCTCGGATGTCGATCTGGTGAGTGTCTTTATAATCTCGAACAACGTTGAGGCTCGCAGCTCAGATATATGTCGAGAAAAATATCCTCATTCGCAGCCATGTTTTCTGATGTGTTTGTATGTACACGTGTAGTGCCACATAGGCATATGCCGCCAGTGTCCTGACGCATGAGTCTCTAAGTTTAGGTTTTTTCCAGTGAGAAATTTGGCAATATTTTGGCTCAGATGTCGAGCTGGTGAGTGTCTCTTCATTCTCGAACAACGTTGAGGTTCGCAGCTCAGATACATGTCGAGAACATTATCATGTCACCAGTGTCCAGAAGCATGAGTCTCACAGTTTGGTTTTTTTGCCAGTGAGAAATTTGGCAATATTTTGGCTCGGATGTCGAGCTTGTGAGTGTCTCTTCATTCTCGAACAACGTTGAGGCTCGCAGCTCAGATATATGTCGAGAAAAATATCCTCATTCGCAGCCATGTTTTCTGATGTGTTTGCATGTACACGTGTAGTGCCACATAGGCATATGCCGCCAGTGTCCTGACCCATGAGTCTCTCAGTTTGGATTTTTTCCAGTGAGAAATTTGGTAATATTTTGGCTCGGATGTCGAGCTTGTGAGTGTCTCTTCATTCTCGAACAACGTTGAGGCTCGCAGCTCAGATATATGTCGAGAAAAATATCCTCATTCGCAGCCATGTTTTCTGATGTGTTTGTATGTACACGTGTATTGCCTCATAGGCCTATGCCGCCCGTGTCCTAACGTATGAGTCTCACAGTTTGGTTTTTTTCCACTGGGAAATTTGGAAATATTTTGGCTCAGATGTTGAGCAAGCGAGGGTCTCTTAATTCTCGAACAACGTTGAGGTTTGCAGCTCAGATATAAGTTCATAACATTATCCTCATTCGCAGCCATGTTTTCTTATTGTTATGCGTGTACACGTGTATTGCCACATAGGCCTATGCCGCCAGAGTCCTGACGCATGAGTCTCAAAGTTTTGGTCTCTTCCGGTGAAATTTTGGCGATATGTTAGCTCAGATGTGGAGGTAGTGAATGTCTCTTCATTCTCCAATAACGTTGAGGTTCGCATCTCAGATATATGTCGAGAACATTATCATGTCACTAGTGTCCAGAAGCATGAGTCTCACAGTTTGGGTTTTTTTCCAGTGAGAAATTTGGCAATATTTTGGCTCGGATGTCGAGCTTGTGAGTGTCTCTTCATTCTCGAACAACGTTGAGGCTCGCAGCTCAGATATATGTCGAGAAAAATATCCTCATTCGCAGCCATGTTTTCTGATGTGTTTGTATGTACACGTGTAGTGCCACATAGGCATATGCCGCCAGTGTCCTGACGCATGAGTCTCTCAGTTTAGGTTTGTTCCAGTGAGAAATATGGCAATATTTTGGCTCAGATGTCGAGCTGGTGAGTGTCTCCTCATTCTCGAACAACGTTGAGGTTCGCAGCTTAGATATATGTCGAGAACATTATCCTCATTCGCAGCCATGTTTTCTGATGTGTATGTATGTACATGTGTATTGCCACATAGGCCTATGCCGCCAGTATCCTGACGCATGAGTCTCTCAGTTTGGGTTTTTTCCAGTGAGAAATTTGGCAATATTTTGGCTCGGATGTCGATCTGGTGAGTGTCTTTATAATCTCGAACAACGTTGAGGCTCGCAGCTCAGATATATGTCGAGAAAAATATCCTCATTCGCAGCCATGTTTTCTGATGTGTTTGTATGTACACGTGTAGTGCCACATAGGCATATGCCGCCAGTGTCCTGACGCATGAGTCTCTAAGTTTAGGTTTTTTCCAGTGAGAAATTTGGCAATATTTTGGCTCAGATGTCGAGCTGGTGAGTGTCTCTTCATTCTCGAACAACGTTGAGGTTCGCAGCTCAGATACATGTCGAGAACATTATCATGTCACCAGTGTCCAGAAGCATGAGTCTCACAGTTTGGTTTTTTTGCCAGTGAGAAATTTGGCAATATTTTGGCTCGGATGTCGAGCTTGTGAGTGTCTCTTCATTCTCGAACAACGTTGAGGCTCGCAGCTCAGATATATGTCGAGAAAAATATCCTCATTCGCAGCCATGTTTTCTGATGTGTTTGCATGTACACGTGTAGTGCCACATAGGCATATGCCGCCAGTGTCCTGACCCATGAGTCTCTCAGTTTGGATTTTTTCCAGTGAGAAATTTGGTAATATTTTGGCTCGGATGTCGAGCTTGTGAGTGTCTCTTCATTCTCGAACAACGTTGAGGCTCGCAGCTCAGATATATGTCGAGAAAAATATCCTCATTCGCAGCCATGTTTTCTGATGTGTTTGTATGTACACGTGTATTGCCTCATAGGCCTATGCCGCCCGTGTCCTAACGTATGAGTCTCACAGTTTGGTTTTTTTCCACTGGGAAATTTGGAAATATTTTGGCTCAGATGTTGAGCAAGCGAGGGTCTCTTAATTCTCGAACAACGTTGAGGTTTGCAGCTCAGATATAAGTTCATAACATTATCCTCATTCGCAGCCATGTTTTCTTATTGTTATGCGTGTACACGTGTATTGCCGCATAGGCCTATGCCGCCAGAGTCCTGACGCATGAGTCTCAAAGTTTTGGTCTCTTCCGGTGAAATTTTGGCGATATGTTAGCTCAGATGTGGAGGTAGTGAATGTCTCTTCATTCTCCAATAACGTTGAGGTTCGCATCTCAGATATATGTCGAGAACATTATCATGTCACTAGTGTCCAGAAGCATGAGTCTCACAGTTTGGGTTTTTTTCCAGTGAGAAATTTGGCAATATTTTGGCTCGGATGTCGAGCTTGTGAGTGTCTCTTCATTCTCGAACAACGTTGAGGCTCGCAGCTCAGATATATGTCGAGAAAAATATCCTCATTCGCAGCCATGTTTTCTGATGTGTTTGTATGTACACGTGTAGTGCCACATAGGCATATGCCGCCAGTGTCCTGACGCATGAGTCTCTCAGTTTAGGTTTGTTCCAGTGAGAAATATGGCAATATTTTGGCTCAGATGTCGAGCTGGTGAGTGTCTCTTCATTCTCGAACAACGTTGAGGTTCGCAGCTCAGATATATGTCGAGAACATTATCCTCATTCGCAGCCATGTTTTCTGATGTGTATGTATGTACACGTGTATTGCCACATAGGCCTATGCCGCCAGTATCCTGACGCATGAGTCTCTCAGTTTGGGTTTTTTTCCAGTGAGAAATTTGGCAATATTTTGGCTCGGATGTCGAGCTGGTGGGTGTCTCTATATTCTCGAACAACGTTGATGCTCGCAGCTCAGATATATGTCGAGACAAATATCCTCATTCGCAGCCATGTTTTCTGATGTGTTTGTATGTACACGTGTAGTGCCACATAGGCATATGCCGCCAGTGTCCTGACGCATGAGTCTCTCAGTTTAGGTTTGTTCCAGTGAGAAATTTGGCAATATTTTGGCTCAGATGTCGAGCTGGTGAGTGTCTCTTCATTCTCGAACAACGTTGAGCTTCGCAGCTCAGATATATGTCGAGAACATTATCCTCATTCGCAGCCATGTTTTCTGATGTGTATGTATGTACACGTGTATTGCCACATAGGCCTATGCCGCCAGTATCCTGACGCATGAGTCTCTCAGTTTGGGTTTTTTCCAGTGAGAAATTTGGCAATATTTTGGCTCAGATGTTGAGCTGGTGAGTGTCTCTTCATTCTCGAACAACGTTGAGGTTCGCAGCTCAGATATATGTCGAGAACATTATCCTCATTCGCAGCCATGTTTTCTCATGTGTATGTACGTACACGTGTATTGCCACATAGGCCTATGCCGCCAGTATCCTGACGCATGAGTCTCTCAGTTTGGGTTTTTTCCAGTGAGAAATTTGGCAATATTTTGGCTCGGATAGCGAGCTGGTGAGTGTCTCTATATTCTCGAACAACGTTGAGGCTCGCAGCTCAGATATATGTCGAGAAAAATATCCTCATTCGCAGCCATGTTTTCTGATGTGTTTGTATGTACACGTGTAGTGCCACATAGGCATATGCCGCCAGTGTCCTGACGCATGAGTCTATCAGTTTAGGTTTGTTCCAGTGAGAAATTTGGCAATATTTTGGCTCAGATGACGAGCTGGTGGGCGTCTCTTCATTCTCGAACAACGTTGAGGTTCGCAGCTCAGATATATGTCGAGAACATTATCCTCATTCGCAGCCATGTTTTCTGATGTGTATGTATGTACACGTGTATTGCCACATAGGCCTATGCCGCCAGTATCCTGACGCATGAGTCTCTCAGTTTGGGTTTTTTTCCAGTGAGAAATTTGGCAATATTTTGGCTCGGATGTCGAGCTGGTGGGTGTCTCTATATTCTCGAACAACGTTGATGCTCGCAGCTCAGATATATGTCGAGAAAAATATCCTCATTCGCAGCCATGTTTTCTGATGTGTTTGTATGTACACGTGTAGTGCCACATAGGCATATGCCGCCAGTGTCCTGACGCATGAGTATCTCAGTTTAGGTTTGTTCCAGTGAGAAATTTGGCAATATTTTGGCTCAGATGTCGAGCTGGTGAGTGTCTCTTCATTCTCGAACAACGTTGAGCTTCGCAGCTCAGATACATATCGAGAACATTATCATGTCACCAGTGTCCAGAAGCATGAGTCTCACAGTTTGGGTTTTTTTCCAGTGAGAAATTTGGCAATATTTTGGCTCGGATGTCGAGCTTGTGAGTGTCTCTTCATTCTCGAACAACGTTGAGGCTCGCAGCTCAGATATATGTCGAGAACATTATCCTCATTCGCAGCCATGTTTTCTGATGTGTATGTATGTACACGTGTATTGCCACATAGGCCTATGCCGCCAGTATCCTGACGCATGAGTCTCTCAGTTTGGGTTTTTTCCAGTGAGAAATTTGGCAATATTTTGGCTCAGATGTTGAGCTGGTGAGTGTCTCTTCATTCTCGAACAACGTTGAGGTTCGCAGCTCAGATATATGTCGAGAACATTATCCTCATTCGCAGCCATGTTTTCTCATGTGTATGTACGTACACGTGTATTGCCACATAGGCCTATGCCGCCAGTATCCTGACGCATGAGTCTCTCAGTTAGGGTTTTTTCCAGTGAGAAATTTGGCAATATTTTGGCTCGGATGTCGAGCTGGTGAGTGTCTCTATATTCTCGAACAACGTTGAGGCTCGCAGCTCAGATATATGTCGAGAAAAATATCCTCATTCGCAGCCATGTTTTCTGATGTGTTTGTATGTACACGTGTAGTGCCACATAGGCATATGCCGCCAGTGTCCTGACGCATGAGTCTATCAGTTTAGGTTTGTTCCAGTGAGAAATTTGGCAATATTTTGGCTCAGATGTCGAGCTGGTGGGTGTCTCTTTATTCTCGAACAACGTTGAGCTTCGCAGCTCAGATACATGTCGAGAACATTATCATGTCACCAGTGTCCAGAAGCATGAGTCTCACAGTTTGGGTTTTTTTCCAGTGAGAAGATTGGCAATATTTTGGCTCGGATGTCGAGCTTGTGAGTGTCTCTTCATTCTCGAACAACGTTGAGGCTCGCAGCTCAGATATATGTCGAGAAAAATATCCTCATTCGCAGCCATGTTTTCTGATGTGTTTGTATGTACACGTGTAGTGCCACATAGGCATATGCCGCCAGTGTCCTGACGCATGAGTCTCTCAGTTTAGGTTTGTTCCAGTGAGAAATATGGCAATATTTTGGCTCAGATGTCGAGCTGGTGAGTGTCTCTTCATTCTCGAACAACGTTGAGGTTCGCAGCTCAGATATATGTCGAGAACATTATCCTCATTCGCAGCCATTTTTCCTGATGTGTATGTATGTACACGTGTATTGCCACATAGGCCTATGCCGCCAGTATCCTGACGCATGAGTCTCTCAGTTTGGGTTTTTTTCCAGTGAGAAATTTGGCAATATTTTGGCTCAGATGTCGAGCTGGTGAGTGTCTCTTCATTCTCGAACAACGTTGATGTTCGCAGCTCAGATATATGTCGAGAAAAATATCCTCATTCGCAGCCATGTTTTCTGATGTGTTTGTATGTACACGTGTATTGCCACATAGGCATATGCCGCCAGTGTCCTGACGCATGAGTCTCTCAGTTTAGGTTTGTTCCAGTGAGAAATTTGGCAATATTTTGGCTCAGATGTCGAGCTGGTGAGTGTCTCTTCATTCTCGAACAACGTTGAGCTTCGCAGCTCAGATACATATCGAGAACATTATCATGTCACCAGTGTCCAGAAGCATGAGTCTCACAGTTTGGGTTTTTTTCCAGTGAGAAATTTGGCAATATTTTGGCTCGGATGTCAAGCTTGTGAGTGTCTCTTCATTCTCGAACAACGTTGAGGCTCGCAGCTCAGATATATGTCGAGAAAAATATCCTCATTCGCAGCCATGTTTTCTGATGTGTTTGCATGTACACGTGTAGTGCCACATAGGCATATGCCGCCAGTGTCCTGACGCATGAGTCTCTCAGTTTAGATTTGTTCCAGTGAGAAATTTGGCAATATTTTGGCTCAGATGTCCAGCTGGTGAGTGTCTCTTCATTCTCGAACAACGTTGAGGTTCGCAGCTCAGATATATGTCGAGAACATTATCCTCATTCGCAGCCATGTTTTCTGATGTGTATGTATGTACACGTGTATTGCCACATAGGCCTATGCCGCCAGTATCCTGACGCATGAGTCTCTCGGTTTGGGTTTTTTCCAGTGAGAAATTTGGCAATATTTTGGCTCGGATGCCGAGCTGGTGAGTGTCTCTATATTCTCGAACAACGTTGAGGCTCGCAGCTCAGATATATGTCGAGAACATTATCCTCATTCGCAGCCATGTTTTCTGATGTGTATGTATGTACACGTGTATTGCCACATAGGCCTATGCCGCCAGTGTCCTGACGCATGAGTCTCTCAGTTTGGGTTTTTTCCAGTGAGAAATTTGGCAATATTTTGGCTCGGATGCCGAGCTGGTGAGTGTCTCTATATTCTCGAACAACGTTGAGGCTCGCAGCTCAGATATATGTCGAGAACATTATCCTCATTCGCAGCCATGTTTTCTGATGTGTATGTATGTACACGTGTATTGCCACATAGGCCTATGCCGCCAGTGTCCTGACGCATGAGTCTCTCAGTTTGGGTTTTTTCCAGTGAGAAATTTGGCAATATTTTGGCTCGGATGTCGAGCTGGTGAGTGTCTCTATATTCTCGAACAACGTTGAGGCTCGCAGCTCAGATATATGTCGAGAAAAATATCCTCATTCGCAGCCATGTTTTCTGATGTGTTTGCATGTACACGTGTAGTGCCACATAGGCATATGCCGCCAGTGTCCTGACGCATGAGTCTCTCAGTTTAGGTTTGTTCCAGTGAAAAATTTGGCAATATTTTGGCTCAGATGTCGAGCTGGTGAGTGTCTCTTCATTCTCGAACAACGTTGAGGTTCGCAGCTCAGATATATGTCGAGAACATTATCCTCATTCGCAGCCATGTTTTCTGATGTGTATGTATGTATGTACACGTGTATTGCCACATAGGCCTATGCCGCCAGTATCCTGCCACATGAGTCTCTCAGTTTAGGTTTGTTCCAGTGAGAAATATGGCAATATTTTGGCTCAGATGTCGAGCTGGTGAGTGTCTCTTCATTCTCGAACAACGTTGAGGTTCGCAGCTCAGATATATGTCGAGAACATTATCCTCATTCGCAGCCATTTTTCCTGATGTGTATGTATGTACACGTGTATTGCCACATAGGCCTATGCCGCCAGTATCCTGACGCATGAGTCTCTCAGTTTGGTTTTTTTTCCAGAGAGAAATTTGGCAATATTTTGGCTTAGATGTCGAGCTGGTGAGTGTCTCTTCATTCTCGAACAACGTTGAGGTTCGCAGCTCAGATATATGTCGAGAAAAATATCCTTATTCGCAGCCATGTTTTCTGATGTGTTTGTATGTACACGTGTAGTGCCACATAGGCATATGCCGCCAGTGTCCTGACGCATGAGTCTCTCAGTTTAGGTTTGTTCCAGTGAGAAATTTGGCAATATTTTGGCTCAGATGTCGAGCTGGTGAGTGTCTCTTCATTCTCGAACAACGTTGAGCTTTGCAGCTCAGATACATATCGAGAACATTATCATGTCACCAGTGTCCAGAAGCATGAGTCTCACAGTTTGGGTTTTTTTCCAGTGAGAAATTTGGCAATATTTTGGCTCGGATGTCAAGCTTGTGAGTGTCTCTTCATTCTCGAACAACGTTGAGGCTCGCAGCTCAGATATATGTCGAGAAAAATATCCTCATTCGCAGCCATGTTTTCTGATGTGTTTGCATGTACACGTGTAGTGCCACATAGGCATATGCCGCCAGTATCCTGACGCATGAGTCTCTCGGTTTGGGTTTTTTCCATTGAGAAATTTGGCAATATTTTGGCTCGGATGCCGAGCTGGTGAGTGTCTCTATATTCTCGAACAACGTTGAGGCTCGCAGCTCAGATATATGTCGAGAAAAATATCCTCATTCGCAGCCATGTTTTCTGATGTGTTTGCATGTACACGTGTAGTGCCACATAGGCCTATGCCGCCAGTATCCTGCCGCATGAGTCTCTCAGTTTAGGTTTGTTCCAGTGAGAAATATGGCAATATTTTGGCTCAGATGTCGAGCTGGTGAGTGTCTCTTCATTCTCGAACAACGTTGAGGTTCGCAGCTCAGATATATGTCGAGAACATTATCCTCATTCGCAGCCATTTTTCCTGATGTGTATGTATGTACACGTGTATTGCCACATAGGCCTATGCCGCCAGTATCCTGACGCATGAGTCTCTCAGTTTGGTTTTTTTTCCAGAGAGAAATGTGGCAATATTTTGGCTTAGATGTCGAGCTGGTGAATGTCTCTTCATTCTCGAACAACGTTGAGGTTCGCAGCTCAGATATATGTCGAGAAAAATATCCTTATTCGCAGCCATGTTTTCTGATGTGTTTGTATGTACACGTGTAGTGCCACATAGGCATATGCCGCCAGTGTCCTGACGCATGAGTCTCTCAGTTTAGGTTTGTTCCAGTGAGAAATTTGGCAATATTTTGGCTCAGATGTCGAGCTGGTGAGTGTCTCTTCATTCTCGAACAACGTTGAGCTTTGCAGCTCAGATACATATCGAGAACATTATCATGTCACCAGTGTCCAGAAGCATGAGTCTCACAGTTTGGGTTTTTTTCCAGTGAGAAATTTGGCAATATTTTGGCTCGGATGTCAAGCTTGTGAGTGTCTCTTCATTCTCGAACAACGTTGAGGCTCGCAGCTCAGATATATGTCGAGAAAAATATCCTCATTCGCAGCCATGTTTTCTGATGTGTTTGCATGTACACGTGTAGTGCCACATAGGCATATGCCGCCAGTGTCCTGACGCATGAGTCTCTCAGTTTAGATTTGTTCCAGTGAGAAATTTGGCAATATTTTGGCTCAGATGTCCAGCTGGTGAGTGTCTCTTCATTCTCGAACAACGTTGAGGTTCGCAGCTCAGATATATGTCGAGAACATTATCCTCATTCGCAGCCATGTTTTCTGATGTGTATGTATGTACACGTGTATTGCCACATAGGCCTATGCCGCCAGTATCCTGACGCATGAGTCTCTCGGTTTGGGTTTTTTCCAGTGAGAAATTTGGCAATATTTTGGCTCGGATGCCGAGCTGGTGAGTGTCTCTATATTCTCGAACAACGTTGAGGCTCGCAGCTCAGATATATGTCGAGAACATTATCCTCATTCGCAGCCATGTTTTCTGATGTGTATGTATGTACACGTGTATTGCCACATAGGCCTATGCCGCCAGTGTCCTGACGCATGAGTCTCTCAGTTTGGGTTTTTTCCAGTGAGAAATTTGGCAATATTTTGGCTCGGATGTCGAGCTGGTGAGTGTCTCTATATTCTCGAACAACGTTGAGGCTCGCAGCTCAGATATATGTCGAGAAAAATATCCTCATTCGCAGCCATGTTTTCTGATGTGTTTGCATGTACACGTGTAGTGCCACATAGGCATATGCCGCCGGTGTCCTGACGCATGAGTCTCTCAGTTTAGGTTTGTTCCAGTGAAAAATTTGGCAATATTTTGGCTCAGATGTCGAGCTGGTGAGTGTCTCTTCATTCTCGAACAACGTTGAGGTTCGCAGCTCAGATATATGTCGAGAACATTATCCTCATTCGCAGCCATGTTTTCTGATGTGTATGTATGTATGTACACGTGTATTGCCACATAGGCCTATGCCGCCAGTATCCTGCCACATGAGTCTCTCAGTTTAGGTTTGTTCCAGTGAGAAATATGGCAATATTTTGGCTCAGATGTCGAGCTGGTGAGTGTCTCTTCATTCTCGAACAACGTTGAGGTTCGCAGCTCAGATATATGTCGAGAACATTATCCTCATTCGCAGCCATTTTTCCTGATGTGTATGTATGTACACGTGTATTGCCACATAGGCCTATGCCGCCAGTATCCTGACGCATGAGTCTCTCAGTTTGGTTTTTTTTCCAGAGAGAAATTTGGCAATATTTTGGCTTAGATGTCGAGCTGGTGAGTGTCTCTTCATTCTCGAACAACGTTGAGGTTCGCAGCTCAGATATATGTCGAGAAAAATATCCTTATTCGCAGCCATGTTTTCTGATGTGTTTGTATGTACACGTGTAGTGCCACATAGGCATATGCCGCCAGTGTCCTGACGCATGAGTCTCTCAGTTTAGGTTTGTTCCAGTGAGAAATTTGGCAATATTTTGGCTCAGATGTCGAGCTGGTGAGTGTCTCTTCATTCTCGAACAACGTTGAGCTTTGCAGCTCAGATACATATCGAGAACATTATCATGTCACCAGTGTCCAGAAGCATGAGTCTCACAGTTTGGGTTTTTTTCCAGTGAGAAATTTGGCAATATTTTGGCTCGGATGTCAAGCTTGTGAGTGTCTCTTCATTCTCGAACAACGTTGAGGCTCGCAGCTCAGATATATGTCGAGAAAAATATCCTCATTCGCAGCCATGTTTTCTGATGTGTTTGCATGTACACGTGTAGTGCCACATAGGCATATGCCGCCAGTATCCTGACGCATGAGTCTCTCGGTTTGGGTTTTTTCCAGTGAGAAATTTGGCAATATTTTGGCTCGGATGCCGAGCTGGTGAGTGTCTCTATATTCTCGAACAACGTTGAGGCTCGCAGCTCAGATATATGTCGAGAAAAATATCCTCATTCGCAGCCATGTTTTCTGATGTGTTTGCATGTACACGTGTAGTGCCACATAGGCCTATGCCGCCAGTATCCTGCCGCATGAGTCTCTCAGTTTAGGTTTGTTCCAGTGAGAAATATGGCAATATTTTGGCTCAGATGTCGAGCTGGTGAGTGTCTCTTCATTCTCGAACAACGTTGAGGTTCGCAGCTCAGATATATGTCGAGAACATTATCCTCATTCGCAGCCATTTTTCCTGATGTGTATGTATGTACACGTGTATTGCCACATAGGCCTATGCCGCCAGTATCCTGACGCATGAGTCTCTCAGTTTGGTTTTTTTTCCAGAGAGAAATGTGGCAATATTTTGGCTTAGATGTCGAGCTGGTGAATGTCTCTTCATTCTCGAACAACGTTGAGGTTCGCAGCTCAGATATATGTCGAGAAAAATATCCTTATTCGCAGCCATGTTTTCTGATGTGTTTGTATGTACACGTGTAGTGCCACATAGGCATATGCCGCCAGTGTCCTGACGCATGAGTCTCTCAGTTTAGGTTTGTTCCAGTGAGAAATTTGGCAATATTTTGGCTCAGATGTCGAGCTGGTGAGTGTCTCTTCATTCTCGAACAACGTTGAGCTTTGCAGCTCAGATACATATCGAGAACATTATCATGTCACCAGTGTCCAGAAGCATGAGTCTCACAGTTTGGGTTTTTTTCCAGTGAGAAATTTGGCAATATTTTGGCTCGGATGTCGAGCTTGTGAGTGTCTCTTCATTCTCGAACAACGTTGAGGCTCGCAGCTCAGATATATGTCGAGAAAAATATCCTCATTCGCAGCCATGTTTTCTGATGTGTTTGCATGTACACGTGTAGTGCCACATAGGCATATGCCGCCAGTGTCCTGACGCATGAGTCTCTCAGTTTAGATTTGTTCCAGTGAGAAATTTGGCAATATTTTGGCTCAGATGTCCAGCTGGTGAGTGTCTCTTCATTCTCGAACAACGTTGAGGTTCGCAGCTCAGATATATGTCGAGAACATTATCCTCATTCGCAGCCATGTTTTCTGATGTGTATGTATGTACACGTGTATTGCCACATAGGCCTATGCCGCCAGTATCCTGACGCATGAGTCTCTCGGTTTGGGTTTTTTCCAGTGAGAAATTTGGCAATATTTTGTCTCGGATGTCGAGCTGGTGAGTGTCTCTATATTCTCGAACAACATTGAGGCTCGCAGTTCAGATATATGTCGAGAAAAATATCCTCATTCGCAGCCATGTTTTCTGATGTGTTTGCATGTACACGTGTAGTGCCACATAGGCATATGCCGCCAGTGTCCGGACGCATGAGTCTCTCAGTTTAGGTTTGTTCCAGTGAGAAATTTGGCAATATTTTGGCTCAGATGTCGAGCTGGTGAGTGTCTCTTCATTCTCGAACAACGTTGAGGCTCGCAGCTCAGATATATGTCGAGAAAAATATCCTTATTCGCAGCAATGTTTTCTGATGTGTTTGTATGTACACGTGTAGTGCCACATAGGCATATGCCGCCAGTGTCCTGACGCATGAGTCTCTCAGTTTAGGTTTGTTCCAGTGAGAAATTTGGCAATATTTTGGCTCAGATGTCGAGCTGGTGAGTGTCTCTTCATTCTCGAACAACGTTGAGCTTTGCAGCTCAGATACATATCGAGAACATTATCATGTCACCAGTGTCCAGAAGCATGAGTCTCACAGTTTGGGTTTTTTTCCAGTGAGAAATTTGGCAATATTTTGGCTCGGATGTCGAGCTTGTGAGTGTCTCTTCATTCTCGAACAACGTTGAGGCTCGCAGCTCAGATATATGTCGAGAAAAATATCCTCATTCGCAGCCATGTTTTCTGATGTGTTTGCATGTACACGTGTAGTGCCACATAGGCATATGCCGCCAGTGTCCTGACGCATGAGTCTCTCAGTTTAGATTTGTTCCAGTGAGAAATTTGGCAATATTTTGGCTCAGATGTCCAGCTGGTGAGTGTCTCTTCATTCTCGAACAACGTTGAGGTTCGCAGCTCAGATATATGTCGAGAACATTATCCTCATTCGCAGCCATGTTTTCTGATGTGTATGTATGTACACGTGTATTGCCACATAGGCCTATGCCGCCAGTATCCTGACGCATGAGTCTCTCGGTTTGGGTTTTTTCCAGTGAGAAATTTGGCAATATTTTGTCTCGGATGTCGAGCTGGTGAGTGTCTCTATATTCTCGAACAACATTGAGGCTCGCAGTTCAGATATATGTCGAGAAAAATATCCTCATTCGCAGCCATGTTTTCTGATGTGTTTGCATGTACACGTGTAGTGCCACATAGGCATATGCCGCCAGTGTCCGGACGCATGAGTCTCTCAGTTTAGGTTTGTTCCAGTGAGAAATTTGGCAATATTTTGGCTCAGATGTCGAGCTGGTGAGTGTCTCTTCATTCTCGAACAACGTTGAGGTTCGCAGCTCAGATATATGTCGAGAACATTATCCTCATTCGCAGCCATGTTTTCTGATGTGTATGTATGTACACGTGTATTGCCACATAGGCCTATGCCGCCAGTATCCTGCCGCATGAGTCTCTAAGTTTAGGTTTGTTCCAGTGAGAAATATGGCAATATTTTGGCTCAGATGTCGAGCTGGTGAGTGTCTCTTCATTCTCGAACAACGTTGAGGTTTGCAGCTCAGATATATGTCGAGAACATTATCCTCATTCGCAGCCATTTTTCCTGATGTGTATGTATGTACACGTGTATTGCCACATAGGCCTATGCCGCCAGTATCCTGACGCATGAGTCTCTCAGTTTGGGTTTTTTTCCAGTGAGAAATTTGGCAATATTTTGGCTCAGATGTCGAGCTGGTGAGTGTCTCTTCATTCTCGAACAACGTTGAGGTTCGCAGCTCAGATATATGTCGAGAACATTATCCTCATTCGCAGCCATGTTTTCTGATGTGTATGTATGTACACGTGTATTGCCACATAGGCCTATGCCGCCAGTATCCTGCCGCATGAGTCTCTCAGTTTAGGTTTGTTCCAGTGAGAAATATGGCAATATTTTGGCTCAGATGTCGAGCTGGTGAGTGTCTCTTCATTCTCGAACAACGTTGAGGTTCGCAGCTCAGATATATGTCGAGAACATTATCCTCATTCGCAGCCATTTTTCCTGATGTGTATGTATGTACACGTGTATTGCCACATAGGCCTATGCCGCTAGTATCCTGACGCATGAGTCTCTCAGTTTGGGTTTTTTTCCAGTGAGAAATTTGGCAATATTTTGGCTCAGATGTCGAGCTGGTGAGTGTCTCTTCATTCTCGAACAACGTTGAGGTTCGCAGCTCAGATATATGTCGAGAAAAATATCCTCATTCGCAGCCATGTTTTCTGATGTGTTTGTATGTACACGTGTAGTGCCACATAGGCATATGCCGCCAGTGTCCTGACGCATGAGTCTCTCAGTTTAGGTTTGTTCCAGTGAGAAATATGGCAATATTTTGGCTCAGATGTCGAGCTGGTGAGTGTCTCTTCATTCTCGAACAACGTTGAGGTTCGCAGCTCAGATATATGTCGAGAACATTATCCTCATTCGCAGCCATTTTTCCTGATGTGTATGTATGTAAACGTGTATTGCCACATAGGCCTATGCCGCCAGTGTCCTGACGCATGAGTCTCTCAGTTTAGGTTTGTTCCAGTGAGAAATTTGGCAATATTTTGGCTCAGATGTCGAGCTGGTGAGTGTCTCTTCATTCTCGAACAACGTTGAGCTTCGCAGCTCAAATACATATCGAGAACATTATCATGTCACCAGTGTCCAGAAGCATGAGTCTCACAGTTTGGGTTTTTTTCCAGTGAGAAATTTGGCAATATTCTGGCTCGGATGTCGAGCTTGTGAGTGTCTCTTCATTCTCGAACAACGTTGAGGCTCGCAGCTCAGATATATGTCGAGAAAAATATCCTCATTCGCAGCCATGTTTTCTGATGTGTTTGCATGTATACGTGTAGTGCCACATAGGCATATGCCGCCAGTGTCCTGACGCATAAGTCTCTCAGTTTAGATTTGTTCCAGTGAGAAATTTGGCAATATTTTGGCTCAGATGTCCAGCTGGTGAGTGTCTCTTCATTCTCGAACAACGTTGAGGTTCGCAGCTCAGATATATGTCGAGAACATTATCCTCATTCGCAGCCATGTTTTCTGATGTGTATGTATGTACACGTGTATTGCCACATAGGCCTATGCCGCCAGTATCCTGACGCATGAGTCTCTCAGTTTGGGTTTTTTCCAGTGAGAAATTTGGCAATATTTTGGCTCGGATGTCGAGCTGGTGAGTGTCTCTATATTCTCGAACAACGTTGAGGCTCGCAGCTCAGATATATGTCGAGAAAAATATCCTCATTCGCAGCCATGTTTTCTGATGTGTTTGCATGTACACGTGTAGTGCCACATAGGCATATGCCGCCAGTGTCCTGACGCATGAGTCTCTCAGTTTAGGTTTGTTCCAGTGAGAAATTTGGCAATATTTTGGCTCAGATGTCGAGCTGGTGAGTGTCTCTTCATTCTCGAACAACGTTGAGGTTCGCAGCTCAGATATATGTCGAGAACATTATCCTCATTCGCAGCCATGTTTTCTGATGTGTATGTATGTACACGTGTATTGCCACATAGGCCTATGCCGCCAGTGTCCTGACGCATGAGTCTCTCAGTTTGGTTTTTTTCCAGTGAGAAATTTGGCAATATTTTGGCTCGGATGTCGAGCTGGTGAGTGTCCCTATATTCTCGAACAACGTTGAGGCTCGCAGCTCAGATATATGTCGAGAAAAATATCCTCATTCGCAGCCATGTTTTCTGATGTGTTTGCATGTACACGTGTAGTGCCACATAGGCATATGCCGCCAGTGTCCTGACGCATGAGTCTCTCAGTTTAGGTTTGTTCCAGTGAGAAATTTGGCAATATTTTGGCTCAGATGTCGAGCTGGTGAGTGTCTCTTCATTCTCGAACAACGTTGAGGTTCGCAGCTCAGATATATGTCGAGAACATTATCCTCATTCGCAGCCATGTTTTCTGATGTGTATGTATGTACACGTGTATTGCCACATAGGCCTATGCCGCCAGTATCCTGACGCATGAGTCTCTCAGTTTGGGTTTTTTTCCAGTGAGAAATTTGGCAATATTTTGGCTCAGATGTCGAGCTGGTGAGTGTCTCTTCATTCTCGAACAACGTTGAGGTTCGCAGCTCAGATATATGTCGAGAAAAATATCCTCATTCGCAGCCATGTTTTCTGATGTGTTTGTATGTACACGTGTAGTGCCACATAGGCATATGCCGCCAGTGTCCTGACGCATGAGTCTCTCAGTTTAGGTTTGTTCCAGTGAGAAATTTGGCAATATTTTGGTTCAGATGTCGAGCTGGTGAGTGTCTCTTCATTCTCGAACAACGTTGAGCTTCGCAGCTCAGATACATATCGAGAACATTATCATGTCACCAGTGTCCAGAAGCATGAGTCTCACAGTTTGGGTTTTTTTCCAGTGAGAAATTTGGCAATATTTTGGCTCGGATGTCGAGCTTGTGAGTGTCTCTTCATTCTCGAACAACGTTGAGGCTCGCAGCTCAGATATATGTCGAGAAAAATATCCTCATTCGCAGCCATGTTTTCTGATGTGTTTGCATGTATACGTGTAGTGCCACATAGGCATATGCCGCCAGTGTCCTGACGCATGAGTCTCTCAGTTTAGATTTGTTCCAGTGAGAAATTTGGCAATATTTTGGCTCAGATGTCCAGCTGGTGAGTGTCTCTTCATTCTCGAACAACGTTGAGGTTCGCAGCTCAGATATATGTTGAGAACATTATCCTCATTCGCAGCCATGTTTTCTGATGTGTATGTATGTACACGTGTATTGCCACATAGGCCTATGCCGCCAGTATCCTGACGCATGAGTCTCTCAGTTTGGGTTTTTTCCAGTGAGAAATTTGGCAATATTTTGGCTCGGATGTCGAGCTGGTGAGTGTCTCTATATTCTCGAACAACGTTGAGGCTCGCAGCTCAGATATATGTCGAGAAAAATATCCTCATTCGCAGCCATGTTTTCTGATGTGTTTGCATGTACACGTGTAGTGCCACATAGGCATATGCCGCCAGTGTCCTGACGCATGAGTCTCTCAGTTTAGGTTTGTTCCAGTAAGAAATTTGGCAATATTTTGGCTCAGATGTCGAGCTGGTGAGTGTCTTTTCATTCTCGAACAACGTTGAGGTTCGCAGCTCAGATATATGTCGAGAACATTATCCTCATTCGCAGCCATTTTTCCTGATGTGTATGTATGTACACGTGTATTGCCACATAGGCCTATGCCGCCAGTATCCTGACGCATGAGTCTCTCAGTTTGGGTTTTTTTCCAAAGAGAAATTTGGCAATATTTTGGCTTAGATGTCGAGCTGGTGAGTGTCTCTTCATTCTCAAACAACGTTGAGGTTCGCAGCTCAGATATATGTCGAGAAAAATATCCTCATTCGCAGCCATGTTTTCTGATGTGTTTGTATGTACACGTGTAGTGCCACATAGGCATATGCCGCCAGTGTCCTGACGCATGAGTCTCTCAGTTTAGGTTTGTTCCAGTGAGACATTTGGCAATATTTTGGCTCAGATGTCCAGCTGGTGAGTGTCTCTTCATTCTCGAACAACGTTGAGGTTCGCAGCTCAGATATATGTCGAGAACATTATCCTCATTCGCAGCCATGTTTTCTGATGTGTATGTATGTACACGTGTATTGCCACATAGGCCTATGCCGCCAGTATCCTGACGCATGAGTCTCTCGGTTTGGGTTTTTTCCAGTGAGAAATTTGGCGATATTTTGGCTCGGATGTCGAGCTGGTGAGTGTCTCTATATTCTCGAACAACGTTGAGGCTCGCAGCTCAGATATATGTCGAGAAAAATATCCTCATTCGCAGCCATGTTTTCTGATGTGTTTGCATGTACACGTGTAGTGCCACATAGGCATATGCCGCCAGTGTCCTGACGCATGAGTCTCTCAGTTTAGGTTTGTTCCAGTGAGAAATTTGGCAATATTTTGGCTCAGATGTCGAGCTGGTGAGTGTCTCTTCATTCTCGAACAACGTTGAGGTTCGCAGCTCAGATATATGTCGAGAACATTATCCTCATTCGCAGCCATGTTTTCTGATGTGTATGTATGTACACGTGTATTGCCACATAGGCCTATGCCGCCAGTATCCTGCCGCATGAGTCTCTCAGTTTAGGTTTGTTCCAGTGAGAAATATGGCAATATTTTGGCTCAGATGTCGAGCTGGTGAGTGTCTCTTCATTCTCGAACAACGTTGAGGTTCGCAGCTCAGATATATGTCGAGAACATTATCCTCATTCGCAGCCATTTTTCCTGATGTGTATGTATGTACACGTGTAGTGCCACATAGGCATATGCCGCCAGTGTCCTGACGCATGAGTCTCTCAGTTTAGGTTTGTTCCAGTGAGAAATTTGGCAATATTTTGGCTCAGATGTCGAGCTGGTGAGTGTCTCTTCATTCTCGAACAACGTTGAGGTTCGCAGCTCAGATATATGTCGAGAACATTATCCTCATTCGCAGCCATGTTTTCTGATGTGTATGTATGTACACGTGTATTGCCACATAGGCCTATGCCGCCAGTATCCTGCCGCATGAGTCTCTCAGTTTAGGTTTGTTCCAGTGAGAAATATGGCAATATTTTGGCTCAGATGTCGAGCTGGTGAGTGTCTCTTCATTCTCGAACAACGTTGAGGTTCGCAGCTCAGATATATGTCGAGAACATTATCCTCATTCGCAGCCATTTTTCCTGATGTGTATGTATGTACACGTGTATTGCCACATAGGCCTATGCCGCCAGTATCCTGACGCATGAGTCTCTCAGTTTGGGTTTTTTTCCAGTGAGAAATTTGGCAATATTTTGGCTCAGATGTCGAGCTGGTGAGTGTCTCTTCATTCTCGAACAACGTTGAGGTTCGCAGCTCAGATATATGTCGAGAAAAATATCCTCATTCGCAGCCATGTTTTCTGATGTGTTTGTATGTACACGTGTAGTGCCACATAGGCATATGCCGCCAGTGTCCTGACGCATGAGTCTCTCAGTTTAGGTTTGTTCCAGTGAGAAATTTGGCAATATTTTGGCTCAGATGTCGAGCTGGTGAGTGTCTCTTCATTCTCGAACAACGTTGAGCTTCGCAGCTCAAATACATATCGAGAACATTATCATGTCACCAGTGTCCAGGAGCATGAGTCTCACAGTTTGGGTTTTTTTCCAGTGAGAAATTTGGCAATATTTTGGCTCGGATGTCGAGCTTGTGAGTGTCTCTTCATTCTCGAACAACGTTGAGGTTCGCAGCTCAGATATATGTCAAGAAAAATATCCTCATTCGCAGCCATGTTTTCTGATGTGTTTGCATGTACACGTGTAGTGCCACATAGGCATATGCCGCCAGTGTCCTGACGCATGAGTCTCTCAGTTTAGGTTTGTTCCAGTGAGAAATTTGGCAATATTTTGGCTCAGATGTCGAGCTGGTGAGTGTCTCTTCATTCTCGAACAACGTTGAGGTTCGCAGCTCAGATATATGTCGAGAACATTATCCTCATTCGCAGCCATGTTTTCTGATGTGTATGTATGTACACGTGTATTGCCACATAGGCCTATGCCGCCAGTATCCTGCCGCATGAGTCTCTCAGTTTGGGTTTTTTCCAGTGAGAAATTTGGCAATATTTTGGCTCAGATGTTGAGCTGGTGAGTGTCTCTTCATTCTCGAACAACGTTGAGGTTCGCAGCTCAGATATATGTCGAGAACATTATCCTCATTCGCAGCCATGTTTTCTCATGTGTATGTACGTACACGTGTATTGCCTCATAGGCCTATGCCGCCAGTATCCTGACGCATGAGTCTCTCAGTTTGGGTTTTTTCCAGTGAGAAATTTGGCAATATTGTGGCTCGGATGTCGAGCTGGTGAGTGTCTCTTCATTCTCGAACAACGTTGAGGTTCGCAGCTCAGATATATGTCGAGAACATTATCCTCATTCGCAGCCATGTTTTCTGATGTGTATGTATGTACACGTGTATTGCCACATAGGCCTATGCCGCCAGTATCCTGCCGCATGAGTCTCTCAGTTTGGGTTTTTTCCAGTGAGAAATTTGGCAATATTTTGGCTCAGATGTTGAGCTGGTGAGTGTCTCTTCATTCTCGAACAACGTTGAGGTTCGCAGCTCAGATATATGTCGAGAACATTATCCTCATTCGCAGCCATGTTTTCTCATGTGTATGTACGTACACGTGTATTGCCTCATAGGCCTATGCCGCCAGTATCCTGACGCATGAGTCTCTCAGTTTGGGTTTTTTCCAGTGAGAAATTTGGCAATATTGTGGCTCGGATGTCGAGCTGGTGAGTGTCTCTTCATTCTCGAACAACGTTGAGGCTCGCAGCTCAAATATATGTCGAGAAAAATATCCTCATTCGCAGCCATGTTTTCTGATGTGTTTGTATGTACACGTGTATTGCCTCATAGGCCTATGCCGCCCGTGTCCTAACGTATGAGTCTCACAGTTTGGTTTTTTTCCACTGGGAAATTTGGAAATATTTTGGCTCAGATGTCGAGCAGGCGAGGGTCTCTTCATTCTCGAACAACGTTGAGGTTTGCAGCTCAGATATAAGTTCATAACATTATCCTCATTCGCAGCCATGTTTTCTTATTGTTATGCGTGTACACGTGTATTGCCGCATAGGCCTATGCCGCCAGTGTCCTGACGCATGAGTCTCAAAGTTTTGGTCTCTTCCGGTGAAATTTTGGCGATATGTTAGCTCAGATGTGGAGGTAGTGAATGTCTCTTCATTCTCCAATAACGTTGAGGTTCGCATCTCAGATATATGTCGAGAAAAATATCCTCATTCGCAGCCATGTTTTCTGATGTGTTTGTATGTACACGTGTATTGCCACATAGGCATATGCCGCTAGTGTCCTGACACATGAGTCTCTCAGTTTAGGTTTTTTCCAGTGAGAAATTTGGCAATATTGTGGCTCGGATGTCGAGCTGGTGAGTGTCTCTTCATTCTCGAACAACGTTGAGGTTCGCAGCTCAGATATATGTCGAGAACATTATCCTCATTCGCAGCCATGTTTTCTGATGTGTATGTATGTACACGTGTATTGCCACATAGGCCTATGCCGCCAGTATCCTGCCGCATGAGTCTCTCAGTTTGGGTTTTTTCCAGTGAGAAATTTGGCAATATTTTGGCTCAGATGTTGAGCTGGTGAGTGTCTCTTCATTCTCGAACAACGTTGAGGTTCGCAGCTCAGATATATGTCGAGAACATTATCCTCATTCGCAGCCATGTTTTCTCATGTGTATGTACGTACACGTGTATTGCCTCATAGGCCTATGCCGCCAGTATCCTGACGCATGAGTCTCCCAGTTTGGGTTTTTTCCAGTGAGAAATTTGGCAATATTGTGGCTCGGATGTCGAGCTGGTGAGTGTCTCTTCATTCTCGAACAACGTTGAGGCTCGCAGCTCAAATATATGTCGAGAAAAATATCCTCATTCGCAGCCATGTTTTCTGATGTGTTTGTATGTACACGTGTATTGCCTCATAGGCCTATGCCGCCCGTGTCCTAACGTATGAGTCTCACAGTTTGGTTTTTTTCCACTGGGAAATTTGGAAATATTTTGGCTCAGATGTCGAGCAGGCGAGGGTCTCTTCATTCTCGAACAACGTTGAGGTTTGCAGCTCAGATATAAGTTCATAACATTATCCTCATTCGCAGCCATGTTTTCTTATTGTTATGCGTGTACACGTGTATTGCCGCATAGGCCTATGCCGCCAGTGTCCTGACGCATGAGTCTCAAAGTTTTGGTCTCTTCCGGTGAAATTTTGGCGATATGTTAGCTCAGATGTGGAGGTAGTGAATGTCTCTTCATTCTCCAATAACGTTGAGGTTCGCATCTCAGATATATGTCGAGAAAAATATCCTCATTCGCAGCCATGTTTTCTGATGTGTTTGTATGTACACGTGTATTGCCACATAGGCATATGCCGCTAGTGTCCTGACACATGAGTCTCTCAGTTTAGGTTTGTTCCATTGAGAAATTTGGCAATATTTTGGCTCAGATGTCGAGCTGGTGAGTGTCTCTTCATTCTCGAACAACGTTGAGGTTCGCAGCTCAGATATATGTCGAGAACATTATCCTCATTCGCAGCCATGTTTTCTGATGTGTTTGTATGTACACGTGTATTGCCACATAGGCCTATGCCGCCAGTATCCTGACGCATGAGTCTCTCAGTTTGGGTTTTTTCCAGTGAGAAATTTGGCAATATTTTGGCTCAGATGTTGAGCTGGTGAGTGTCTCTTCATTCTCGAACAACGTTGAGGTTCGCAGCTCAGATATATGTCGAGAACATTATCCTCATTCGCAGCCATGTTTTTTTCATGTGTATGTACGTACACGTGTATTGCCACATAGGTCTATGCCGCCAGTATCCTGACGCATGAGTCTCTCAGTTTGGGTTTTTTCCAGTGAGAAATTTGGCACTATTTTGGCTCGGATGTCGAGCTTGTGAGTGTCTCTTCATTCTCGAACAACGTTGAGGCTCGCAGCTCAGATATATGTCGAGAACATTATCCTCATTCGCAGCCATGTTTTCTGATGTGTATGTATGTACACGTGTATTGCCACATAGGCATATGCCGCCAGTGTCCTGACGCATGAGTCTCTCAGTTTAGGTTTGTTCCAGTAAAAAATATGGCAATATTTTGGCTCAGATGTCGAGCTGGTGAGTGTCTCTTCATTCTCGAACAACGTTGAGGTTCGCAGCTCAGATATATGTCGAGAACATTATCCTCATTCGCAGCCATGTTTTCTGATGTGTATGTATGTACACGTGTATTGCCACATAGGCCTATGCCGCCAGTATCCTGACGCAAGAGTCACTCAGTTTGGGTTTTTTTCCAGTGAGAAATTTGGCAATATTTTGGCTCGGATGTCGAGCTGGTGGGTGTCTCTATATTCTCGAACAACGTTGAGGCTCGCAGCTCAGATATATGTCGAGAAAAATATCCTCATTCGCAGCCATGTTTTCTGATGTGTTTGTATGTACACGTGTAGTGCCACATAGGCATATGCCGCCAGTGTCCTGACGCATGAGTCTCTCAGTTTAGGTTTGTTCCAGTGAGAAATTTGGCAATATTTTGGCTCAGATGTCGAGCTGGTGAGTGTCTCTTCATTCTCGAACAACGTTGAGCTTCGCAGCTCAGATATATGTCGAGAACATTATCCTCATTCGCAGCCATGTTTTCTGAGGTGTATGTATGTACACGTGTATTGTCACATAGGCCTATGCCGCCAGTATCCTGACGCATGAGTCTCTCAGTTTAGGTTTTTTTTCAGTGAGAAATTTGGCAATATTTTGGCTCAGATGTTGAGCTGGTGAGTGTCTCTTCATTCTCGAACAACGTTGTGGTTCGCAGCTCAAATATATGTCGAGAACATTATCCTCATTCGCAGCCATGTTTTCTCATGTGTATGTACGTACACGTGTATTGCCACATAGGCCTATGCCGCCAGTATCCTGAGGCATGAGTTTCTCAGTTTGGGTTTTTTTTCCAGTGAGAAATTTGGCAATATTTTGGCTCGGATGTCGAGCTGGTGAGTGTCTCTATATTCTCGAACAACGTTGAGGCTCGCAGCTCAGATATATGTCGAGAAAAATATCCTCATTCGCAGCCATGTTTTCTGATGTGTTTGTATGTACACTCGTAGTGCCACATAGGCATATGCCGCCAGTGTCCTGACGCATGAGTCTATCAGTTTAGGTTTGTTCCAGTGAGAAATTTGGCAATATTTTGGCTCAGATGTCGAGCTGGTGGGTGTCTCTTTATTCTCGAACAACGTTGAGCTTCGCAGCTCAGATACATGTCGAGAACATTATCATGTCACCAGTGTCCAGAAGCATGAGTCTCACTGTTTGGGTTTTTTTCCAGTGAGAAATTTGGCAATATTTTGGCTCGGATGTCGAGCTTGTGAGTGTCTCTTCATTATCGAACAACGTTGAGGCTCGCAGCTCAGATATATGTCGAGAAAAATATCCTCATTCGCAGCCATGTTTTCTGATGTGTTTGTATGTACACGTGTAGTGCCACATAGGCATATGCCGCCAGTGTCCTGACTCATGAGTCTCTCAGTTTAGGTTTGTTCCAGTGAGAAATATGGCAATATTTTGGCTCAGATGTCGAGCTGGTGAGTGTCTCTTCATTCTCGAACAACGTTGAGGTTCGCAGCTCAGATATATGTCGAGAACATTATCCTCATTCGCAGCCATGTTTTCTGATGTGTATGTATGTACACGTGTATTGCCACATAGGCCTATGCCGCCAGTATCCTGACTCATGAGTCTCTCAGTTTGGGTTTTTTTCCACTGAGAAATTTGGCAATATTTTGGCTCGGATGTCGAGCTGGTGGGTGTCTCTATATTCTCGAACAACGTTGATGCTCGCAGCTCAGATATATGTCGAGAAAAATATCCTCATTCGCAGCCATGTTTTCTGATGTGTTTGTATGTACACGTGTAGTGCCACATAGGCATATGCCGCCAGTGTCCTGACGCATGAGTTTCTCAGTTTAGGTTTGTTCCAGTGAGAAATTTGGCAATATTTTGGCTCAGATGTCGAGCTGGTGGGTGTCTCTTCATTCTCGAACAACGTTGAGCTTCGCAGCTCAGATACATATCGAGAACATTATCATGTCACCAGTGTCCAGAAGCATGAGTCTCACAGTTTGGGTTTTTTTCCAGTGAGAAATTTGGCAATATTTTGGCTCGGATGTCGAGCTTGTGATTGTCTCTTCATTCTCGAACAACGTTGAGGCTCGCAGCTCAGATATATGTCGAGAAAAATATCCTCATTCGCAGCCATGTTTTCTGATGTGTTTGCATGTACACGTGTAGTGCCACATAGGCATATGCCGCCAGTGTCCTGACGCATGAGTCTCTCAGTTTAGGTTTGTTCCAGTGAGAAATTTGGCAATATTTTGTCTCAGATGTCGAGCTGGTGAGTGTCTCTTCATTCTCGAACAACGTTGGGGTTCGCAGCTCAGATATATGTCGAGAACATTATCCTCATTCGCAGCCATGTTTTCTGATGTGTATGTATGTACACGTGTGTTGCCACATAGGCCTATGCCGCCAGTATCCTGACGCATGAGTCTCTCAGTTTGGGTTTTTTCCAGTGAGAAATTTGGCAATATTTTGGCTCGGATGTCGAGCTGGTGAGTGTCTCTATATTCTCGAACAACGTTGAGGCTCGCAGCTCAGATATATGTCGAGAAAAATATCCTCATTCGCAGCCATGTTTTCTGATGTGTTTGTATGTACACGTGTATTGCCACATAGGCCTATGCCGCCAGTATCCTGCCGCATGAGTCTCTCAGTTTGGGTTTTTTCCAGTGAGAAATTTGGCAATATTTTGGCTCAGATGTTGAGCTGGTGAGTGTCTCTTCATTCTCGAACAACGTTGAGGTTCGCAGCTCAGATATATGTCGAGAACATTATCCTCATTCGCAGCCATGTTTTCTCATGTGTATGTACGTACACGTGTATTGCCTCATAGGCCTATGCCGCCAGTATCCTGACGCATGAGTCTCTCAGTTTGGGTTTTTTCCAGTGAGAAATTTGGCAATATTGTGGCTCGGATGTCGAGCTGGTGAGTGTCTCTTCATTCTCGAACAACGTTGAGGCTCGCAGCTCAGATATATGTCGAGAAAAATATCCTCATTCGCAGCCATGTTTTCTGATGTGTTTGTATGTACACGTGTATTGCCTCATAGGCCTATGCCGCCCGTGTCCTAAAGTATGAGTCTCACAGTTTGTTTTTTTTCCACTGGGAAATTTGGAAATATTTTGGCTCAGATGTCGAGCAGGCGAGGGTCTCTTCATTCTCGAACAACGTTGAGGTTTGCAGCTCAGATATAAGTTCATAACATTATCCTCATTCGCAGCCATGTTTTCTTATTGTTATGCGTGTACACGTGTATTGCCGCATAGGCCTATGCCGCCAGTGTCCTGACGCATGAGTCTCAAAGTTTTGGTCTCTTCCGGTGAAATTTTGGCGATATGTTAGCTCAGATGTGGAGGTAGTGAATGTCTCTTCATTCTCCAATAACGTTGAGGTTCGCATCTCAGATATATGTCGAGAAAAATATCCTCATTCGCAGCCATGTTTTCTGATGTGTTTGTATGTACACGTGTATTGCCACATAGGCATATGCCGCTAGTGTCCTGACACATGAGTCTCTCAGTTTAGGTTTGTTCCATTGAGAAATTTGGCAATATTTTGGCTCAGATGTCGAGCTGGTGAGTGTCTCTTCATTCTCGAACAACGTTGAGGTTCGCAGCTCAGATATATGTCGAGAACATTATCCTCATTCGCAGCCATGTTTTCTGATGTGTTTGTATGTACACGTGTATTGCCACATAGGCCTATGCCGCCAGTATCCTGACGCATGAGTCTCTCAGTTTGGGTTTTTTCCAGTGAGAAATTTGGCAATATTTTGGCTCAGATGATGAGCTGGTGAGTGTCTCTTCATTCTCGAACAACGTTGAGGTTCGCAGCTCAGATATATGTCGAGAACATTATCCTCATTCGCAGCCATGTTTTCTCATGTGTATGTACGTACACGTGTATTGCCACATAGGTCTATGCCGCCAGTATCCTGACGCATGAGTCTCTCAGTTTGGGTTTTTTCCAGTGAGAAATTTGGCACTATTTTGGCTCGGATGTCGAGCTTGTGAGTGTCTCTTCATTCTCGAACAACGTTGAGGCTCGCAGCTCAGATATATGTCGAGAACATTATCCTCATTCGCAGCCATGTTTTCTGATGTGTATGTATGTACACGTGTATTGCCACATAGGCATATGCCGCCAGTGTCCTGACGCATGAGTCTCTCAGTTTAGGTTTGTTCCAGTAAAAAATATGGCAATATTTTGGCTCAGATGTCGAGCTGGTGAGTGTCTCTTTATTCTCGAACAACGTTGAGGTTCGCAGCTCAGATATATGTCGAGAACATTATCCTCATTCGCAGCCATGTTTTCTGATGTGTATGTATGTACACGTGTATTGCCACATAGGCCTATGCCGCCAGTATCCTGACGCAAGAGTCACTCAGTTTGGGTTTTTTTCCAGTGAGAAATTTGGCAATATTTTGGCTCGGATGTCGAGCTGGTGGGTGTCTCTATATTCTCGAACAACGTTGATGCTCGCAGCTCAGATATATGTCGAGAAAAATATCCTCATTCGCAGCCATGTTTTCTGATGTGTTTGTATGTACACGTGTAGTGCCACATAGGCATATGCCGCCAGTGTCCTGACGCATGAGTCTCTCAGTTTAGGTTTGTTCCAGTGAGAAATTTGGCAATATTTTGGCTCAGATGTCGAGCTGGTGAGTGTCTCTTCATTCTCGAACAACGTTGAGCTTCGCAGCTCAGATATATGTCGAGAACATTATCCTCATTCGCAGCCATGTTTTCTGAGGTGTATGTATGTACACGTGTATTGTCACATAGGCCTATGCCGCCAGTATCCTGACGCATGAGTCTCTCAGTTTAGGTTTTTTTTCAGTGCGAAATTTGGCAATATTTTGGCTCAGATGTTGAGCTGGTGAGTGTCTCTTCATTCTCGAACAACGTTGTGGTTCGCAGCTCAAATATATGTCGAGAACATTATCCTCATTCGCAGCCATGTTTTCTCATGTGTATGTACGTACACGTGTATTGCCACATAGGCCTATGCCGCCAGTATCCTGAGGCATGAGTCTCTCAGTTTGGGTTTTTTTCCAGTGAGAAATTTGGCAATATTTTGGCTCGGATGTCGAGCTGGTGAGTGTCTCTATATTCTCGAACAACGTTGAGGCTCGCAGCTCAGATATATGTCGAGAAAAATATCCTCATTCGCAGCCATGTTTTCTGATGTGTTTGTATGTACACTCGTAGTGCCACATAGGCATATGCCGCCAGTGTCCTGACGCATGAGTCTATCAGTTTAGGTTTGTTCCAGTGAGAAATTTGGCAATATTTTGGCTCAGATGTCGAGCTGGTGGGTGTCTCTTTATTCTCGAACAACGTTGAGCTTCGCAGCTCAGATACATGTCGAGAACATTATCATGTCACCAGTGTCCAGAAGCATGAGTCTCACTGTTTGGTTTTTTTTCCAGTGAGAAATTTTGCAATATTTTGGCTCGGATGTCGAGCTTGTGAGTGTCTCTTCATTCTCGAACAACGTTGAGGCTCGCAGCTCAGATATATGTCGAGAAAAATATCCTCATTCGCAGCCATGTTTTCTGATGTGTTTGTATGTACACGTGTAGTGCCACATAGGCATATGCCGCCAGTGTCCTGACGCATGAGTCTCTCAGTTTAGGTTTGTTCCAGTGAGAAATATGGCAATATTTTGGCTCAGATGTCGAGCTGGTGAGTGTCTCTTCATTCTCGAACAACGTTGAGGTTCGCAGCTCAGATATATGTCGAGAATATTATCCTCATTCGCAGCCATGTTTTCTGATGTGTATGTATGTACACGTGTATTGCCACATAGGCCTATGCCGCCAGTATCCTGACTCATGAGTCTCTCAGTTTGGGTTTTTTTCCAGTGAGAAATTTGGCAATATTTTGGCTCAGATGTTGAGCTGGTGAGTGTCTCTTCATTCTCGAACAACGTTGTGGTTCGCAGCTCAAATATATGTCGAGAACATTATCCTCATTCGCAGCCATGTTTTCTCATGTGTATGTACGTACACGTGTATTGCCACATAGGCCTATGCCGCCAGTATCCTGAGGCATGAGTCTCTCAGTTTGGGTTTTTTTCCAGTGAGAAATTTGGCAATATTTTGGCTCGGATGTCGAGCTGGTGAGTGTCTCTATATTCTCGAACAACGTTGAGGCTCGCAGCTCAGATATATGTCGAGAAAAATATCCTCATTCGCAGCCATGTTTTCTGATGTGTTTGTATGTACACTCGTAGTGCCACATAGGCATATGCCGCCAGTGTCCTGACGCATGAGTCTATCAGTTTAGGTTTGTTCCAGTGAGAAATTTGGCAATATTTTGGCTCAGATGTCGAGCTGGTGGGTGTCTCTTTATTCTCGAACAACGTTGAGCTTCGCAGCTCAGATACATGTCGAGAACATTATCATGTCACCAGTGTCCAGAAGCATGAGTCTCACTGTTTGGTTTTTTTTCCAGTGAGAAATTTGGCAATATTTTGGCTCGGATGTCGAGCTTGTGAGTGTCTCTTCATTATCGAACAACGTTGAGGCTCGCAGCTCAGATATATGTCGAGAAAAATATCCTCATTCGCAGCCATGTTTTCTGATGTGTTTGTATGTACACGTGTAGTGCCACATAGGCATATGCCGCCAGTGTCCTGACGCATGAGTCTCTCAGTTTAGGTTTGTTCCAGTGAGAAATATGGCAATATTTTGGCTCAGATGTCGAGCTGGTGAGTGTCTCTTCATTCTCGAACAACGTTGAGGTTCGCAGCTCAGATATATGTCGAGAACATTATCCTCATTCGCAGCCATGTTTTCTGATGTGTATGTATGTACACGTGTATTGCCACATAGGCCTATGCCGCCAGTATCCTGACTCATGAGTCTCTCAGTTTGGGTTTTTTTCCACTGAGAAATTTGGCAATATTTTGGCTCGGATGTCGAGCTGGTGGGTGTCTCTATATTCTCGAACAACGTTGATGCTCGCAGCTCAGATATATGTCGAGAAAAATATCCTCATTCGCAGCCATGTTTTCTGATGTGTTTGTATGTACACGTGTAGTGCCACATAGGCATATGCCGCCAGTGTCCTGACGCATGAGTTTCTCAGTTTAGGTTTGTTCCAGTGAGAAATTTGGCAATATTTTGGCTCAGATGTCGAGCTGGTGGGTGTCTCTTCATTCTCGAACAACGTTGAGCTTCGCAGCTCAGATACATATCGAGAACATTATCATGTCACCAGTGTCCAGAAGCATGAGTCTCACAGTTTGGGTTTTTTTCCAGTGAGAAATTTGGCAATATTTTGGCTCGGATGTCGAGCTTGTGATTGTCTCTTCATTCTCGAACAACGTTGAGGCTCGCAGCTCAGATATATGTCGAGAAAAATATCCTCATTCGCAGCCATGTTTTCTGATGTGTTTGCATGTACACGTGTAGTGCCACATAGGCATATGCCGCCAGTGTCCTGACGCATGAGTCTCTCAGTTTAGGTTTGTTCCAGTGAGAAATTTGGCAATATTTTGTCTCAGATGTCGAGCTGGTGAGTGTCTCTTCATTCTCGAACAACGTTGGGGTTCGCAGCTCAGATATATGTCGAGAACATTATCCTCATTCGCAGCCATGTTTTCTGATGTGTATGTATGTACACGTGTGTTGCCACATAGGCCTATGCCGCCAGTATCCTGACGCATGAGTCTCTCAGTTTGGGTTTTTTCCAGTGAGAAATTTGGCAATATTTTGGCTCGGATGTCGAGCTGGTGAGTGTCTCTATATTCTCGAACAACGTTGAGGCTCGCAGCTCAGATATATGTCGAGAAAAATATCCTCATTCGCAGCCATGTTTTCTGATGTGTTTGTATGTACACGTGTATTGCCACATAGGCCTATGCCGCCAGTATCCTGCCGCATGAGTCTCTCAGTTTGGGTTTTTTCCAGTGAGAAATTTGGCAATATTTTGGCTCAGATGTTGAGCTGGTGAGTGTCTCTTCATTCTCGAACAACGTTGAGGTTCGCAGCTCAGATATATGTCGAGAACATTATCCTCATTCGCAGCCATGTTTTCTCATGTGTATGTACGTACACGTGTATTGCCTCATAGGCCTATGCCGCCAGTATCCTGACGCATGAGTCTCTCAGTTTGGGTTTTTTCCAGTGAGAAATTTGGCAATATTGTGGCTCGGATGTCGAGCTGGTGAGTGTCTCTTCATTCTCGAACAACGTTGAGGCTCGCAGCTCAGATATATGTCGAGAAAAATATCCTCATTCGCAGCCATGTTTTCTGATGTGTTTGTATGTACACGTGTATTGCCTCATAGGCCTATGCCGGCCGTGTCCTAAAGTATGAGTCTCACAGTTTGTTTTTTTTCCACTGGGAAATTTGGAAATATTTTGGCTCAGATGTCGAGCAGGCGAGGGTCTCTTCATTCTCAAACAACGTTGAGGTTTGCAGCTCAGATATAAGTTCATAACATTATCCTCATTCGCAGCCATGTTTTCTTATTGTTATGCGTGTACACGTGTATTGCCGCATAGGCCTATGCCGCCAGTGTCCTGACGCATGAGTCTCAAAGTTTTGGTCTCTTCCGGTGAAATTTTGGCGATATGTTAGCTCAGATGTGGAGGTAGTGAATGTCTCTTCATTCTCCAATAACGTTGAGGTTCGCATCTCAGATATATGTCGAGAAAAATATCCTCATTCGCAGCCATGTTTTCTGATGTGTTTGTATGTACACGTGTATTGCCACATAGGCATATGCCGCCCGTGTCCTAACGTATGAGTCTCACAGTTTGGTTTTTTTCCACTGGGAAATTTGGAAATATTTTGGCTCAGATGTCGAGCAGGCGAGGGTCTCTTCATTCTCGAACAACGTTGAGGTTTGCAGCTCAGATATAAGTTCATAACATTATCCTCATTCGCAGCCATGTTTTCTTATTGTTATGCGTGTACACGTGTATTGCCGCATAGGCCTATGCCGCCAGTGTCCTGACGCATGAGTCTCAAAGTTTTGGTCTCTTCCGGTGAAATTTTGGCGATATGTTAGCTCAGATGTGGAGGTAGTGAATGTCTCTTCATTCTCCAATAACGTTGAGGTTCGCATCTCAGATATATGTCGAGAAAAATATCCTCATTCGCAGCCATGTTTTCTGATGTGTTTGTATGTACACGTGTATTGCCACATAGGCATATGCCGCTAGTGTCCTGACACATGAGTCTCTCAGTTTAGGTTTGTTCCATTGAGAAATTTGGCAATATTTTGGCTCAGATGTCGAGCTGGTGAGTGTCTCTTCATTCTCGAACAACGTTGAGGTTCGCAGCTCAGATATATGTCGAGAACATTATCCTCATTCGCAGCCATGTTTTCTGATGTGTTTGTATGTACACGTGTATTGCCACATAGGCCTATGCCGCCAGTATCCTGACGCATGAGTCTCTCAGTTTGGGTTTTTTCCAGTGAGAAATTTGGCAATATTTTGGCTCAGATGATGAGCTGGTGAGTGTCTCTTCATTCTCGAACAACGTTGAGGTTCGCAGCTCAGATATATGTCGAGAACATTATCCTCATTCGCAGCCATGTTTTCTCATGTGTATGTACGTACACGTGTATTGCCACATAGGTCTATGCCGCCAGTATCCTGACGCATGAGTCTCTCAGTTTGGGTTTTTTCCAGTGAGAAATTTGGCACTATTTTGGCTCGGATGTCGAGCTTGTGAGTGTCTCTTCATTCTCGAACAACGTTGAGGCTCGCAGCTCAGATATATGTCGAGAACATTATCCTCATTCGCAGCCATGTTTTCTGATGTGTATGTATGTACACGTGTATTGCCACATAGGCATATGCCGCCAGTGTCCTGACGCATGAGTCTCTCAGTTTAGGTTTGTTCCAGTAAAAAATATGGCAATATTTTGGCTCAGATGTCGAGCTGGTGAGTGTCTCTTCATTCTCGAACAACGTTGAGGTTCGCAGCTCAGATATATGTCGAGAACATTATCCTCATTCGCAGCCATGTTTTCTGATGTGTATGTATGTACACGTGTATTGCCACATAGGCCTATGCCGCCAGTATCCTGACGCAAGAGTCACTCAGTTTGGGTTTTTTTCCAGTGAGAAATTTGGCAATATTTTGGCTCGGATGTCGAGCTGGTGGGTGTCTCTATATTCTCGAACAACGTTGATGCTCGCAGCTCAGATATATGTCGAGAAAAATATCCTCATTCGCAGCCATGTTTTCTGATGTGTTTGTATGTACACGTGTAGTGCCACATAGGCATATGCCGCCAGTGTCCTGACGCATGAGTCTCTCAGTTTAGGTTTGTTCCAGTGAGAAATTTGGCAATATTTTGGCTCAGATGTCGAGCTGGTGAGTGTCTCTTCATTCTCGAACAACGTTGAGCTTCGCAGCTCAGATATATGTCGAGAACATTATCCTCATTCGCAGCCATGTTTTCTGAGGTGTATGTATGTACACGTGTATTGTCACATAGGCCTATGCCGCCAGTATCCTGACGCATGAGTCTCTCAGTTTAGGTTTTTTTTCAGTGAGAAATTTGGCAATATTTTGGCTCAGATGTTGAGCTGGTGAGTGTCTCTTCATTCTCGAACAACGTTGTGGTTCGCAGCTCAAATATATGTCGAGAACATTATCCTCATTCGCAGCCATGTTTTCTCATGTGTATGTACGTACACGTGTATTGCCACATAGGCCTATGCCGCCAGTATCCTGAGGCATGAGTCTCTCAGTTTGGGTTTTTTTCCAGTGAGAAATTTGGCAATATTTTGGCTCGGATGTCGAGCTGGTGAGTGTCTCTATATTCTCGAACAACGTTGAGGCTCGCAGCTCAGATATATGTCGAGAAAAATATCCTCATTCGCAGCCATGTTTTCTGATGTGTTTGTATGTACACTCGTAGTGCCACATAGGCATATGCCGCCAGTGTCCTGACGCATGAGTCTATCAGTTTAGGTTTGTTCCAGTGAGAAATTTGGCAATATTTTGGCTCAGATGTCGAGCTGGTGGGTGTCTCTTTATTCTCGAACAACGTTGAGCTTCGCAGCTCAGATACATGTCGAGAACATTATCATGTCACCAGTGTCCAGAAGCATGAGTCTCACTGTTTGGGTTTTTTTCCAGTGAGAAATTTGGCAATATTTTGGCTCGGATGTCGAGCTTGTGAGTGTCTCTTCATTCTCGAACAACGTTGAGGCTCGCAGCTCAGATATATGTCGAGAAAAATATCCTCATTCGCAGCCATGTTTTCTGATGTGTTTGTATGTACACGTGTAGTGCCACATAGGCATATGCCGCCAGTGTCCTGACGCATGAGTCTCTCAGTTTAGGTTTGTTCCAGTGAGAAATATGGCAATATTTTGGCTCAGATGTCGAGCTGGTGAGTGTCTCTTCATTCTCGAACAACGTTGAGGTTCGCAGCTCAGATATATGTCGAGAACATTATCCTCATTCGCAGCCATGTTTTCTGATGTGTATGTATGTACACGTGTATTGCCACATAGGCCTATGCCGCCAGTATCCTGACTCATGAGTCTCTCAGTTTGGGTTTTTTTCCAGTGAGAAATTTGGCAATATTTTGGCTCGGATGTCGAGCTGGTGAGTGTCTCTATATTCTCGAACAACGTTGAGGCTCGCAGCTCAGATATATGTCGAGAAAAATATCCTCATTCGCAGCCATGTTTTCTGATGTGTTTGTATGTACACTCGTAGTGCCACATAGGCATTTGCCGCCAGTGTCCTGACGCATGAGTCTATCAGTTTAGGTTTGTTCCAGTGAGAAATTTGGCAATATTTTGGCTCAGATGTCGAGCTGGTGGGTGTCTCTTTATTCTCGAACAACGTTGAGCTTCGCAGCTCAGATACATGTCGAGAACATTATCATGTCACCAGTGTCCAGAAGCATGAGTCTCACTGTTTGGGTTTTTTTCCAGTGAGAAATTTGGCAATATTTTGGCTCGGATGTCGAGCTTGTGAGTGTCTCTTCATTCTCGAACAACGTTGAGGCTCGCAGCTCAGATATATGTCGAGAAAAATATCCTCATTCGCAGCCATGTTTTCTGATGTGTTTGTATGTACACGTGTAGTGCCACATAGGCATATGCCGCCAGTGTCCTGACGCATGAGTCTCTCAGTTTAGGTTTGTTCCAGTGAGAAATATGGCAATATTTTGGCTCAGATGTCGAGCTGGTGAGTGTCTCTTCATTCTCGAACAACGTTGAGGTTCGCAGCTCAGATATATGTCGAGAACATTATCCTCATTCGCAGCCATGTTTTCTCATGTGTATGTACGTACACGTGTATTGCAACATAGGCCTATGCCGCCAGTATCCTGAGGCATGAGTCTCTCAGTTTGGGTTTTTTTCCAGTGAGAAATTTGGCAATATTTTGGCTCGGATGTCGAGCTTGTGATTGTCTCTTCATTCTCGAACAACGTTGAGGCTCGCAGCTCAGATATATGTCGAGAAAAATATCCTCATTCGCAGCCATGTTTTCTGATGTGTTTGCATGTACACGTGTAGTGCCACATAGGCATATGCCGCCAGTGTCCTGACGCATGAGTCTCTCAGTTTAGGTTTGTTCCAGTGAGAAATTTGGCAATATTTTGTCTCAGATGTCGAGCTGGTGAGTGTCTCTTCATTCTCGAACAACGTTGGGGTTCGCAGCTCAGATATATGTCGAGAACATTATCCTCATTCGCAGCCATGTTTTCTGATGTGTATGTATGTACACGTGTATTGCCACATAGGCCTATGCCGCCAGTATCCTGACGCATGAGTCTCTCAGTTTGGGTTTTTTCCAGTGAGAAATTTGGCAATATTTTGGCTCGGATGTCGAGCTGGTGAGTGTCTCTATATTCTCGAACAACGTTGAGGCTCGCAGCTCAGATATATGTCGAGAAAAATATCCTCATTCGCAGCCATGTTTTCTGATGTGTTTGTATGTACACGTGTAGTGCCACATAGGCGTATGCCGCCAGTGTCCTGACGCATGAGTCTATCAGTTTAGGTTTGTTCCAGTGAGAAATTTGGCAATATTTTGGCTCAGATGTCGAGCTGGTGGGTGTCTCTTTATTCTCGAACAACGTTGAGCTTCGCAGCTCAGATACATGTCGAGAACATTATCATGTCACCAGTGTCCAGAAGCATGAGTCTCACAGTTTGGGTTTTTTTCCAGTGAGAAATTTGGCAATATTTTGGCTCGGATGTCGAGCTTGTGAGTGTTTCTTCATTCTCGAACAACGTTGAGGCTCGCAGCTCAGATATATGTCGAGAAAAATATCCTCATTCGCAGCCATGTTTTCTGATGTGTTTGTATGTACACGTGTAGTGCCACATAGGCATATGCCGCCAGTGTCCTGACGCATGAGTCTCTCAGTTTAGGTTTGTTCCAGTGAGAAATATGGCAATATTTTGGCTCAGATGTCGAGCTGGTGAGTGTCTCTTCATTCTCGAACAACGTTGAGGTTCGCAGCTCAGATATATGTCGAGAACATTATCCTCATTCGCAGCCATGTTTTCTCATGTGTATGTACGTACACGTGTATTGCCTCATAGGCCTATGCCGCCAGTGTCCTGACGCATGAGTCTCACAGTTTGGGTTTTTTTCAGTGAGAAATTTGGCAATATTGTGGCTCGGATGTCGAGCTGGTGAGTGTCTCTTCATTCTCGAACAACGTTGAGGCTCGCAGCTCAGATATATGTCGAGAAAAATATCCTCATTTGCAGCCATGTTTTCTGATGTGTTTGTATGTACACGTGTATTGCCTTATAGGCCTATGCCGCCCGTGTCCTAACGTATGAGTCTCACAGTTTGGTTTTTTTCCACTGGGAAATTTGGAAATATTTTGGCTCAGATGTCGAGCAGGCGAGGGTCTCTTCATTCTCGAACAACGTTGAGGTTTGCAGCTCAGATATAAGTTCATAACATTATCCGCATTCGCAGCCATGTTTTCTTATTGTTATGCGTGTACACGTGTATTGCCGCATAGGCCTATGCCGCCAGTGTCCTGACGCATGAGTCTTAAAGTTTTGGTCTCTTCCGGTGAAATTTTGGCGATATGTTAGCTCAGATGTGGAGGTAGTGAATGTCTCTTCATTCTCCAATAACGTTGAGGTTCGCATCTCAGATATATGTCGAGAAAAATATCCTCATTCGCAGCCATGTTTTCTGATGTGTTTGTATGTACACGTGTATTGCCACATAGGCATATGCCGCTAGTGTCCTGACGCATGAGTCTCTCAGTTTAGGTTTGTTCCCTCGAGAAATTTGGCAATATTTTGGCTCAGATGTCGAGCTGGTGAGTGTCTCTTCATTCTCGAACAACGTTGAGGTTCGCAGCTCAGATATATGTCGAGAACATTATCCTCATTCGCAGCCATGTTTTCTGATGTGTTTGTATGTACACGTGTATTGCCACATAGGCCTATGCCGCAAGTATCCTGACGCATGAGTCTCTCAGTTTGGGTTTTTTCCAGTGAGAAATTTGGCAATATTTTGGCTCAGATGTTGAGCTGGTGAGTGTCTCTTCATTCTCGAACAATGTTGAGGTTCGCAGCTCAGATATATGTCGAGAACATTATCCTCATTCGCAGCCATGTTTTCTTATGTGTATGTACGTACACGTGTATTGCCACATAGGCCTATGCCGCCAGTATCCTGACGCATGAGTCTCTCAGTTTGGGTTTTTTCCAGTGAGAAATTTGGCACTATTTTGGCTCGGATGTCGAGCTTGTGAGTGTCTCTTCATTCTCGAACAACGTTGAGGTTCGCAGCTCAGATATATGTCGAGAACATTATCCTCATTCGCAGCCATGTTTTCTGATGTGTATGTATGTACACGTGTATTGCCACATAGGCCTATGCCGCCAGTATCCTGACGCATGAGTCTCTCAGTTTGGGTTTTTTTCCAGTGAGAAATTTGGCAATATTTTGGCTCGGATGTCGAGCTGGTGGGTGTTTCTATATTCTCGAACAACGTTGATGCTCGCAGCTCAGATATATGTCGAGAAAAATATCCTCATTCGCATCCATGTTTTCTGATGTGTTTGTATGTACACGTGTAGTGCCACATAGGCATATGCCGCCAGTGTCCTGACGCATGAGTCTTTCAGTTTAGGTTTGTTCCAGTGAGAAATTTGGCAATATTTTGGCTCAGATGTCGAGCTGGTGAGTGTCTCTTCATTCTCGAACAACGTTGAGCTTCGCAGCTCAGATTATGTCGAGAACATTATCCTCATTCGCAGCCATGTTTTCTGATGTGTATGTATGTACACGTGTATTGCCACATAGGCCTATGCCGCCAGTATCCTGACGCATGAGTCTCTCAGTTTGGGTTTTTTCCAGTGAGAAATTTGGCAATATTTTGGCTCAGATGTTGAGCTGGTGAGTGTCTCTTCATTCTCGAACAACGTTGTGGTTCGCAGCTCAAATATATGTCGAGAACATTATTCTCATTCGCAGCCATGTTTTCTAATGTGTATGTACGTACACGTGTATTGCCACTTAGGCCTATGCCGCCAGTATCCTGAGGCATGAGTCTCTCAGTTTGGGTTTTTTTCCAGTGAGAAATTTGGCAATATTTTGGCTCGGATGTCGAGCTGGTGAGTGTCTCTATATTCTCGAACAACGTTGAGGCTCGCAGCTCAGATATATGTCGAGAAAAATATCCTCATTCGCAGCCATGTTTTCTGATGTGTTTGTATGTACACTCGTAGTGCCACATAGGCATATGCCGCCAGTGTCCTGACGCATGAGTCTATCAGTTTAGGTTTGTTCCAGTGAGAAATTTGGCAATATTTTGGCTCAGATGTCGAGCTGGTGGGTGTCTCTTTATTCTCGAACAACGTTGAGCTTCGCAGCTCAGATACATGTCGAGAACATTATCATGTCACCAGTGTCCAGAAGCATGAGTCTCACAGTTTGGGTTTTTTTCCAGTGAGAAATTTGGCAATATTTTGGCTCGGATGTCGAGCTTGTGAGTGTCTCTTCATTCTCGAACAACGTTGAGGCTCGCAGCTCAGATATATGTCGAGAAAAATATCCTCATTCGCAGCCATGTTTTCTGATGTGTTTGCATGTACACGTGTAGTGCCACATAGGCATATGCCGCCAGTGTCCTGACGCATGAGTCTCTCAGTTTAGGTTTGTTCCAGTGAGAAATTTGGCAATATTTTGGCTCAGATGTCGAGCTGGTGAGTGTCTCTTCATTCTCGAACAACGTTGAGGTTCGCAGCTCAGATATATGTCGAGAACATTATCCTCATTCGCAGCCATGTTTTCTGATGTGTTTGCATGTACACGTGTAGTGCCACATAGGCATATGCCGCCAGTGTCCTGACGCATGAGTCTCTCAGTTTAGGTTTGTTCCAGTGAGAAATTTGGCAATATTTTGGCTCAGATGTCGAGCTGGTGAGTGTCTCTTCATTCTTGAACAACGTTGAGGTTCGCAGCTCAGATATATGTCGAGAACATTATCCTCATTCGCAGCCATGTTTTTTGATGTGTATGTATGTACACGTGTATTGCCACATAGGCCTATCCCGCCAGTATCCTGACGCATGAGTCTCTCAGTTTGGGTTTTTTCCAGTGAGAAATTTGGCAATATTTTGGCTCAGATGTCGAGCTGGTGAGTGTCTCTTCATTCTCGAACAACGTTGAGCTTCGCAGCTCAGATACATGTCGAGAACATTATCATGTCACCAGTGTCCAGAAGCATGAGTCTCACAGTTTGGGTTTTTTTCCAGTGAGAAATTTGGCAATATTTTGGCTCGGATGTCGAGCTTGTGAGTGTCTCTTCATTCTCGAACAACGTTGAGGATCGCAGCTCAGATATATGTCGAGAACAATATCCTCATTCGCAGCCATGTTTTTTGATGTGTATGTATGTACACGTGTATTGCCACATAGGCCTATCCCGCCAGTATCCTGACGCATGAGTCTCTCAGTTTGGGTTTTTTCCAGTGAGAAATTTGGCAATATTTTGGCTCAGATGTCGAGCTGGTGAGTGTCTCTTCATTCTCGAACAACGTTGAGGTTCGCAGCTCAGATATATGTCGAGAACATTATCCTCATTCGCAGCCATGTTTTCTGATGTGTATTTATGTACACGTGTATTGCAACATAGGCCTATGCCGCCAGTATCCTGACGCATGAGTTGCTCAGTTTGGGTTTGTTCCATTGAGAAATTTGGCAATATTTTGGCTCGGATGTCGAGCTTGTGAGTGTCTCTTCATTCTCGAACAACGTTGAGGTTCGCATCTCAGATATATGTCGAGAACATTATCCTCATTCGCAGCCATGTTTTCTGATGTGTATGTATGTACACGTGTATTGCCACATAGGCCTATGCCGCCAGTATCCTGACGCATGAGTCTCTCAGTTTGGTTTTTTTCCAGTGAGAAATTTGATAATATTTTGGCTCGGATGTCGAGCTGGTGAGTGTCTCTTTATTCTCGAACAACGTTGAGGTTCGCAGCTCAGATATAAGTTCATAAAATTATCCTCATTCGCAGCCATGTTTTCTTATGTGTATGTATGTACACGTGTATTGCCTCATAGGCCTATGCCGCCAGTGTCCTGACGCATGAGTCTCAAAGTTTTGGTATCTTCCGGTGAGAATTTTGGCGATGTGTTAGCTCAGATGTGGAGGTGGTGAATGTCTTTTCATTTTCGAACAACGTTGAGGTTCGCAGCTCAGATATATGTTGAGAACATTATCCTCATTCGCAGCCATGTTTTCTGATGTGTATGTATGTACACGTGTATTGCCACATAGGCCTATGCCGCCAGTATCCTGACGCATGAGTCTCTCAGTTTGTTTGTTTTTCCAGTGACAAATTTGGCAATATTTTGGCTCGGATGTCGAGCTGGTGAGTGTCTCTTCATTCTCGAACAACGTTGAGGCTCGCAGCTCAGATATATGTCGAGAAAATTGTCCTCATTCGCAGCCATGTTTTCTTATGTGTATGGATGTACACGTGTATTGCCTCATAGGCCTATGCCGCCAGTGTCCTGACGCATGAGTCTCACAGTTTGTTTTTTTTTCAGGGAGAAATTTGGCAATATTTTGGCTCGGATGTCAAGCTGGTGAGTGTCTCTTCATTCTCGAACAACGTTGAGGCTCGCAGCTCAGATATATGTCGAGAAAAATATCCTCATTCGCAGCCATGTTTTCTGATGTGTTTGTATGTACACGTGTACTGCCTCATAGCCCTATGCCGCCCGTGTCCTGACGTATGAGTCTCACAGTTTGGTTTTTTTCCAGTGGGAAATTTGGAAATAGTTTGGCTCAGATGTCGAGCAGGCGAGGGTCTCTTCATTCTCGAACAACGTTGAGGTTTGCAGCTCAGATATAAGTTCATAACATTATCCTCATTCGCAGCCATGTTTTCTTATGTTTATGCGTGTACACGTGTATTGTCGCATAGGCCTATGCCGCCAGTGTCCTGACGCATGAGTCTCAAAGTTTTGGTCTCTTGCGGTGAAATTTTGGCGATATGTTAGCTCAGATGTGGAGGTGGTGAATGTCTCTTCATTCTCCAATAACGTTGAGGTTCGCATCTCAGATATATGTCGAGAAAAATATCCTCATTCGCAGCCATGTTTTCTGATGTGTTTGTATGTACACGTGTATTGCCACATAGGCATATGCCGCTAGTGTCCTGACGCATGAGTCTCTCAGTTTAGGTTTGTTCCATTGAACAATTTGGCAATATTTTGGCTCGGATGTCGAGCTTGTGAGTGTCTCTTCATTCTCGAACAACGTTGAGGTTCGCATCTCAGATATATGTCGAGAACATTATCCTCATTCGCAGCCATGTTTTCTGATGTGTATGTATGTACACGTGTATTGCCACATAGGCCTATGCCGCCAGTATCCTGACGCATGAGTCTCTCAGTTTGGTTTTTTTCCAGTGAGAAATTTGATAATATTTTGGCTCGGATGTCGAGCTGGCGAGTGTCTCTTTATTCTCGAACAACGTTGAGGTTCGCAGCTCAGATATAAGTTCATAAAATTATCCTCATTCGCAGCCATGTTTTCTTATGTGTATGTATGTACACGTGTATTGCCTCATAGGCCTATGCCGCCAGTGTCCTGACGCATGAGTCTCAAAGTTTTGGTATCTTCCGGTGAGAATTTTGGCGATGTGTTAGCTCAGATGTGGAGGTGGTGAATGTCTTTTCATTTTCGAACAACGTTGAGGTTCGCAGCTCAGATATATGTTGAGAACATTATCCTCATTCGCAGCCATGTTTTCTGATGTGTATGTATGTACACGTGTATTGCCACATAGGCCTATGCCGCCAGTATCCTGACGCATGAGTCTCTCAGTTTGTTTGTTTTTCCAGTGACAAATTTGGCAATATTTTGGCTCGGATGTCGAGCTGGTGAGTGTCTCTTCATTCTCGAACAACGTTGAGGCTCGCAGCTCAGATATATGTCGAGAAAATTGTCCTCATTCGCAGCCATGTTTTCTTATGTGTATGGATGTACACGTGTATTGCCTCATAGGCCTATGCCGCCAGTGTCCTGACGCATGAGTCTCACAGTTTGTTTTTTTTTCAGGGAGAAATTTGGCAATATTTTGGCTCGGATGTCAAGCTGGTGAGTGTCTCTTCATTCTCGAACAACGTTGAGGCTCGCAGCTCAGATATATGTCGAGAAAAATATCCTCATTCGCAGCCATGTTTTCTGATGTGTTTGTATGTACACGTGTACTGCCTCATAGCCCTATGCCGCCCGTGTCCTGACGTATGAGTCTCACAGTTTGGTTTTTTTCCAGTGGGAAATTTGGAAATAGTTTGGCTCAGATGTCGAGCAGGCGAGGGTCTCTTCATTCTCGAACAACGTTGAGGTTTGCAGCTCAGATATAAGTTCATAACATTATCCTCATTCGCAGCCATGTTTTCTTATGTTTATGCGTGTACACGTGTATTGTCGCATAGGCCTATGCCGCCAGTGTCCTGACGCATGAGTCTCAAAGTTTTGGTCTCTTGCGGTGAAATTTTGGCGATATGTTAGCTCAGATGTGGAGGTGGTGAATGTCTCTTCATTCTCCAATAACGTTGAGGTTCGCATCTCAGATATATGTCGAGAAAAATATCCTCATTCGCAGCCATGTTTTCTGATGTGTTTGTATGTACACGTGTATTGCCACATAGGCATATGCCGCTAGTGTCCTGACGCATGAGTCTCTCAGTTTAGGTTTGTTCCATTGAACAATTTGGCAATATTTCGGCTCAGATGTCGTGCTGGTGAGTGTCTCTTCATTCTCGAACAACGTTGAGGTTCGCAGCTCAGATATATGTCGAGAACATTATCCTCATTCGCAGCCATGTTTTCTGATGTGTATGTATGTACACGTGAATTGCCACATAGGCCTATGCCGCCAGTATCCTGACGCATGAGTCTCTCAGTTTGTTTGTTTTTCCAGTGACAAATTTGGCAATATTTTGGCTCGGATGTCGAGCTGGTGAGTGTCTCTTCATTCTCGAACAACGTTGAGGCTCGCAGCTCAGATATATGTCGAGAAAATTGTCCTCATTCGCAGCCATGTTTTCTTATGTGTATGGATGTACACGTGTATTGCCTCATAGGCCTATGCCGCCAGTGTCCTGACGCATGAGTCTCACAGTTTGGTTTTTTTTCAGGGAGAAATTTGGCAATATTTTGGCTCGGATGTCAAGCTGGTGAGTGTCTCTTCATTCTCGAACAACGTTGAGGCTCGCAGCTCAGATATATGTCGAGAAAAATATCCTCATTCGCAGCCATGTTTTCTGATGTGTTTGTATGTACACGTGTACTGCCTCATAGCCCTATGCCGCCCGTGTCCTGACGTATGAGTCTCACAGTTTGGTTTTTTTCCAGTGGGAAATTTGGAAATAGTTTGGCTCAGATGTCGAGCAGGCGAGGGTCTCTTCATTCTCGAACAACGTTGAGGTTTGCAGCTCAGATATAAGTTCATAACATTATCCTCATTCGCAGCCATGTTTTCTTATGTTTATGCGTGTACACGTGTATTGTCGCATAGGCCTATGCCGCCAGTGTCCTGACGCATGAGTCTCAAAGTTTTGGTCTCTTGCGGTGAAATTTTGGCGATATGTTAGCTCAGATGTGGAGGTGGTGAATGTCTCTTCATTCTCCAATAACGTTGAGGTTCGCATCTCAGATATATGTCGAGAAAAATATCCTCATTCGCAGCCATGTTTTCTGATGTGTTTGTATGTACACGTGTATTGCCACATAGGCATATGCCGCTAGTGTCCTGACGCATGAGTCTCTCAGTTTAGGTTTGTTCCATTGAACAATTTGGCAATATTTCGGCTCAGATGTCGTGCTGGTGAGTGTCTCTTCATTCTCGAACAACGTTGAGGTTCGCAGCTCAGATATATGTCGAGAACATTATCCTCATTCGCAGCCATGTTTTCTGATGTGTATGTATGTACACGTGAATTGCCGCATAGGCCTATGCCGCCAGTATCCTGACGCATGAGTCTCTAAGTTTGTTTGTTTTCCAGTGAGAAATGTGGCATTATTTTTGCTCAGATGTCGGGCTGGTGAGTGTCCCTTCTTTATCAAACAACGTTGAGGCACGCAGCTCAGATATAAGTGGAGAAAATTATCCTCATTCGCAGCCATGTTTTCTGATGTGTTTGTATGTACACGTGTAATGCCACATAGGCATATGCCGCCAGTGTCCTGACTCATGAGTCTCTCAGTTTAGGTCTCTTCCGGTGAGAATTTTGGCGATATGTTAGCTCAAATGTGGAGGTGGTGAATGTCTCTTCATTCTCGAACAACGTTGAGGTTCGCAGCTCAGATATATGTCGAAAAATTATCTTCATTCGCAGCCATGTTTTCTTATGATTATGTATGTACCCGTGTATTGCCGCATAGGCCTATGCCGCCAGTATCCTGACGCATGAGTCTCTCAGTTTGTTATTTTTTCCGGTGAGAAATTTGGCAATATTTTGGCTCGAATGGCGAGCTGTTGAGTGTCTCTTCATTCTCGAACAACGTTGAGGCTCGCAGCTCAGATAAATGTCGAGAAAAAAATCATCATTCGCAGCCATGTTTTCTGATGTGTATGGATGTACACGTGTATTGCCTCATAGGCCTATGCCGCCAGTGTCCTGACGCATGAGTCTCTCAGTTTAGGTTTGTTCCAGTGAGAAATTTGGCAATATTTTTGCTTAGATGTCGGGCTAGTGAGTGTCTCCTCATTCTCGAACAGCGTTGAGGCTCGCAGTTCAAATATAAGTGGAAAGAATTATTCTCATTCGCAGCCATGTTTTCTGATGTGTATGTATGTACAAGTGTATCGCCACATAGGCATATGCCGCCAGTGTCCTGACGCATGAGTCTCAAAGTTTTGGTCTCTTCCGGTGAGAATTTTGGCGATATGTTAGCTCAGATGTGGAGGTGGTGAATGTCTATTCATTCTCGAACAACGCTGAGGTTCGCAGCTCAGATATATGTCGAAAAATTATCCTCATTCGCAGCCATGTTTTCTTATGATTATGTATGTACCCGTGTATTGCCGCATAGGCCTATGCCGCCAGTATCCTGACGCATGAGTCTCTCAGTTTGTTATTTTTTCCGGTGAGAAATTTGGCAATATTTTGGCTCGGATGGCGAGCTGGTGAGTGTTTCTTCATTCTCGAACAACGTTGAGGCTCGCAGCTCAGATATATGTCGAAACATTATCCTCATTCGCAGCCATGTTTTATTATGAGTATGTATGTACCCGTGTATTGCAGCATAGGCCTATGCCGCCAGTATCCTAACGCATGAGTTTCTCAGTTTGTTATTTTTTCCAGTGAGAAATTTGGCAATATTTTTGCTCAGATGTCGGGCTGATGAGTGTCTCCTCATTCTCGAACAGCGTTGAGGCTCGCAGTTAAAATATAAGTCGAAAGAATTATCCTCATTCGCAGCCATGTTTTCTGATGTGTATGTATGTACATGTGTATCGCCACATAGGCATATGCCGCCAGTGTCCTGACGCATGAGTCTCAAAGTTTTGGTCTCTTTCGGTGAGAATTTTGGCGATATGTTAGCTCAGATGTGGAGGTGGTGAATGTCTCTTCATTATCGAACAACGTTGAGGTTCGCAGCTCAGATATATGTCGAAAAATTATCCTCATTCGCAGCCATGTTTTCTTATGATTATGTATGTACCCGTGTATTGCCGCATAAGCCTATGCCGCCAGTATCCTGACGCATGAGTCTCTCAGTTTGTTATTTTTTCCGGTGCGAAATTTGGCAATATTTTGGCTCGGATGGCGAGCTGGTGAGTGTCTCTTCATTCTCGAACAACGTTGAGGTTTGCAGCTCAGATATATGGCGAGAACATTATCCTCATTCGCAGCCATGTTTTCTGATGTGTGTGTATGTACACGTGTATTGCCACATAGGCATATGCCGCCAGTATCCTGACGCATGAGTCTCTCAGTTTGTTTGGTTTTCCAGTGAGAAATTTGGCAATATTTTGGCTCGGATGTTGAGCTGGTGAGTGTCTCTTCATTCTCGAACAACGTTGAGGCTCGCAGCTCAGATAAATGTCGAGAAAAAAATCATCATTCGCAGCCATGTTTTCTGATGTGTATGGATGTACACGTGTATTGCCTCATAGGCCTATGCCGCCAGTGTCCTGACGCATGAGTCTCTCAGTTTAGGTTTTTTCCAGTGAGAAATTTGGCAATATTTTTGCTTAGATGTCGGGCTGGTGAGTGTCTCCTCATTCTCGAACAGCGTTGAGGCTCGCAGTTCAAATATAAGTCGAAAGAATTATTCTCATTCGCAGCCATGTTTTCTGATGTGTATGTATGTACAAGTGTATCGCCACATAGGCATATGCCGCCAGTGTCCTGACGCATGAGTCTCAAAGTTTTGGTCTCTTCCGGTGAGAATTTTGGCGATATGTTAGCTCAGATGTGGAGGTGGTGAATGTCTATTCATTCTCGAACAACGCTGAGGTTCGCAGCTCAGATATATGTCGAAAAATTATCCTCATTCGCAGCCATGTTTTCTTATGATTATGTATGTACCCGTGTATTGCCGCATAGGCCTATGCCGCCAGTATCCTGACGCATGAGTCTCTCAGTTTGTTATTTTTTCCGGTGCGAAATTTGGAAATATTTTGGCTCGGATGGCGAGCTGGTGAGTGTCTCTTCATTCTCGAACAACGTTGAGGTTTGCAGCTCAGATATATGGCGAGAACATTATCCTCATTCGCAGCCATGTTTTCTGATGTGTGTGTATGTACACGTGTATTGCCACATAGGCATATGCCGCCAGTATCCTGACGCATGAGTCTCTCAGTTTGTTTGTTTTTCCAGTGAGAAATTTGGCAATATTTTGGCTCGGATGTTGAGCTGGTGAGTGTCTCTTCATTCTCGAACAACGTTGAGGCTCGCAGCTCAGATAAATGTCGAGAAAAAAATCATCATTCGCAGCCATGTTTTCTGATGTGTATGGATGTACACGTGTATTGCCTCATAGGCCTATGCCGCCAGTGTCCTGACGCATGAGTCTCTCAGTTTAGGTTTTTTCCAGTGAGAAATTTGGCAATATTTTTGCTTAGATGTCGGGCTGGTGAGTGTCTCCTCATTCTCGAACAGCGTTGAGGCTCGCAGTTCAAATATAAGTCGAAAGAATTATTCTCATTCGCAGCCATGTTTTCTGATGTGTATGTATGTACAAGTGTATCGCCACATAGGCATATGCCGCCAGTGTCCTGACGCATGAGTCTCAAAGTTTTGGTCTCTTCCGGTGAGAATTTTGGCGATATGTTAGCTCAGATGTGGAGGTGGTGAATGTCTATTCATTCTCGAACAACGCTGAGGTTCGCAGCTCAGATATATGTCGAAAAATTATCCTCATTCGCAGCCATGTTTTCTTATGATTATGTATGTACCCGTGTATTGCCGCATAGGCCTATGCCGCCAGTATCCTGACGCATGAGTCTCTCAGTTTGTTATTTTTTCCGGTGAGAAATTTGGCAATATTTTGGCTCGGATGGCGAGCTGGTGAGTGTTTCTTCATTCTCGAACAACGTTGAGGCTCGCAGCTCAGATATATGTCGAAACATTATCCTCATTCGCAGCCATGTTTTATTATGAGTATGTATGTACCCGTGTATTGCAGCATAGGCCTATGCCGCCAGTATCCTAACGCATGAGTTTCTCAGTTTGTTATTTTTTCCAGTGAGAAATTTGGCAATATTTTTGCTCAGATGTCGGGCTGATGAGTGTCTCCTCATTCTCGAACAGCGTTGAGGCTCGCAGTTAAAATATAAGTCGAAAGAATTATCCTCATTCGCAGCCATGTTTTCTGATGTGTATGTATGTACATGTGTATCGCCACATAGGCATATGCCGCCAGTGTCCTGACGCATGAGTCTCAAAGTTTTGGTCTCTTTCGGTGAGAATTTTGGCGATATGTTAGCTCAGATGTGGAGGTGGTGAATGTCTCTTCATTATCGAACAACGTTGAGGTTCGCAGCTCAGATATATGTCGAAAAATTATCCTCATTCGCAGCCATGTTTTCTTATGATTATGTATGTACCCGTGTATTGCCGCATAAGCCTATGCCGCCAGTATCCTGACGCATGAGTCTCTCAGTTTGTTATTTTTTCCGGTGCGAAATTTGGCAATATTTTGGCTCGGATGGCGAGCTGGTGAGTGTCTCTTCATTCTCGAACAACGTTGAGGTTCGCAGCTCAGATATATGGCGAGAACATTATCCTCATTCGCAGCCATGTTTTCTGATGTGTGTGTATGTACACGTGTATTGCCACATAGGCACATGCCGCCAGTATCCTGACGCATGAGTCTCTCAGTTTGTTTGTTTTTCCAGTGAGAAATTTGGCAATATTTTGGCTCGGATGTTGAGCTGGTGAATGTCTATTCATTCTCGAACAACGTTGAGGTTCGCAGCTCAGATATATGTCGAAAAATTATCCTCATTCGCAGCCATGTTTTCTTATGATTATGTATGTACCCGTGTATTGCCGCATATGCCTATGCCGCCAGTATCCTGACGCATGAGTCTCTCAGTTTGTTATTTGTTCCGGTGAGAAATTTGGCAATATTTTGGCTCGGATGGCGAGCTGGTGAGTGTTTCTTCATTCTCGAACAACGTTGAGGCTCGCAGCTCAGATATATGTCGAAAAATTATCCTCATTCGCAGCCATGTTTTATTATGAGTATGTATGTACCCGTGTATTGCAGCATAGGCCTATGCCGCCAGTATCCTAACGCATGAGTTTCTCAGTTTGTTATTTTTTCCAGTGAGAAATTTGGCAATATGTTTGCTCAGATGTCGGGCTGGTGAGTGTCTCCTCATTCTCGAACAGCGTTGAGGCTCGCAGTTAAAATATAAGTCGAAAGAATTATCTTCATTCGCAGCCATGTTTTCTGATGTGTATGTATGTACATGTGTATCGCCACATAGGCATATGCCGCCAGTGTCCTGACGCATGAGTCTCAAAGTTTTGGTCTCTTCCAGTGAGAATTTTGGCGATATGTTAGCTCAGATGTGGAGGTGGTGAATGTCTCTTAATTATCGAACAACGTTGAGGTTCGCAGCTCAGATATATGTCGAAATATTATCCTCATTCGCAGCCATGTTTTTTATGATTATGTATGTACCCGTGTATTGCCGCATAAGCCTATGCCGCCAGTATCCTGACGCATGAGTCTCTCAGTTTGTTATTTTTACCGGTGCGAAATTTGGCAATATTTTGGCTCGGATGGCGAGCTGGTGAGTGTCTCTTCATTCTCGAACAACGTTGAGGTTCGCAGCTCAGATATATGGCGAGAACATTATCCTCATTCGCAGCCATGTTTTCTGATGTGTGTGTATGTACACGTGTATTGCCACATAGGCATATGCCGCCAGTATCCTGAGGCATATGCCGCCAGTATCCTGACGCATGAGTCTCTCAGTTTGTTTGTTTTTCCAGTGAGAAATTTTGCAATATTTTGGCTCGGATGTTGAGCTGGTGAGTATCTCTTCATTCTCCAACAACGTTGAGGCTCGCAGCTCAGATATATGTCGAGAAAAATATCCTCATTCGCAGCCATGTTTTCTGATGTGTTTGTATGTACACGTGTAATGCCACATAGGCATATGCCGCCATTGTCCTGACGCATGAGTCTCTCAGTTTAGGTTTGTTCCAGTGAGCAATTTGGCAATATTTTGGCTCAGATGTCGAGCTGGTGAGTGTCCCTTCATTCTCGAACAACGTTGAGGTTCGCAGCTCAGATATATGTCGTGAAAATTGTCCTCATTCGCAGCCATGTTTTCTTATGTTTATGTATGTACACGTGTATTGCCTCATAGGCCTATGCCGCCAGTGTCCTGACGCATAAGTCTCTCAGTTTGGTTTTTTTCCAGTGAGAAATTTGGCAATATTTTGGCTCGGATGTCGAGCTGGTGAGTGTCTCTTCATTCTCGAACAACGTTGAGGCTCGCAGCTCAGATATATGTCGAGAAAATTATCCTCATTCGCAGCCATGTTTTCTTATGTGTATGTATGTACACGTGTATTGCCTCATAGGCCTATGCCGCCAGTGTCCTGACTCATGGGTCTCAGTGTTTGGATTTTTTCCAGTGAGAAATTTGGCAATATTTTGGCTCAGATGTTGAGCTGGCGAGTGTCTCTTCATTCTCTAACTACGTTGAGGTTCGCAGGTCAGATATAAGTTCATTAAATTATCATCATTCGCAGCCATGTTTTCTTATGTTTATGCGTGTACATGTGTGTTGCCGCATAGGCTGATGCCGCCAGTGTCCTAAAGCATGGGTCTCACAGTTTGGTTTTTGTTTCAGTGAGAAATTTGGCAATATTTTGGCTCGGATGGCGAGCTGGTGAGTGTTTCTTCATTCTCGAACAACGTTGAGGCTCGCAGCTCAGATATATGTCGAAAAATTATCCTCATTCGCAGCCATGTTTTCTTATGAGTATGTATGTACCCGTGTATCGCAGCATAGGCCTATGCCGCCAGTATCCTGACGCATGAGTCTCTCAGTTTGTTATTTTTTCCAGTGAGAAATTTGGCAATATTTTTGCTCAGATGTCAGGCTGGCGAGTGTCTCCTCATTCTCGAACAGCGTTGAGGCTCGCAGTTCAAATATAAGTCGAAGGAATTATCCTCATTCGCAGCCATGTTTTCTGATGTGTATGTATGTACATGTGTATCGCCACATAGGCATATGCCGCCATTGTCCTGACGCATGAGTCTCAAAGTTTTGGTCTCTTCCGGTGAGAATTTTGGCGATATGTTAGCTCAGATGTTGAGGTGGTGAATGTCTCTTCATTCTCCAACAACGTTGAGGTTCGCAGCTCAGATATATGTCGAGAAAAATATCCTCATTCGCAGCCATGTGTTCTGATGTGTTTGTATGTACACGTGTATTGCCACATAGGCATATGCCGCCAGTGTCCTGACGCATGAGTCTCTCAGTTTAGGTTTGTTCCAGTGAGCAATTTGGCAATATTTTGGCTCAGATGTCGAGCTGGTGAGTGTCCCTTCATTCTCGAACAACGTTGAGGTTCGCAGCTCAGATATATGTCGTGAAAATTGTCCTCATTCGCAGCCATGTTTTCTTATGTTTATGTATGTACACGTGTATTGCCTCATAGGCCTATGCCGCCAGTGTCCTGACGCATAAGTCTCTCAGTTTGGGTTTTTTTCAGTGAGAAATTTGGCAATATTTTGGCTCGGATGTCGAGCTGGTGAGTGTCTCTTCATTCTCGAACAACGTTGAGGCTCGCAGCTCAGATATATGTCGAGAAAATTATCCTCATTCGCAGCCATGTTTTCTTATGTGTATGTATGTACACGTGTATTGCCTCATAGGCCTATGCCGCCAGTGTCCTGACTCATTGGTCTCAGAGTTTGGATTTTTTCCAGTGAGAAATTTGGCAATATTTTGGCTCAGATGTTGAGCTGGCGAGTGTCTCTTCATTCTCTAACTACGTTGAGGTTCGCAGCTCAGATATAAGTTCATTAAATTATCATCATTCGCAGCCATGTTTTCTTATGTTTATGCGTGTACACGTGTGTTGCCGCATAGGCTGATGCCGCCAGTGTCCTAAAGCATGGGTCTCACAGTTTGGTTTGTTTTCAGTGAGAAATTTGGCAATATTTTGGCTCGGATGGCGAGCTGGTGAGTGTTTCTTCATTCTCGAACAACGTTGAGGCTCGCAGCTCAGATATATGTCGAAAAATTATCCTCATTCGCAGCCATGTTTTCTTATGAGTATGTATGTACCCGTGTATCGCAGCATAGGCCTATGCCGCCAGTATCCTGACGCATGAGTCTCTCAGTTTGTTATTTTTTCCAGTGAGAAATTTGGCAATATTTTTGCTCAGATGTCATGCTGTCGAGTGTCTCCTCATTCTCGAACAGCGTTGAGGCTCGCAGTTCAAATATAAGTCGAAGGAATTATCCTCATTAGCAGCCATGTTTTCTGATGTGTATGTATGTACATGTGTATCGCCACATAGGCATATGCCGCCATTGTCCTGACGCATGAGTCTCAAAGTTTTGGTCTCTTCCGGTGAGAATTTTGGCGATATGTTAGCTCAGATGTGGAGGTGGTGAATGTCTCTTCATTCTCGAACAACGTTGAGGTTAGCAGCTCAGATATATGTCGAGAAAATTATCCTCATTCGCAGCCATGTTTTCTTATGTGTATGTATGTACACGTGTATTGCCTCATGGGCCTATGCCGCCAGTGTCCTGACTCATGGGTCTCAGAATTTTGATTTTTTCCAGTGAGAAATTTGGCAATATTTTGGCTCAGATGTTGAGCTGGCGAGTGTCTCTTCATTCTCTTACTACGTTGATGTTCGCAGCTCAGATATAAGTTCATTAAATTATCATCATTCGCAGCCATGTTTTATTATGAGTATGTATGTACCCGTGTATTGCCGCATAGGCCTATGCCGCCAGTGTCCTGACGCATGAGTCTCAAAGTTTTGGTCTCTTCCGGTGAGAATGTTGGCGATGTGTTAGCTCAGATGTGGAGGTGGTGAATGTCTTTTAATTCTCGAACAACGTTGAGGTTCGCAGCTCAGATATATGTCGAGAACATTATCCTCATTCGCAGCCATGTTTTCTTATGTGTATGTATGTACACGTGTAGTGCCACATAGGCCTATGCCGCCAGTATACTGACGCATGAGTCTCAAAGTGTTGGTCTCTTCCGGTGAGAATTTTGGCGATGTGTTAGCTCAGATGTGGAGGTGGTGAATGTCTTTTAATTCTCGAACAACGTTGAGGTTCGCAGCTCAGATATATGTGGTGAACATTATCCTCATTCGCAGCCATGTTTTCTGATGTGTATGTATGTACACGTGTATTGCCACATAGGCCTATGCCGCCAGTATACTGACGCATGAGCCTCTCAGTTTGTTTGTTTTTCCAGTGAGAAATCTGGCAATAGTTTGGCTCGGATGTCGAGCTGGTGAGTGTCTCTTCATTCTCGAACAACGTTGAGGTTCGCAGCTCAGATATAAGTTCATAAAATTATCCTCATTCGCAGCCATGTTTTCTTATGTTGATGCGTGTACACGTGTATTGCCGCATAGGCCTATGCCGCCAGTGTCCTGACGCATGAGTCTCAAAGTGTTGGTCTCTTCCGGTGAGAATGTTGGCGATGTGTTAGCTCAGATGTGGAGGTGGTGAATGTCTTTTCATTCTCGAACAACGTTGAGGTTCGCAGCTCAGATATATGTCGAGAACATTATCCTCATTCGCAGCCATGTTTTCTGATGTGTATGTATGTACACGTGTATTGCCACATAGGCCTATGCCGCCAGTATACTGACGCATGAGCCTCTCAGTTTGTTTGTTTTTCCAGTGAGAAATCTGGCAATATTTTGGCTCGGATGTCGAGCTGGTGAGTGTTTCTTCATTCTCGAACAACGTTGAGGCTCGCAGCTCAGATATATGTCGAGAAAAATATCCTCATTCGCAGCCATGTTTTCTGATGTGTTTGCATGTACACGTGTAGTGCCACATAGGCATATGCCGCCAGTGTCCTGACGCATGAGTCTCTCAGTTTAGGTTTGTTCCAGTGAGAAATTTGGCAATATTTTGGCTCGGATGTCGAGCTGGTGAGTGTCTCTTCATTCTCGAACAACGTTGAGGTTCGCAGCTCAGATACATGCCGAGAACATTATCATGTCACCAGTGTCCAGAAGCATGAGTCTCACAGTTTGGTTTTTTTTCCAGTGAAAAATTTGGCAATATTTTGGCTCAGATGTCGAGCTGGTGAGTGTCTCTTCATTCTCGAACAACGTTGAGGTTCGCAGCTCAGATATATGTCGAGAACATTATCCTCATTCGCAGCCATGTTTTCTGATGTGTATGTATGTACACGTGTATTGCCACATAGGCCTATGCCGCCAGTATCCTGACGCATGAGTCTCTCAGTTTGGTTTTTTTCCAGTGAGACATTTGGTAATATTTTGGCTCGGATGTCGAGCTGGTGAGTGTCTCTTCATTCTCGAACAACGTTGAGGTTCGCAGCTCAGATATCAGTTCATAAAAGTATCCTCATTCGCAGCCATGTTTTCTTATGTTTATGCGTGTACACGTGTATTGCCGCATAGCCCTATGCCGCCAGTGTCCTGACGCATGTGTCTTAAAGTTTTGGTCTCTTCCGGTGAGAATTTTGGCGATATGTTAGCTCAGATGTGGAGGTGGTGAATGTTTCTTCATTCTCCAACAACGTTGAGGTTCGCAGCTCAGATATATGTCGAGAACATTATCCTCATTCGCAGCCATGTTTTCTGATGTGTATGTATGTACACGTGTATTGCCACATAGGCCTATGCCGCCAGTATCCTGACGCATGAGTCTCTCAGTTTGTTATTTTTTCCAGTGAGAAATTTGGCAATATTTTTGCTCAGATGTCAGGCTGGCGAGTGTCTCCTCATTCTCGAACAGCGTTGAGGCTCGCAGTTCAAATATAAGTCGAAGGAATTATCCTCATTCGCAGCCATGTTTTCTGATGTGTATGTATGTACATGTGTATCGCCACATAGGCATATGCCGCCATTGTCCTGACGCATGAGTCTCAAAGTTTTGGTCTCTTCCGGTGAGAATTTTGGCGATATGTTAGCTCAGATGTGGAGGTGGTGAATGTCTCTTCATTCTCGAACAACGTTGAGGTTAGCAGCTCAGATATATGTTCATTAAATTATCATCATTCGCAGCCATGTTTTATTATGAGTATGTATGTACCCGTGTATTGCCGCATAGGCCTATGCCGCCAGTGTCCTGACGCATGAGTCTCAAAGTTTTGGTCTCTTCCGGTGAGAATGTTGGCGATGTGTTAGCTCAGATGTGGAGGTGGTGAATGTCTTTTAATTCTCGAACAACGTTGAGGTTCGCAGCTCAGATATATGTCGAGAACATTATCCTCATTCGCAGCCATGTTTTCTGATGTGTATGTATGTACACGTGTATTGCCACATAGGCCTATGCCGCCAGTATACTGACGCATGAGCCTCTCAGTTTGTTTGTTTTTCCAGTGAGAAATCTGGCAATAGTTTGGCTCGGATGTCGAGCTGGTGAGTGTCTCTTCATTCTCGAACAACGTTGAGGTTCGCAGCTCAGATATAAGTTCATAAAATTATCCTCATTCGCAGCCATGTTTTCTTATGTTGATGCGTGTACACGTGTATTGCCGCATAGGCCTATGCCGCCAGTGTCCTGACGCATGAGTCTCAAAGTGTTGGTCTCTTCCGGTGAGAATGTTGGCGATGTGTTAGCTCAGATGTGGAGGTGGTGAATGTCTTTTCATTCTCGAACAACGTTGAGGTTCGCAGCTCAGATATATGTCGAGAACATTATCCTCATTCGCAGCCATGTTTTCTGATGTGTATGTATGTACACGTGTATTGCCACATAGGCCTATGCCGCCAGTATACTGACGCATGAGCCTCTCAGTTTGTTTGTTTTTCCAGTGAGAAATCTGGCAATATTTTGGCTCGGATGTCGAGCTGGTGAGTGTTTCTTCATTCTCGAACAACGTTGAGGCTCGCAGCTCAGATATATGTCGAGAAAAATATCCTCATTCGCAGCCATGTTTTCTGATGTGTTTGCATGTACACGTGTAGTGCCACATAGGCATATGCCGCCAGTGTCCTGACGCATGAGTCTCTCAGTTTAGGTTTGTTCCAGTGAGAAATTTGGCAATATTTTGGCTCGGATGTCGAGCTGGTGAGTGTCTCTTCATTCTCGAACAACGTTGAGGTTCGCAGCTCAGATACATGCCGAGAACATTATCATGTCACCAGTGTCCAGAAGCATGAGTCTCACAGTTTGTTTTTTTTTCCAGTGAAAAATTTGGCAATATTTTGGCTCAGATGTCGAGCTGGTGAGTGTCTCTTCATTCTCGAACAACGTTGAGGTTCGCAGCTCAGATATATGTCGAGAACATTATCCTCATTCGCAGCCATGTTTTCTGATGTGTATGTATGTACACGTGTATTGCCACATAGGCCTATGCCGCCAGTATCCTGACGCATGAGTCTCTCAGTTTGGTTTTTTTCCAGTGAGACATTTGGTAATATTTTGGCTCGGATGTTGAGCTGGTGAGTGTCTCTTCATTCTCGAACAACGTTGAGGTTCGCAGCTCAGATATCAGTTCATAAAATTATCCTCATTCGCAGCCATGTTTTCTTATGTTTATGCGTGTACACGTGTATTGCCGCATAGCCCTATGCCGCCAGTGTCCTGACGCATGTGTCTTAAAGTTTTGGTCTCTTCCGGTGAGAATTTTGGCGATATGTTAGCTCAGATGTGGAGGTGGTGAATGTTTCTTCATTCTCCAACAACGTTGAGGTTCGCAGCTCAGATATATGTCGAGAACATTATCCTCATTCGCAGCCATGTTTTCTGATGTGTATGTATGTACACGTGTATTGCCACATAGGCCTATGCCGCCAGTATCCTGACGCATGAGTCTCTCAGTTTGTTATTTTTTCCAGTGAGAAATTTGGCAATATTTTTGCTCAGATGTCAGGCTGGCGAGTGTCTCCTCATTCTCGAACAGCGTTGAGGCTCGCAGTTCAAATATAAGTCGAAGGAATTATCCTCATTCGCAGCCATGTTTTCTGATGTGTATGTATGTACATGTGTATCGCCACATAGGCATATGCCGCCATTGTCCTGACGCATGAGTCTCAAAGTTTTGGTCTCTTCCGGTGAGAATTTTGGCGATATGTTAGCTCAGATGTGGAGGTGGTGAATGTCTCTTCATTCTCGAACAACGTTGAGGTTAGCAGCTCAGATATATGTTCATTAAATTATCATCATTCGCAGCCATGTTTTATTATGAGTATGTATGTACCCGTGTATTGCCGCATAGGCCTATGCCGCCATTGTCCTGACGCATGAGTCTCAAAGTTTTGGTCTCTTCCGGTGAGAATGTTGGCGATGTGTTAGCTCAGATGTGGAGGTGGTGAATGTCTTTTAATTCTCGAACAACGTTGAGGTTCGCAGCTCAGATATATGTCGAGAACATTATCCTCATTCGCAGCCATGTTTTCTGATGTGTATGTATGTACACGTGTATTGCCACATAGGCCTATGCCGCCAGTATACTGACGCATGAGCCTCTCAGTTTGTTTGTTTTTCCAGTGAGAAATCTGGCAATATTTTGGTCGGATGTCGAGCTGGTGAGTGTTTCTTCATTCTCGAACAACGTTGAGGCTCGCAGCTCAGATATATGTCGAGAAAAATATCCTCATTCGCAGCCATGTTTTCTGATGTGTTTGCATGTACACGTGTAGTGCCACATAGGCATATGTCGCCAGTGTCCTGACGCATGAGTCTCTCAGTTTAGGTTTGTTCCAGTGAGAAATTTGGCAATATTTTGGCTCGGATGTCGAGCTGGTGAGTGTCTCTTCATTCTCGAACAACGTTGAGGTTCGCAGCTCAGATACATGCCGAGAACATTATCATGTCACCAGTGTCCAGAAGCATGAGTCTCACAGTTTGGTTTTTTTCCAGTGAAAAATTTGGCAATATTTTGGCTCAGATGTCGAGCTGGTGAGTGTCTCTTCATTCTCGAACAACGTTGAGGTTCGCAGCTCAGATATATGTCGAGAACATTATCCTCATTCGCAGCCATGTTTTCTGATGTGTATGTATGTACACGTGTATTGCCACATAGGCCTATGCCGCCAGTATCCTGACGCATGAGTCTCTCAGTTTGGTTTTTTTCCAGTGAGAAATTTGGTAATATTTTGGCTCGGATGTCGAGCTGGTGAGTGTCTCTTCATTCTCGAACAACGTTGAGGTTCGCAGCTCAGATATAAGTTCATAAAATTATCCTCATTCGCAGCCATGTTTTCTTATGTTTATGCGTGTACACGTCTATTGCCGCATAGGCCTATGCCGCCAGTGTCCTGACGCATGTGTCTTAAAGTTTTAGTCTCTTCCGGTGAGAATTTTGGCGATATGTTAGCTCAGATGTGGAGGTGGTGAATGTCTCTTCATTCTCGAACAACGTTGAGGTTCGCAGCTCAGATATAAGTCGAGAACATTATCCTCATTCGCAGCCATGTTTTCTTATGTGTATGTATGTACACGTGTAGTGCCACATAGGCCTATGCCGCCAGTATACTGACGCATGAGTCTCAAAGTGTTGGTCTCTTCCGGTGAGAATTTTGGCGATGTGTTAGCTCAGATGTGGAGGTGGTGAATGTCTTTTAATTCTCGAACAACGTTGAGGTTCGCAGCTCAGATATATGTGGTGAACATTATCCTCATTCGCAGCCATGTTTTCTGATGTGTATGTATGTACACGTGTATTGCCACATAGGCCTATGCCGCCAGTATACTGACGCATGAGCCTCTCAGTTTGTTTGTTTTTCCAGTGAGAAATCTGGCAATATTTTGGCTCGGATGTCGAGCTGGTGAGTGTCTCTTCATTCTCGAACAACGTTGAGGTTCGCAGCTCAGATATAAGTTCATAAAATTATCCTCATTCGCAGCCATGTTTTCTTATGTTGATGCGTGTACACGTGTATTGCCGCATAGGCCTATGCCGCCAGTGTCCTGACGCATGAGTCTCAAAGTGTTGGTCTCTTCCGGTGAGAATGTTGGCGATGTGTTAGCTCAGATGTGGAGGTGGTGAATGTCTTTTTATTCTCGAACAACGTTGAGGTTCGCAGCTCAGATATATGTCGAGAACATTATCCTCATTCGCAGCCATGTTTTCTGATGTGTATGTATGTACACGTGTATTGCCACATAGGCCTATGCCGCCAGTATACTGACGCATGAGCCTCTCAGTTTGTTTGTTTTTCCAGTGAGAAATCTGGCAATATTTTGGCTCGGATGTCGAGCTGGTGAGTGTTTCTTCATTCTCGAACAACGTTGAGGCTCGCAGCTCAGATATATGTCGAAAACATTATCCTCATTCGCAGCCATGTTTTCTGATGTGTATGTATGTACACGTGTAGTGCCACATATGCATATGCCGCCAGTGTCCTGACGCATGAGTCTCTCAGTTTTGTTTTTTTCCAGTGAGAAATTTGGTAATATTTTGGGTCAGATGTCGAGCTGGTGAGTGTCTCTTCATTCTCGAACAACGTTGAGGTTCGCAGCTCAGATATAAGTTCATAAAATTATCCTCATTCGCAGCCATGTTTTCTTATGTTTATGCGTGTACACGTGTATTGCCGCATAGGCCTATGCCGCCAGTGTCCTGACGCATGTGTCTTAAAGTTTTGGTTTCTTCTGGTGGAAATTTTGGCGATATGTTAGCTCAGATGTGGAGGTGGTGAATGTCTCTTCATTCTCCAACAACGTTGAGGTTCGCAGCTCAGATATATGTCGAGAAAAATATCCTCATTCGCAGGCATGTTTTCTGATGTGTTTGTATGTACACGTGTATTGCCACATAGGCATATGCCGCCAGTGTCCTGACGCATGAGTCTCTCAGTCTAGGTTTGTTCCAGTGAGAAATTTGGCAATATTGTGGCTCGGATGTCGAGCTGGTGAGTGTCTCTATAATCTCGAACAACGTTAAGGCTCGCAGCTCAGATATATGTCGAGAAAAATATCCTCATTCGCCGCCATGTTTTCTGATGTGTTTGTATGTACACGTGTAGTGCCACATAGGCATATGCCGCCAGTGTCCTGACGCATGAGTCTCTCAGTTTAGGTTTGTTCCAGTGAGAAATTTGGCAATATTTTGGCTCAGATGTCGAGCTGGTGAGTGTCTCTTCATTCTCGAACAAGGTTGAGGTTCGCAGCTCAGATACATGTCGACAACATTATCATGTCACCAGTGTCCAGAAGCATGAGTCTCACAGTTTGGTTTTTTTTTCCAGTGAGACATTTGGCAATATTTTGGCTCGGATGTCGAGATTGTGAGTGTCTCTTCATTCTCGAACAACGTTGAGGCTCGCAGCTCAGATATATGTCGAGAAAAATATCCTCATTCGCAGCCATGTTTTCTGATGTGTTTGCATGTACACGTGTAGTGCCACATAGGCATATGCCGCCAGTGTCCCGACGCATGAGTCTCTCAGTTTAGGTTTGTTCCAGTGAAAAATTTGGCAATATTTTGGCTCAGATGTCGAGCTGGTGAGTGTCTCTTCATTCTCGAACAACCTTGAGGTTCGCAGCTCAGATATATGTCGAGAACATTATCCTTATTTGCAGCCATGTTTTCTGATGTGTATGTATGTACACGTGTATTGCCACATAGGCCTATGCCGCCAGTATCCTGACGCATGAGTCTCCCAGTTTGGGTTTTTTCCAGTGAGAAATTTGGCAATATTTTGGCTCGGATGTCGAGCTGGTGAGTGTCTCTTCATTCTCGAACAACGTTGAGGCTCGCAGCTCAGATATATGTCGAGAAAAATATCCTCATTCGCAGACATGTTTTCTGATGTGTTTGCATGTACACGTGTAGTGCCACATAGGCATATGCCGCCAGTGTCCTGACGCATGAGTCTCTCAGTTTAGGTTTGTTCCAGTGAAAAATTTGGCAATATTTTGGCTCAGATGTCGAGCTTGTGAGTGTCTCTTCATTCTCGAACAACGTTGAGGCTCGCAGCTCAGATATATGTCGAGAAAAATATCCTCATTCGCAGCCATGTTTTCTGATGTGTTTGCATGTACACGTGTAGTGCCACATAGGCATATGCCGCCAGTGTCCTGACGCATGAGTCTCTCAGTTTAGGTTTTTTCCAGTGAGAAATTTGGTAATATTTTGGCTCGGATGTCGAGCTGGTGAGTGTCTCTTCATTCTCAAACAACGTTGAGGTTCGCAGCTCAGATATAAGTTCATAAAATTATCCTCATTCGCAGCCATGTTTTCTTATGTTTATGCGTGTACACGTGTATTGCCGCATAGGCCTATGCTGCCAGTGTCCTGACGCATGTGTCTCAAAGTTTTGGTCTCTTCCGGTGAGATTTTGGCGATATGTTAGCTCAGATGTGGAGGTGGTGAATGTCTCTTCATTCTCGAACAACGTTGAGGTTCGCAGCTCAGATACATGTCGAGAACATTATCATGTCACCAGTGTCCAGAAGCATGAGTCTCACAGTTTTGTTTTTTTTTCCAGTGAGAAATTTGGCAATATTTTGGCTCGGATGTCGAGCTTGTGAGTGTCTCTTCATTCTCGAACAACGTTGAGGCTCGCAGCTCAGACATATGTCGAGAAAAATATCCTCATTCGCAGCCATGTTTTCTGATGTGTTTGCATGTACACGTGTAGTGCCACATAGGCATATGCCGCCAGTGTCCTGACGCATGAGTCTCTCAGTTTAGGTTTGTTCCAAAAATTTGGCAATATTTTGGCTCAGATGTCGAGCTTGTGAGTGTCTCTTCATTCTCGAACAACGTTGAGGCTCGCAGCTCAGATATATGTCGAGAAAAATATCCTCATTCGCAGCCATGTTTTCTGATGTGTTTGCATGTACACGTGTAGTGCCACATAGGCATATGCCGGCAGTGTCCTGACGCATGAGTCTCTCAGTTTAGGTTTGTTCCAGTGGGAAATTTGGCAATATTTTGGCTCGGATGTCGAGCTGGTGAGTGTCTTTCCATTCTCGAACAACGTTGAGGTTCGCAGCTCAGATATATGTCGAGAACATTATCCTCATTCGCAGCCATGTTTTCTGATGCGTATGTATGTACACGTGTATTGCCACATAGGCCTATGCCGCCAGTATCCTGACGCATGATTCACTCAGTTTGGGTGTTTTCCAGTGAGAAATTTGGCAATATTTTGGCTCGGATGTCGAGCTGGTGAGTGTCTCTTCATTCTCGAACAACCTTGAGGCTCGCAGCTCAGATATATGTCGAGAAAAATATCCTCATTCGCAGCCATGTTTTCTGATGTGTTTGTATGTACACGTGTAATGCCACATAGGCATATGCCGCCAGTATCCTGACGCATGAGTCTCTCAGTTTGGGTTTTTTCCAGTGAGAAATTTGGTAATATTTTGGCTCGGATGTCGAGCTGGTGAGTGTCTCTTCATTCTCAAACAACGTTGAGGTTAGCAGCTCAGATATAAGTTCATAAAATTATCCTCATTCGCAGCCATGTTTTCTTATGTTTATGCGTGTACACGTGTATTGCCGCATAGGCCTATGCTGCCAGTGTCCTGACGCATGTGTCTCAAAGTTTTGGTCTCTTCCGGTGAGAATTTTGGCGATATGTTAGCTCAGATGTGGAGGTGGTGAATGTCTCTTCATTCTCGAACAACGTTGAGGCTCGCAGCTCAGATATATGTCGAGAACATTATCCTCATTCGCAGCCATGTTTTCTGATGTGTTTGTATGTACACGTGTAGTGCCACATAGGCATATGCCGCCAGTGTCCTGACGCATGAGTCTCCCAGTTTAGGTTTGATCCAGTGAAAAATTTGGCAATATTTTGACTCAGATGTCGAGCTGATGAGTGTCTCTTCATTCTCGAACAACGTTGAGGTTCGCAGCTCAGATACATGTCGAGAACATTATCATGTCACCAGTGTCCAGAAGCATGAGTCTCACAGTTTGGTTTTTTTTCCAGTGAGAAATTTGGCAATATTTTGGCTCGGATGTCGAGCTTGTGAGTGTCTCTTCATTCTCGAACAACGTTGACTCTCGCAGCTCAGATATATGTCGAGAAAAATATCCTCATTCGCAGCCATGTTTTCTGATGTGTTTGCATGTACACGTGTAGTGCCACATAGGCATATGCCGCCAGTGTCCTGACGCATGAGTCTCTCAGTTTAGGTTTGTTCCAGTGAGAAATTTGGCAATATTTTGGCTCAGATGTCGAGCTGGTTAGTGTCTCTTCATTCTCCAACAACGTTGAGGTTCGCAGCTCAGATATATGTCGAGAACATTATCCTCATTCGCAGCCATGTTTTCTGATGTGTATGTATGTACACGTGTATTGCCAAATAGGCCTATGCCGCCAGTATCCTGACGCAGGAGTCTCTCAGTTTGGGTTTTTTCCAGTGAGAAATTTGGTAATATTTTGGCTCGGATGTCGAGCTGGTGAGTGTCTCTTCATTCTCGAACAACGTTGAGGTTCGCAGCTCAGATATAAGTTCATAAAATTATCCCTATTCGCAGCCATGTTTTTTTATGTTTATGCGTGTACACGTGTATTGCCGCATAGGCCTATGCCGCCAGTGTCCTGACGCATGTGTCTCAAAGTTTTGGTCTCTTCCGGTGAGAATGTTGGCGATATGTTAGCTCAGATGTGGAGGTGGTGAATGTCTCTTCATTCTCGAACAACGTTGAGGCTCGCAGCTCAGATATATATCGAGAAAAATATCCTCATTCGCAGCCATGTTTTCTGATGTGTTTGCATGTACACGTGTAGTGCCACATAGGCATATGCCGCCAGTGTCCTGACGCATGAGTCTCTCAGTTTAGGTTTGTTCCAGTGAGAAATTTTGCAATATTTTGGCTCGGATGTCGAGCTGGTGAGTGTCTCTTCATTCTCGAACAACGTTGAGGCTCGCAGCTCAGATATATGTCGAGACAAATATCCTCATTCGCAGCCATGTTTTCTTATGTTTATGAGTGTACACGTGTATTGCCACATAGGCATATGCCGCCAGTGTCCTGACGCATGAGTCTCTCAGTTTAGGTTTGTTCCAGTGGGAAATTTGGCAATATTTTGGCTCGGATGTCGAGCTGGTGAGTGTCTCTTCATTCTCGAACAACGTTGAGGCTCGCAGCTCAGATATATGTCGAGAAAAATATCCTCATTCGCAGCCATGTTTTCTGATGTGTTTGTATGTACACGTGTATTGCCACATAGGCATTACCGCCAGTGTCCTGACGCATGAGTCTCTCAGTTTAGGTTTGTTCCAGTGAGAAATTTGGCAATATTTTGGCTCAAATGTCGAGCTGGTGAGTGTCTCTTCATTCTGGAACAACGTTGAGGTTCGCAGCTCAGATATATGTCGAGAACATTATCCTCATTCGCAGCCATGTTTTCTGATGTGTATGTATGTACACGTGTATTGCCACATAGGCCTATGCCGCCAGTATCCTGACGCATGAGTCTCTCAGTTTGGGTTTTTTCCAGTGAGAAATTTGGTAATATTTTGGCTCGGATGTCGAGCTGGTGAGTGTCTCTTCATTCTCGAACAACGTTGAGGTTCGCAGCTCAGATACATGTCGAGAACATTATCATGTCACCAGTGTCCAGAAGCATGAGTCTCACAGTTTGGTTTTTTTTCCAGTGAGAAATTTGGCAATATTTTGGCTCGGATGTCGAGCTTGTGAGTGTCTCTTCATTCTCGAACAACGTTGAGGCTCGCAGCTCAGATATATGTCGAGAAAAATATCCTCATTCGCAGCCATGTTTTCTGATGTGTTTGCATGTACACGTGTAGTGCCACATAGGCATATGCCGCCAGTGTCCGGACGCATGAGTCTCTCAGTTTAGGTTTGTTCCAGTGAGAAATTTGGCAATATTTTGGCTCAGATGTCGAGCTGGTGAGTGTCTCTTCATTCTCGAACAAGGTTGAGGTTCGCAGCTCAGATATATGTCGACAACATTATCATGTCACCAGTGTCCAGAAGCATGAGTCTCACAGTTTGGTTTTTTTTCCAGTGAGACATTTGGCAATATTTTGGCTCGGATGTCGAGATTGTGAGTGTCTCTTCATTCTCGAACAACGTTGAGGCTCGCAGCTCAGATATATGTCGAGAAAAATATCCTCATTCGCAGCCATGTTTTCTGATGTGTTTGCATGTACACGTGTAGTGCCACATAGGCATATGCCGCCAGTGTCCTGACGCATGAGTCTCTCAGTTTAGGTTTGTTCCAGTGAAATATTTGGCAATATTTTGGCTCAGATGTCGAGCTGGTGAGTGTCTCTTCATTCTCGAACAACGTTGAGGTTCGCAGCTCAGATATATGTCGAGAACATTATCCTTATTTGCAGCCATGTTTTCTGATGTGTATGTATGTACACGTGTATTGCCACATAGGCCTATGCCGCCAGTATCCTGACGCATGAGTCTCTCAGTTTGGGGTTTTTCCAGAAAAAAAATTGGCAATATTTTGGCTCAGATGTTGAGCTGGTGAGTGTCTCTTTATTCTCGAACAACGTTGAGGTTCGCAGCTCAGATATATGTCGAGAACATTATCCTCATTCGCAGCCATGTTTTCTGATGTGTATGTATGTACACGTGTATTGCCACATAGGCCTATGCCGCCAGTATCCTGACGCATGAGTCTCACAGTTTGGTTTTTTTTCCAGTGAGACATTTGGCAATATTTTGGCTCGGATGTCGAGATTGTGAGTGTCTCTTCATTCTCGAACAACGTTGAGGCTCGCAGCTCAGATATATGTCGAGAAAAATATCCTCATTCGCAGCCATGTTTTCTGATGTGTTTGCATGTACACGTGTAGTGCCACATAGGCATATGCCGCCAGTGTCCTGACGCATGAGTCTCTCAGTTTAGGTTTGTTCCAGTGAAAAATTTGGCAATATTTTGGCTCAGATGTCGAGCTGATGAGTGTCTCTTCATTCTCGAACAACGTTGAGGTTCGCAGCTCAGATACATGTCGAGAACATTATCATGTCACCAGTGTCCAGAAGCATGAGTCTCAGTTTGGGTTTTTTTCCAGTGAGAAATTTTACAATATTTTGGCTCGGATGTCGAGCTTGTGAGTGTCTCTTCATTCTCGAACAACGTTGAGTCTCGCAGCTCAGATAGATGTCGAGAAAAATATCCTCATTCGCAGCCATGTTTTCTGATGTGTTTGCATGTACACGTGTAGTGCCACATAGGCATATGCCGCCAGTGTCCTGACGCATGAGTCTCTCAGTTTAGGTTTGTTCCAGTGAGAAATTTGGCAATATTTTGGCTCAGATGTCGAGCTGGTTAGTGTCTCTTCATTCTCCAACAACGTTGAGGTTCGCAGCTCAGATATATGTTGAGAACATTATCCTCATTCGCAGCCATGTTTTCTGATGTGTATGTATGTACACGTGTATTGCCAAATAGGCCTATGCCGCCAGTATCCTGACGCAGGAGTCTCTCAGTTTGGGTTTTTTCCAGTGAGAAATTTGGTAATATTTTGGCTCGGATGTCGAGCTGGTGAGTGTCTCTTCATTCTCGAACAACGTTGAGGTTCGCAGCTCAGATATAAGTTCATAAAATTATCCCTATTCGCAGCCATGTTTTTTTATGTTTATGCGTGTACACGTGTATTGCCGCATAGGCCTATGCCGCCAGTGTCCTGACGCATGTGTCTCAAAGTTTTGGTCTCTTCCGGTGAGAATGTTGGCGATATGTTAGCTCAGATGTGGAGGTGGTGAATGTCTCTTCATTCTCGAACAACGTTGAGGCTCGCAGCTCAGATATATATCGAGAAAAATATCCTCATTCGCAGCCATGTTTTCTGATGTGTTTGCATGTACACGTGTAGTGCCACATAGGCATATGCCGCCAGTGTCCTGACGCATGAGTCTCTCAGTTTAGGTTTGTTCCAGTGAGAAATTTGGCAATATTTTGGCTCGGATGTCGAGCTGGTGAGTGTCTCTATAATCTTGAACAACGTTGAGGCTCGCAGCTCAGATATATGTCGAGACAAATATCCTCATTCGCAGCCATGTTTTCTGATGTGTTTGTATGTACACGTGTATTGCCAAATAGGCATATGCCGCCAGTGTCTTGACGCATGAGTCTCTCAGTTTAGGTTTGTTCCAGTGAGAAATTTGGCAATATTTTGGCTCAGATGTCGAGCTGGTGAGTGTTTCCTCATTCTCGAACAACGTTGAGGTTCGCAGCTCAGATATATGTCGAGAAAAATATCCTCATTCGCAGCCATGTTTTCTGATGTGTTTGTATGTACACGTGTATTGCCACATAGGCATATGCCGCCAGTGTCCTGACGCATGAGTCTCTCAGTTTAGGTTTGTTCCAGTGAGAAATTTGGCAATATTTTGGCTCAGATTTCGAGCTGGTGAGTGTCTCCTCATTCTCGAACAACGTTGAGGTTCGCAGCTCAGATATATGTTGAGAACATTATCCTCATTCGCAGCCATGTTTTCTGATGTGTTTGTATGTACACGTGTATTGCCACATATGCATATGCCGCCAGTGTCCTGACGCATGAGTCTCTCAGTTTAGGATTGTTCCAGTGAGAAATTTGTCAATATTTTGGCTCAGATGTCAAGCTGGTGAGTGTCTCCTCATTCTCGAACAACTCTGAGGTTCGCAGCTCAGATATATCTCGAGAACATTATCCTCATTCGCAGCCATGTTTTCTGATGTGTATGTATGTACACGTGTATTGCCACATATGCCTATGCCGCCAGTATACTGACGCATGAGTCTCTCAGTTTGGGTTTTTTCCAGTGAGAAATTTGGCAATATTTTGGCTCGGATGTCGAGCTGGTGAGTGTCTCTATAATCTTGAACAACGTTGAGGCTCGCAGCTCAGATATATGTCGAGAAAAATATCCTCATTCGCAGCCATGTTTTCTGATGTGTTTGTATGTACACGTGTATTGCCAAATAGGCATATGCCGCCAGTGTCCTGACGCATGAGTCTTTCAGTTTAGGTTTGTTCCAGTGAGAAATTTGGCAATATTCTGGCTCAGATGTCGAGCTGGTGAGTGTTTCCTCATTCTCGAACAACGTTGAGGTTCGCAGCTCAGATATATGTCGAGAACATTATCCTCATTCGCAGCCATGTTTTCTGATGTGTATGTATGTACACGTGTATTGCCAAATAGGCCTATGCCGCCAGTATCCTGACGCATGAGTCTCTCAGTTTAGGTTTTTTCCAGTGAGAAATTTGGCAATATTCTGGCTCAGATGTCGAGCTGGTGAGTGTTTCCTCATTCTCGAACAACGTTGAGGTTCGCAGCTCAGATATATGTCGAGAACATTATCCTCATTCGCAGCCATGTTTTCTGATGTGTATGTATGTACACGTGTATTGCCAAATAGGCCTATGCCGCCAGTATCCTGACGCATGAGTCTCTCAGTTTAGGTTTTTTCCAGTGAGAAATTTGGCAATATTTTGGCTCGGATGTCGAGCTGGTGAGTGTCTCTATAATCTCGAACAACGTTGAGGCTCGCAGCTCAGATATATGTTGAGAAAAATATCCTTATTCGCAGCCATGTTTTCTGATGTGTTTGTATGTACACGTGTAGTGCCACATAGGCATATGCCGCAAGTGTCCTGACGCATGAGTCTCTCAGTTTGGGTTTTTTCCAGTGAGAAATTTGGTAATATTTTGGCTCGGATGTCGAGCTGGTGAGTGTCTCTTCATTCTCGAACAACGTTGAGGTTCGCAGCTCAGATACATGTCGAGAACATTATCATGTCACCAGTGTCCAGAAGCATGAGTCTCACAGTTTGGTTTTTTTTCCAGTGAGAAATTTGGCAATATTTTGGCTCGGATGTCGAGCTTGTGAGTGTCTCTTCATTCTCGAACAACGTTGAGGCTCGCAGCTCAGATATATGTCGAGAAAAATATCCTCATTCGCAGCCATGTTTTCTGATGTGTTTGCATGTACACGTGTAGTGCCACATAGGCATATGCCGCCAGTGTCCGGACGCATGAGTCTCTCAGTTTAGGTTTGTTCGGGTGAGAAATTTGGCAATATTTTGGCTCAGATGTCGAGCTGGTGAGTGTCTCTTCATTCTCGAACAAGGTTGAGGTTCGCAGCTCAGATATATGTCGACAACATTATCATGTCACCAGTGTCCAGAAGCATGAGTCTCACAGTTTGGTTTTTTTTCCAGTGAGACATTTGGCAATATTTTGGCTCGGATGTCGAGATTGTGAGTGTCTCTTCATTCTGGAACAACGTTGAGGCTCGCAGCTCAGATATATGTCGAGAAAAATATCCTCATTCGCAGCCATGTTTTCTGATGTGTTTGCATGTACACGTGTAGTGCCACATAGGCATATGCCGCCAGTGTCCTGACGCATGAGTCTCTCAGTTTAGGTTTGTTCCAGTGAAATATTTGGCAATATTTTGGCTCAGATGTCGAGCTGGTGAGTGTCTCTTCATTCTCGAACAACGTTGAGGTTCGCAGCTCAGATATATGTCGAGAACATTATCCTTATTTGCAGCCATGTTTTCTGATGTGTATGTATGTACACGTGTATTGCCACATAGGCCTATGCCGCCAGTATCCTGACGCATGAGTCTCTCAGTTTGGGGTTTTTCCAGAAAAAAAATTGGCAATATTTTGGCTCAGATGTTGAGCTGGTGAGTGTCTCTTTATTCTCGAACAACGTTGAGGTTCGCAGCTCAGATATATGTCGAGAACATTATCCTCATTCGCAGCCATGTTTTCTGATGTGTATGTATGTACACGTGTATTGCCACATAGGCCTATGCCGCCAGTATCCTGACGCATGAGTCTCACAGTTTGGTTTTTTTTCCAGTGAGACATTTGGCAATATTTTGGCTCGGATGTCGAGATTGTGAGTGTCTCTTCATTCTCGAACAACGTTGAGGCTCGCAGCTCAGATATATGTCGAGAAAAATATCCTCATTCGCAGCCATGTTTTCTGATGTGTTTGCATGTACACGTGTAGTGCCACATAGGCATATGCCGCCAGTGTCCTGACGCATGAGTCTCTCAGTTTAGGTTTGTTCCAGTGAAAAATTTGGCAATATTTTGGCTCAGATGTCGAGCTGATGAGTGTCTCTTCATTCTCGAACAACGTTGAGGTTCGCAGCTCAGATACATGTCGAGAACATTATCATGTCACCAGTGTCCAGAAGCATGAGTCTCAGTTTGGTTTTTTTTCCAGTGAGAAATTTTACAATATTTTGGCTCGGATGTCGAGCTTGTGAGTGTCTCTTCATTCTCGAACAACGTTGAGTCTCGCAGCTCAGATAGATGTCGAGAAAAATATCCTCATTCGCAGCCATGTTTTCTGATGTGTTTGCATGTACACGTGTAGTGCCACATAGGCATATGCCGCCAGTGTCCTGACGCATGAGTCTCTCAGTTTAGGTTTGTTCCAGTGAGAAATTTGGCAATATTTTGGCTCAGATGTCGAGCTGGTTAGTGTCTCTTCATTCTCCAACAACGTTGAGGTTCGCAGCTCAGATATATGTTGAGAACATTATCCTCATTCGCAGCCATGTTTTCTGATGTGTATGTATGTACACGTGTATTGCCAAATAGGCCTATGCCGCCAGTATCCTGACGCAGGAGTCTCTCAGTTTGGGTTTTTTCCAGTGAGAAATTTGGTAATATTTTGGCTCGGATGTCGAGCTGGTGAGTGTCTCTTCATTCTCGAACAACGTTGAGGTTCGCAGCTCAGATATAAGTTCATAAAATTATCCCTATTCGCAGCCATGTTTTTTTATGTTTATGCGTGTACACGTGTATTGCCGCATAGGCCTATGCCGCCAGTGTCCTGACGCATGTGTCTCAAAGTTTTGGTCTCTTCCGGTGAGAATGTTGGCGATATGTTAGCTCAGATGTGGAGGTGGTGAATGTCTCTTCATTCTCGAACAACGTTGAGGCTCGCAGCTCAGATATATATCGAGAAAAATATCCTCATTCGCAGCCATGTTTTCTGATGTGTTTGCATGTACACGTGTAGTGCCACATAGGCATATGCCGCCAGTGTCCTGACGCATGAGTCTCTCAGTTTAGGTTTGTTCCAGTGAGAAATTTGGCAATATTTTGGCTCGGATGTCGAGCTGGTGAGTGTCTCTATAATCTTGAACAACGTTGAGGCTCGCAGCTCAGATATATGTCGAGACAAATATCCTCATTCGCAGCCATGTTTTCTGATGTGTTTGTATGTACACGTGTATTGCCAAATAGGCATATGCCGCCAGTGTCTTGACGCATGAGTCTCTCAGTTTAGGTTTGTTCCAGTGAGAAATTTGGCAATATTTTGGCTCAGATGTCGAGCTGGTGAGTGTTTCCTCATTCTCGAACAACGTTGAGGTTCGCAGCTCAGATATATGTCGAGAAAAATATCCTCATTCGCAGCCATGTTTTCTGATGTGTTTGTATGTACACGTGTATTGCCACATAGGCATATGCCGCCAGTGTCCTGACGCATGAGTCTCTCAGTTTAGGTTTGTTCCAGTGAGAAATTTGGCAATATTTTGGCTCAGATTTCGAGCTGGTGAGTGTCTCCTCATTCTCGAACAACGTTGAGGTTCGCAGCTCAGATATATGTTGAGAACATTATCCTCATTCGCAGCCATGTTTTCTGATGTGTTTGTATGTACACGTGTATTGCCACATATGCATATGCCGCCAGTGTCCTGACGCATGAGTCTCTCAGTTTAGGATTGTTCCAGTGAGAAATTTGTCAATATTTTGGCTCAGATGTCAAGCTGGTGAGTGTCTCCTCATTCTCGAACAACTCTGAGGTTCGCAGCTCAGATATATCTCGAGAACATTATCCTCATTCGCAGCCATGTTTTCTGATGTGTATGTATGTACACGTGTATTGCCACATATGCCTATGCCGCCAGTATACTGACGCATGAGTCTCTCAGTTTGGGTTTTTTCCAGTGAGAAATTTGGCAATATTTTGGCTCGGATGTCGAGCTGGTGAGTGTCTCTATAATCTTGAACAACGTTGAGGCTCGCAGCTCAGATATATGTCGAGAAAAATATCCTCATTCGCAGCCATGTTTTCTGATGTGTTTGTATGTACACGTGTATTGCCAAATAGGCATATGCCGCCAGTGTCCTGACGCATGAGTCTTTCAGTTTAGGTTTGTTCCAGTGAGAAATTTGGCAATATTCTGGCTCAGATGTCGAGCTGGTGAGTGTTTCCTCATTCTCGAACAACGTTGAGGTTCGCAGCTCAGATATATGTCGAGAACATTATCCTCATTCGCAGCCATGTTTTCTGATGTGTATGTATGTACACGTGTATTGCCAAATAGGCCTATGCCGCCAGTATCCTGACGCATGAGTCTCTCAGTTTAGGTTTTTTCCAGTGAGAAATTTGGCAATATTTTGGCTCGGATGTCGAGCTGGTGAGTGTCTCTATAATCTTGAACAACGTTGAGGCTCGCAGCTCAGATATATGTCGAGAAAAATATCCTCATTCGCAGCCATGTTTTCTGATGTGTTTGTATGTACACGTGTATTGCCAAATAGGCATATGCCGCCAGTGTCCTGACGCATGAGTCTTTCAGTTTAGGTTTGTTCCAGTGAGAAATTTGGCAATATTCTGGCTCAGATGTCGAGCTGGTGAGTGTTTCCTCATTCTCGAACAACGTTGAGGTTCGCAGCTCAGATATATGTCGAGAACATTATCCTCATTCGCAGCCATGTTTTCTGATGTGTATGTATGTACACGTGTATTGCCAAATAGGCCTATGCCGCCAGTATCCTGACGCATGAGTCTCTCAGTTTAGGTTTTTTCCAGTGAGAAATTTGGCAATATTCTGGCTCAGATGTCGAGCTGGTGAGTGTTTCCTCATTCTCGAACAACGTTGAGGTTCGCAGCTCAGATATATGTCGAGAACATTATCCTCATTCGCAGCCATGTTTTCTGATGTGTATGTATGTACACGTGTATTGCCAAATAGGCCTATGCCGCCAGTATCCTGACGCATGAGTCTCTCAGTTTAGGTTTTTTCCAGTGAGAAATTTGGCAATATTTTGGCTCGGATGTCGAGCTGGTGAGTGTCTCTATAATCTCGAACAACGTTGAGGCTCGCAGCTCAGATATATGTTGAGAAAAATATCCTCATTCGCAGCCATGTTTTCTGATGTGTTTGTATGTACACGTGTAGTGCCACATAGGCATATGCCGCAAGTGTCCTGACGCATGTGTCTCAAAGTTGTGGTCTCTTCTGGTGAGAATTTTGGCGAAATGTTAGCTCAGATGTGGAGGTGGTGAATGTCTCTTCATTCTCCAACAACGTTGAGGTTCGCAGCTCAGATATATGTCGAGAAAAATATCCTCATTCGCAGCCATGTTTTCTGATGTGTTTGTATGTACACGTGTATTGCCACATAGGCATATGCCGCCAGTGTCATGACGCATGAGTCTCTCAGTTTAGGTTTGTTCCAGTGAGAAATTTGGCAATATTTTGGCTCAGATGTCGAGCTGGTGAGTGTCTCCTCATTCTCGAACAACGTTGAGGTTCGCAGCTCAGATATATGTTGAGAAAAATATCCTCATTCGCAGCCATGTTTTCTGATGTGTATGTATGTACACGTGTATTGCCACATAGGCATATGCCGCCAGTGTCCTGACGCATGAGTCTCTCAGTTTAGGTTTGTTCCAGTGAGAAATTTGGCAATATTTTGGCTCAGATATCGAGCTGGTGAGTGTCTCCTCATTCTCGAACAACGTTGAGGTTCGCAGCTCAGATATATGTCGAGAACATTATCCTCATTCGCAGCCATGTTTTCTGATGTGTATGTATGTACACGTGTATTGCCAAATAGGCCTATGCCGCCAGTATCCTGACGCATGAGTCTCTCAGTTTAGGTTTTTTCCAGTGAGAAATTTGGGAATATTTTGGCTCGGATGTCGAGCTGGTGAGTGTCTCTATAATCTCGAACAACGTTGAGGCTCGCAGCTCAGATATATGTCGAGAAAAATATCCTCATTCGCAGCCATGTTTTCTGATGTGTTTGTATGTACACGTGTAGTGCCACATAGGCATATGCCGCAAGTGTCCTGACGCATGTGTCTCAAAGTTGTGGTCTCTTCTGGTGAGAATTTTGGCGATATGTTAGCTCAGATGTGAAGGTGGTGAATGTCTCTTCATTCTCCAACAACGTTGAGGTTCGCAGCTCAGATATATGTCGAGAAAAATATCCTCATTCGCAGCCATGTTTTCTGATGTGTTTGTATGTACACGTGTAGTGCCACATAGGCATATGCCGCCAGTGTCCTGACGCATGAGTCTCTCAGTTTGGGTTTTTTCCAGTGAGAAATTTGGCAATATTTTGGCTCGGATGTCGAGCTGGTGAGTGTCTCTATAATCTCGAACAACGTTGAGGCTCGCAGCTCAGATATATCTCGAGAAAAATATCCTCATTCGCAGCCATGTTTTCTGATGTGTTTGTATGTACACGTGTAGTGCCACATAGGCATATGCCGCCAGTGTCCTGACGCATGAGTCTCTCAGTTTAGGTTTGTTCCAGTGAGAAATTTGGCAATATTTTGGCTCGGATGTCGAGCTGGTGAGTGTCTCTTCATTCTCGAACAACGTTGAGGCTCGCAGCTCAGATATATGTCGAGAAAAATATCCTCATTCGCAGACATGTTTTCTGATGTGTTTGTATGTACACGTGTAGTGCCACATAGGCATATGCCGCCAGTGTCCTGACGCATGAGTCTCTAAGTTTAGGTTTGTTCCATTGAGAAATTTGGCAATATTTTGGCTCAGATGTCGAGCTGGTGAGTGTCTCTTCATTCTCGAACAACGTTGAGGTTCACAGCTCAGATATAAGTTCATAAAAGTATCCTCATTCGCAGCCATGTTTTTTTATGTTTATGCGTGTACACGTGTATTGCCGCATAGGCCTATGCCGCCAGTGTCCTGACGCATGTGTCTCAAAGTTTTGGTCTCTTCTGGTGAGAATTTTGGCGATATGTTAGCTCAGATGTGGAGGTGGTGAATGTCTCTTCATTCTCCAACAACGTTGAGGTTCGCAGCTCAGATATATGTCGAAAACATTATCCTCATTCGCAGCCATGTTTTCTGATGTGTATGTATGTACACGTGTATTGCCACATACGCATATGCCGCCAGTGTCCTGACGCATGAGTCTCTCAGTTGATGTTTGTTCCAGTGAGAAATTTGGCAATATTTTGGCTCAGATGTCGAGCTGGTGAGTGTCTCCTCATTCTCGAACAACTTTGAGGTTCGCAGCTCAGATATATGTCGAGAACATTATCCTCATTCGCAGCCATGTTTTCTGATGTGTATGTATGTACACGTGTATTGCCACATAGGCCTATGCCGCCAGTATACTGACGCATGAGCCTCTCAGTTTGTTTGTTTTTCCAGTGAGAAATCTGGCATTATTTTGGCTCGGATGTCGATCTGGTGAGTGTCTCTATAATCTCGAACAACGTTGAGGGTCGCAGCTCAGATATATGTCGAGAAAAATATCCTCATTCGCAGCCATGTTTTCGGATGTGTTTGCATGTACACGTGTAGTGCCACATAGGCATATGCCGCCAGTGTCCTGACCCATGAGTCTCTCAGTTTGGTTTTTTTCCAGTGAGAAATTTGGTAATATTTTGGCTCAGATGTCGAGTTGGTGAGTGTCTCTTCATTCTCGAACAACGTTGAGGTTCGCAGCTCAGATATATGTCGAGAACATTATCCTCATTCGCAGCCATGTTTTCTGATGTGTATGTATGTACACGTGTATTGCCACATAGGCCTATGCCGCCAGTATCCTGACGCATGAGTCTCTTAGTTTGGGTTTTTTCTAGTGAGAAATTTGGTAATATTTTGGCTCGGATGTCGAGCTGGTGAGTGTCTCTTCATTCTCGAACAACGTTGAGGCTCGCAGCTCAGATATATGTCGAGAAAAATATCCTCATTCGCAGCCATGTTTTCTGATGTGTTTGTATGTACACGTGTAGTGCCACATAGGCATATGCCGCCAGTGTCCTGACGCATGAGTCTCTAAGTTTAGGTTTGTTCCAGTGAGCAATTTGGCAATATTTTGGCTCAGATGTCGAGCTGGTGAGTGTCTCTTCATGCTCGAACAACGTTGAGGTTCGCAGCTCAGATATAAGTTCATAAAATTATCCTCATTCGCAGCCTTGTTTTTTTATGTTTATGCGTGTACACGTGTATTGCCGCATAGGCCTATGCCGCCAGTGTCCTGACGCATGTGTCTCAAAGTTTTGGTCTCTTCCGGTGAGAATTTTGGCGATATGTTAGCTCAGATGTGGAGGTGGTGAATGTCTCTTCATTCTTCAACAACGTTGAGGTTCGCAGCTCGGATATATGTCGAGAAAAATATCCTCATTCGCAGGCATGTTTTCTGATGTGTTTGTATGTACACGTGTATTGCCACATAGGCATATGCCGCCAGTATCCTGACGCATGAGTCTCTCAGTTTGGGTTTTTTCCAGTGAGAAATTTGGCAATATTTTTGCTCGGATGTCGAGCTGGATAGTGTCTCTTCATTCTCGAACAACGTTGAGGCTCGCAGCTCAGATATATGTCGAGAAAAATATCCTCATTCGCAGCCATGTTTTCTTATGTTTATGAGTGTACACGTGTATTGCCGCATAGGCCTATGCCGCCAGTGTCCTGACGCATGTGTTTCAAAGTTTTGGTCTCTTCCGGTGATAATTTTGGCGATATGTTAGCTCAGATGTGGAGGTGGTGAATGTCTCTTCATTCTCCAACAACGTTGAGGTTCGCAGCTCAGATATATGTCGTGAAAAATATGCTCATTCGCAGCCATGTTTTCTGATGTGTTTGTATGTACACGTGTATTGCCACATATGCATATGCCGCCAGTGTCCTGACGCATGAGTCTCTCAGTTTAGGTTTGTTCCAGTGAGAAATTTGGCAATATTTTGGCTCAGATGTCGAGCTGGTGAGTGTCTCCTCATTCTCGAACAACTCTGAGGTTCGCAGCTCAGATATAAGTTCATAAAATTATCCTCATTCGCAGCCATGTTTTTGTATGTTTATGCGTGTACACGTGTATTGCCGCATAGGCCTATGCCGCCAGTGTCCTGACGCATGTGTCTCAAAGTTTTGGTCTCTTCCGGTGAGAATGTTGGCGATATGTTAGCTCCGATGTGGAGGTGGTGAATGTCTCTTCATTCTCGAACAACGTTGAGGCTCGCAGCTCAGATATATGTCGAGAAAAATATCCTCATTCGCAGCCATGTTTTCTGATGTGTTTGCATGTACACGTGTAGTGCCACATAGGCATATGCCGCCAGTGTCCTGACGCATGAGTCTCTCAGTTAAGGTTTGTTCCAGTGAGAAATTTTGCAATATTTTGGCTCGGATGTCGAGCTGGTTAGTGTCTCTTCATTCTCGAACAACGTTGAGGTTCGCAGCTCAGATATAAATTCATAAAATTATCCTCAATCGCAGCCATGTTTTTTATGTTTATGCGTGTACACGTGTATTGCCGCATAGGCCTATGCCGCCAGTGTCCTGACGCATGTGTCTCAAAGTTTTGGTCTCTTCCGGTGAGAATTTTGGCGATATGTTAGCTCAGATGTCTCTCAGGTGAATGTCTCTTCATTCTCCAACAACGTTGAGGTTCGCAGCTCAGATATATGTCGAGAAAAATATCCTCATTCGCAGGCATGTTTTCTGATGTGTTTGTATGTACACGTGTATTGCCACATAGGCATATGCCGCCAGTGTCCTGACGCATGAGTCTCTCAGTTTAGATTTGTTCCAGTGAGAAATTTGGCAATATTTTGGTTCAGATATATGTCGAGAACATTATCCTCATTCGCAGCCATGTTTTCTGATGTGTATGTATGTACACGTGTATTGCCACATAGGCCTATGCCGCCAGTATCCTGACGCATGAGTCTCTCAGTTTGGGTTTTTTCCAGTGAGAAATTTGGCAATATTTTGGCTCGGATGTCGATCTGGTGAGTGTCTCTATAATCTCGAACAACGTTGAGGCTCGCAGCTCAGATATATGTCGAGAAAAATATCCTCATTCGCAGCCTTGTTTTCTGAAGTGTTTGTATGTACACGTGTAGTGCCACATAGGCATATGCCGTCAGTGTCCTGACGCATGAGTCTCTCAGTTTAGGTTTGTTCCAGTGAGAAATTTGGCAATATTTTGGCTCAGATGTCGAGCTGATGAGTGTCTCTTCATTCTCGAACAACGTTGAGGTTCGCAGCTCAGATACATGTTGAGAACATTATCATGTCACCAGTGTCCAGAAGCATGAGTCTCACAGTTTGGTTTTTTTGCCAGTGAGAAATTTGGCAATATTTTGGCTCGGATGTCGAGCTTGTGAGTGTCTCTTCATTCTCGAACAACGTTGAGGTTCGCAGCTCAGATATATGTCGAGAACATTATCCTCATTCGCAGCCATGTTTTCTGATGTGTATGTATGTACACGTGTAGTGCCACACAGGCCTATGCCGCCAGTATCCTGACGCATGAGTCTCTCAGTTTGGGTTTTTTTTCCAGTGAGAAATTTGGCAATATTGTGGCTCGGATGTCGAGCTGGTGAGTGTCTCTTCATTCTCGAACAACGTTGAGGTTCGCAGCTCAGATATATGTCGACAAAATTATCCTCATTCGTAGCCATGTTTTCTTATGTGTATATATGTACACGTGTATTGCCTCATAGGCCTATGCCGGCAGTGTCGTGACGCATGAGTCTCAAAGTTTTGGTCTCTTCCGGTGAGAATTTTGGCGATGTGTTAGCTCAGATGTGGAGGTGGTAAATGTCTCTTCATTCTCCAACAACGTTGAGGTTCGCAGCTCATATATATGTCGAGAACATTATCCTCATTCGCAGCCATGTTTTCTGATGTGTATGTATGTACACGTGTATTGACACATAGGCCTATGCCGCTAGTATACTGACGCATGAGCCCCTCAGTTTGTTTGTTTTTCCAGTGAGAAATCTGGCAATATTTTGGCTCGGATGTCGAGCTGGTGAGTGTCTCTTCATTCTCGAACAACGTTGAGGCTCGCAGCCCAGATATATGTCGAGAAAAATGTCCTCATTCGCAGCCATGTTTTCTTATGTGTATGGATGTACACGTGTATTGCCTCAGAGGCCTATGCCGCCAGTGTCCTGACGCATGAGTCTCACAGTTTTGGTTTTTTCCAGTGAGAAATTTGGCAATATTTTGGCTCGGATGTCGAGCTTGTGAGTGTCTCTTCATTCTCGAACAACGTTGAGGCTCGCAGCTCAGATATATGTCGAGAAAAATATCCTCATTCGCAGCCATGTTTTCTGATGTGTTTGCATGTACACGTGTAGTGCCACATAGGCATATGCCGCCAGTGTCCTGACGCATGAGTCGCACAGTTTGGGGTTTTTTCAGTGAGAAATTTGGCAATATTTTGGCTTGGATTTTGAGCTGGTGAGGGTCTCTTCATTCTCGAACAACGTTGAGGTTTGCAGCTCAGATATAAGTTCATAACATTATCCTCATTCGCAGCCATGTTTTCTTATGTTTATGCGTGTACACGTGTATTGCCGCATAGGCCTATGCCGCCAGTGTCCTGACGCATGAGTCTCAAAGTTTTGGTCTCTTCCGGTGAAATTTTGGCGATATGTTATCTCAGATGTGGAGGTGGTGAATGTCTCTTCATTCTCCAATAACGTTGAGGTTCGCATCTCAGATATATGTCGAGAAAAATATCCTCATTCGCAGCCATGTTTTCTGATGTGTTTGTATGTACACGTGTATTGCCACATAGGCATATGCCGCTAGTGTCCTGACGCATGAGTCTCTCGGTTTATGTTTGTTCCATTGAAAAATTTGGCAATATTTTGGCTCAGATGTCGAGCTGGTGAGTGTCTCTTCATTCTCGAACAACGTTGAGGCTCGCAGCTCAGATATATGTCGAGAAAAATATCCTCATTCGCATCCATGTTTTCTGATGTGTTTGTATGTACACGTGTAGTGCCACATAGGCATATGCCGCCAGTATCCTGACGCATGAGTCTCTCAGTTTGTTTGTTTTTCCAGTGAAAAATGTGGCAATATTTTGGCTCGGATGTCGAGCTGGTGAGTGTCTCTTCATTCTCGAACAACTTTGAGACTCGCAGCTCAGATATATGTCGAGAAAATTGTCCTCATTCGCAGCCATGTTTTCTGATGTGTTTGTATGTACACGTGTATTGCCACTTAGGCATATGCCGCCAGTGTCCTGACGCATGAGTCTCTCAGTTTAGGTTTGTTCCAGTGAGAAATATTGGCAATATTTTGGCTCAGATGTCGAGCTGATGAGTGTCTCTTCATTCTCGAACAACGTTGAGGTTCGCAGCTCAGATATGTGTTGAGAACATTATCCTCATTCGCAGCCATGTTTTCTTATGTGTATGTATGTACACGTGTATTGCCTCATAGGCCTATGCAGCCAGTGTCCTGACGTATGAGTCTCACAGTTTGGGTTTTTTCCAGTGAGAAATTTGGAAATATTTTAGCTCAGATGTCGAGCAGGCGAGTGTCTCTTCATTCTCGAACAACGTTGAGGTTCGCAGCTCAGATATAAGTTCATCAAATTATCCTCATTCGCAGCCATGTTTTCTGATGTGTTTGTATGTACACGTGTATTGCCACTTAGGCATATGCCGCCAGTGTCCTGACGCATGAGTCTCTCAGTTTAGGTTTGTTCCAGTGAGAAATATTGGAAATATTTTGGCTCAGATGTCGAGCTGATGAGTGTCTCTTCATTCTCGAACAACGTTGAGGTTCGCAGCTCAGATATATGTCGAGAACATTATCCTCATTCGCAGCCATGTTTTCTGATGTGTATGTATGTACCGGTACACGTGTATTGCCACATAGGCCTATGCCGCCAGTATCCTGACGCATGAGTCTCTCAGTTTGGGTTTTTTGCAGTGAGAAATTTGGCAATATTTTGGCTCGGATGTCGAGCTGGTGAGTGTCTCTTCATTGTCGAACAACGTTGAGGATCGCAGCTCAGATACATGTCGACAAAATTATCCTCATTCGTAGCCATGTTTTCTTATGTGTATGTATGTACACGTGTATTGCCTCATAGGCCTATGCCGCCAGTGTCCTGACGCATGAGTCTCAAAGTTTTAGTCTCTTCTGGTGAGAATTTTGGCGGTGTGTTAGCTCAGATGTGGAGGTGGTGAATGTCTCTTCATTCTCGAACAACGTTGATGTTCGCAGCTCAGATATGTATCAAGAACATTATCCTCATTCGAAGCCATGTTTTCTGATGTGTATGTATGTACACGTGTATTGCCACATAGGCCTATGCCGCCAGTATACTGACGCATGAGTCTCTCAGTTTGTTTGTTTTTCCAGTGAGAAATTTGGCAATATTTTGGCTCGGATGTTGAGCTGGTGAGTGTCTCTTCATTCTCGAACAACGTTGAGGCTCGCAGCCCAGATATATGTCGAGAAATTGGTCCTCATTCGCAGCCATGTTTTCTTATGTGTATGGATGTACACGTGTATTGATTCATAGGCCTATGCCGCCAGTGTCCTGACGCATGAGTCTCACAGTTTTGTTTTTTTCCAGTGAGAAATTTGGAAATATTTTGGCTCAGATGTCGAGCTGGCGAGTTTCTCTTCATTCTCGAACTACGTTGAGGTTCGCAGCTCAGGTATAAGTTCATAAAATTATCCTCATTCGCAGCCATGTTTTCTTATGTGCGTGCGTTGGTTTTTGATTGAAATAGGGGACGTATGACAAAGGGAACAATGGGGTCCCCTATTCCGCAAAGGTCCCCGATTCAGACTCGTGTGCAAATCCTATGGGATCATCCGAAAACGTTAGAGTACAAACAAAAGAGGGAAGACGGTCGGACAATGCCCCGTCCCCTATTGACGGCATTTACCCACTTGCGTGCGTGTACACGTGTATTGCCGCACAGGCCTATGCCGCCAGTGTCCTGACGCATGAGTCTCAAAGTTTTAGTCTCTTCTGGTGAGAATTTTGGCGGTGTGTTAGCTCAGATGTGGAGGTGGTGAATGTCTCTTCATTCTCGAACAACGTTGATGTTCGCAGCTCAGATATGTATCAAGAACATTATCCTCATTCGAAGCCATGTTTTCTGATGTGTATGTATGTACACGTGTATTGCCACATAGGCCTATGCCGCCAGTATACTGACGCATGAGTCTCTCAGTTTGTTTGTTTTTCCAGTGAGAAATTTGGCAATATTTTGGCTCGGATGTTGAGCTGGTGAGTGTCTCTTCATTCTCGAACAACGTTGAGGCTCGCAGCCCAGATATATGTCGAGAAATTGGTCCTCATTCGCAGCCATGTTTTCTTATGTGTATGGATGTACACGTGTATTGATTCATAGGCCTATGCCGCCAGTGTCCTGACGCATGAGTCTCACAGTTTTGTTTTTTTCCAGTGAGAAATTTGGAAATATTTTGGCTCAGATGTCGAGCTGGCGAGTTTCTCTTCATTCTCGAACTACGTTGAGGTTCGCAGCTCAGGTATAAGTTCATAAAATTATCCTCATTCGCAGCCATGTTTTCTTATGTGCGTGCGTTGGTTTTTGATTGAAATAGGGGACGTATGACAAAGGGAACAATGGGGTCCCCTATTCCGCAAAGGTCCCCGATTCAGACTCGTGTGCAAATCCTATGGGATCATCCGAAAACGTTAGAGTACAAACAAAAGAGGGAAGACGGTCGGACAATGCCCCGTCCCCTATTGACGGCATTTACCCACTTGCGTGCGTGTACACGTGTATTGCCGCACAGGCCTATGCCGCAAGTGTCCTGACGCATGAGTCTCAAAGTTTTGGTCTCTTCCGGTGAGAATTGTTGGCGATATGTTAGCTCAGATGTGGAGGTGGTGAATGTCTTTTCATTTTCGAACAACGTTGAGGTTCGCAGCTCAGATATATGTTGAGAACATTATCCTCATTCGCAGCCATGTTTTCTGATGTGTATGTATGTACACGTGTATTGCCACATAGGCCTATGCCGCCAGTGTCCTGACGCATGAGTCGCACAGTTTGGGTTTTTTTCAGTGAGAAATTTGGCAATATTTTGGCTTGGATTTTGAGCTGGTGAGGGTCTCTTCATTCTCGAACAACGTTGAGGTTTGCAGCTCAGATATAAGTTCATAACATTATCCTCATTCGCAGCCATGTTTTCTTATGTTTATGCGTGTACACGTGTATTGCCGCATAGGCCTATGCCGCAAGTGTCCTGACGCATGAGTCTCAAAGTTTTGGTCTCTTCCGGTGAGAATTGTTGGCGATATGTTAGCTCAGATGTGGAGGTGGTGAATGTCTCTTCATTCTCCAACAACGTTGAGGTTCGCAGCTCATATATATGTCGAGAAAAATATCCTCATTCGCAGCCATGTTTTCTGATGTGTTTGTATGTACACGTGTAGTGCCACATAGGCATATGCCGCCAGTATCCTGACGCATGAGTCTCTCAGTTTGGGATTTTTCCAGTGAGAAATTTGGCAATATTTTGGCTCGAATGTCGAGCTGGTGAGTGTCTCTTTATTGTCGAACAACGTTGAGGATCGCAGCTCAGATATATGTCGACAAAATTATCCTCATTTTAGCCATGTTTTTTTATGTGTATGTATGTACACGTGTATTGCCTCATAGGCCTATGCCGCCAGTGTCCTGACGCATGAGTCTCAAAGTTTTGGTCTCTTCTGGTGAGAATTTTGGCGGTGTGTAAGCTCAGATGTGGAGGTGGTGAATGTCTCTTCATTCTCGAACAACGTTGATGTTCGCAGCTCAGATATGTATCAAGAACATTATCCTCATTCGAAGCCATGTTTTCTGATGTGTATGTATGTACACGTGTTTTGCCACATAGGCCTATGCCGCCAGTATACTGACGCATGAGTCTCTCAGTTTGTTTGTTTTTCCAGTGAGAAATTTGGCAATATTTTGGCTCGGATGTTGAGCTGGTGAGTGTCTCTTCATTCTCGAACAACGTTGAGGCTCGAAGCTCAGATATATGTCCAGAAAATGGTCCTCATTCGCAGCCATGTTTTCTTATGTGTATGGATGTACACGTGTATTGGCTCATAGGCCTATGCCGCCAGTGTCCTGACGCATGAGTCTCTCAGTTTAGGTTTGTTCCAGTGAGCAATTTGGCAATATTTTGGCTCAGATGTCGAGCTGGTGAGTGTCCCTTCATTCTCGAACAACGTTGAGGTTCGCAGCTCAGATATATGTCGTGAAAATTGTCCTCATTCGCAGCCATGTTTTCTTATGTGTATGTATGTACACGTGTATTGCCTCATAGGCCTATGCCGCCCGTGTCCTGACGTATGAGTCTCACAGTTTGTTTTTTTTCCAGTGAGAAATTTGGAAATATTTTGGCTCAGATGTCGAGCAGGCGAGTGTCTCTTCATTCTCGAACAACGTTGAGGTTCGCAGCTCAGATATAAGTTCATCAAATTATCCTCATTCGCAGCCATGTTTTCTGATGTGTTTGTATGTACACGTGTATTGCCACTTAGGCATATGCCGCCAGTGTCCTGACGCATGAGTCTCTCAGTTTAGGTTTGTTCCAGTGAGAAATTTGGCAATATTTTGGCTCAGATGTCGAGCTGATGAGTGTCTCTTCATTCTCGAACAACGTTGAGGTTCGCAGCTCAGATATATGTCGAGAACATTATCCTCATTCGCAGCCATGTTTTCTGATGTGTATGTATGTACACGTGTATTGCCACATAGGCCTATGCCGCCAGTATCCTGACGCATGAGTCTCTTAGTTCGGGTTTTTTGCAGTGAGAAATTTGGCAATATTTTGGCTCGGATGTCGAGCTGGTGAGTGTCTCTTCATTCTCCAACAACGTTGAGGTTCGCAGCTCAGATACATGTCGACAAAATTATCCTCATTCGTAGCCATGTTTTCTTATGTGTATGTATGTACACGTGTATTGCCTCATAGGCCTATGCCGCCAGTGTCCTGACGCATGAGTCTCAAAGTTTTGGTCTCTTTTGGTGAGAATTTTGGCGATGTGTTAGCTCAGATGTGGAGGTGGTGAATGTCTCTTCATTCTCGAACAACGTTGATGTTCGCAGCTCAGATATGTATCAAGAACATTATCCTCATTCGAAGCCATGTTTTCTGATGTGTATGTATGTACACGTGTATTGCCACATAGGCCTATGCCGCCAGTATACTGACGCATGAGTCTCTCAGTTTGTTTGTTTTCCAGTGAGAAATTTGGCAATATTTTGGCTCGGATGTTGAGCTGGTGAGTGTCTCTTCATTCTCGAACAACGTTGAGGCTCGCAGCCCAGATATATGTCGAGAAATTGGTCCTCATTCGCAGCCATGTTTTCTTATGTGTATGGATGTACACGTGTATTTATTCATAGGCCTATGCCGCCAGTGTCCTGACGCATGAGTCTCACAGTTTGTTTGTTTTCCAGTGAGCAATTTGGAAATATTTTGGCTCAGATGTCGAGCTGGCGAGTTTCTCTTCATTCTCGAACTACGTTGAGGTTCGCAGCTCAGATATAAGTTCATAAAATTATCCTCATTCGCAGCCATGTTTTCTTATGTGCGTGCGTGTACACGTGTATTGCCGCATAGGCCTATGCCGCAAGTGTCCTGACGCATGAGTCTCAAAGTTTTGGTCTCTTCCGGTGAGAATTGTTGGTGATATGTTAGCTCAGATGTGGAGGTGGTGAATGTCTCTTCATTCTCGAACAACGTTGATGTTCGCAGCTCAGATATGTATCGAGAACATTATCCTCATTCGAAGCCATGTTTTCTGATGTGTATGTATGTACACGTGTATTGCCACAAATGCCTATGCCGCCAGTATACTGACGCATGAGTCTCTCAGTTTGTTTGTTTTTCCAGTGAAAAATTTGGCAATATTTTGGCTCGGATGTTGAGCTAGTGAGTGTCTCTTCATTCTCGAACAACGTTGAGGCTCGCAGCTCAGATATATGTCCAGAAAATGGTCCTCATTCGCAGCCATGTTTTCTTATGTGTATGGATGTACACGTGTATTGCCTCATAGGCCTATGCCGCCCGTGTCCTGACGTATGAGTCTCACAGTTTGGGTTTTTTCCAGTGAGAAATTTTGAAATATTTTGGCTCAGATGTCGAGCAGGCGAGTGTCTCTTCATTCTCGAACAACGTTGAGGTTCGCAGCTCAGATATAAGTTCATCAAATTATCCTCATTCGCTGCCATGTTTTCTGATGTGTTTGTATGTACACGTGTATTGCCACTTAGGCATATGCTGCCAGTGTCCTGACGCATGAGTCTCTCAGTTTAGGTTTGTTCCAGTGAGAAATTTGGCAATATTTTGGCTCAGATGTCGAGCTGATGAGTGTCTCTTCATTCTCGAACAACGTTGAGGTTCGCAGCTCAGATATATGTCGAGAACATTATCCTCATTCGCAGCCATGTTTTCTGATGTGTATGTATGTACACGTGTATTGCCACATAGGCATATGCCGCCAGTATCCTGACGCATGAGTCTCTAAGTTTAGGTTTGTTCCAGTGAGCAATTTGGCAATATTTTGGCTCAGATGTCGAGCTGATGAGTGTCTCTTCATTCTCGAACAACGTTGAGGTTCGCAGCTCAGATATATGTCGAGAACATTATCCTCATTCGCAGCCATGTTTTCTGATGTGTATGTATGTACATGTGTATTGCCGCATAGGCCTATGCCGCCAGTATCCTGACGCATGAGTCTCTAAGTTTGTTTGTTTTCCAGTGAGCAATTTGGAAATATTTTGGCTCAGATGTCGAGCTGGCGAGTTTCTCTTCATTCTCGAACTACGTTGAGGTTCGCAGCTCAGATATAAGTTCATAAAATTATCCTCATTCGCAGCCATGTTTTCTTATGTGCGTGCGTGTACACGTGTATTGCCGCATAGGCCTATGACGCAAGTGTCCTGACGCATGAGTCTCAAAGTTTTGGTCTCTTCCGGTGAGAATTGTTGGTGATATGTTAGCTCAGATGTGGAGGTGGTGAATGTCTCTTCATTCTCGAACAACGTTGATGTTCGCAGCTCAGATATGTATCGAGAACATTATTGTTGTGAAATTACATGACATTTATTGGGTATTGATTATTAGTTATTGATTATTGAATATCTGTAAGAGATTACCTGATAATACGCATTGCGATGGTCTGTACGCGTTTGCGCTGTGGGCGCCGAGCGCCTGCTTGCATTGACGATGTATGTACATGTACATGTACATTGCATGCATTGCATGCTGTGCGTGATTTAGAACCTCGTGTAAACAGCGCGAACTCCCCTAGTCGCGCTAGCGCCCTCTTTTGGCGGAGTGCGTATTATTGTTTTGCCACGCTACACGCTACCTTATTTTATGTATCTATAGAATTCTGTTATATTTACAATGAGCACCTTCGGGGGACATTTTAGCGTTATTTTTTGGGTAGTTGGGAGACATTGGAATTAGGGAGACATTTTAGTGTCTCCCTAATTCCACAGCTACCTTATAAAAAAATATTTTGTAGATTTTTTATATTTTTGATGGATAGAGTAGGGTCCAAAATGCTTAAATATGAAATTTAGTAAAAAAAGCTCCAGGTAAAAACGGGTTAGGTTACAATAAAGAATGAAAAATTGTGTGTACGTCTCTATGGAGATGTCTCCCAAATGCCCCATTTTCGGTTATTATTATAAATATTATGATTATAATGTTTGGTTCTTTTATTCCATTTGTAAATACTGTATTGAGTAAGTACATTGTACAAGTTGCGAATGAGAGAGTTGCTGTTCTGACTTTGAACCGGTCGGACCTGTGTCCGATCGCCGGGAATATTAAACCTATGTTCGGTACCGATAATCCGAGTCTGTGTATACTTTCGCGTATCTCACGACGGCAAAACTCACCACAAATTGGTGGCAGCGGTGGGATAATTTGAATTTATACTGCGATTTGTATTCTGTGGATTGTTCTGTGGATTGTTCTGTGGATTGTTCTGTGGATTGTTCTGTGGATTATACTGTGAACTGTTCAACCTACATGGATATACCCTTGGAATATAAAATGATGACCCGCAGGAATAAATCTAAAGACGTCAGTTGCGTGGGAGACGCTAGCGAGACAGACACCGACGTGGACAAAATGGATATAGGCGATATTGAAACCAACGAGACACAAGTGTTGAGAAATCGACTTCTAGAATCGGAGAAGCGAGCACAGCTTTTGGAAACACGACTTGCCCGTCTTGAATCGGACAGGAGGGACACCGGTACGCAGGAAAGAGGTGTGTACGATCCAGTTATCGATGTGATTAATTCCCGGAACAACTATCATGAACGTCAGTTTGAGCATGACATCGCGGACTATAGTGCACAACCTAGACATGTGAATGGTCGCGAGCGCAATGCTGTGGATTTACCAAGGAGACGAGCAGATACGATACCACGACCGAAGATGGTTACGTTTGACGGAAAGGAGGAATGGGTGAACTTTGAAATTCCTTTCAAGAGGATTGTATCGCGAGCTGGATGGTCCGATGGAGAGTGCCTTGAGCAGTTGTACCAGTGTTTGCGTGGAGATGCGATGAAATTTGTGAGCGGATTGACGAGCGTAGTGCAGGACGACTACATCATGATGATGGCAGCACTGAAGCGACGGTTCGGGGACAGAGCATTGCCGGAGACGTATAGGGCACAGTTGCACACACTGAAGCAAAATGCAAGAGAATCGACAGCCGAGTTTGCTGCCAAGATACGCGCCAACGTCGTGAAAGCCTACCCCGCGGCACCGGAAGAGCTACAGGAGAAATTGGCAATTGAGCACTTCTTGAAAGGATTACCAGATGCGCAAACGGGATATGATGTGATGGTCAAACAACCTCGCGATTTGAATGAAGCCGAGCATATGGTTGCCGTTCACGAAAGCTTCAAGACAAACTTTGCAAGGAAATCTGTGCGCGCCGTAAGTTCTGTTGGTGAGGATCCGGAACCGACAGCCGAAGTACGTCGAGTGAGTGACAAACGCCTTGTGACGGAAGAGCGCTTACAGGTGTTTGGACGTGAACTGAAGCAAACCATCACTGTGGAGGTGACTAACAAAGTCACTGCTGCAATTGCTCCCGAGCTGAAGGAAATAAAATCGATGCTGAATCCCAGAGATCGCGCTCATCAGACTGGAAAGCAACACCACAGTTACAACCGGCAGAATGTCACGTGCTATAATTGCGGGAAGGTCGGTCACTACAAGAGATATTGCCCAGACGGTAAAACGAGTGATCAACAGCAAGTGAAACCACGTGCGAATCTGCCGTCCGACAATCAGGAGGGAAACTAAGCAGGGCCGAGCCTACCAGCCAGGGTTCGGCCGGGCAAAATGTAAAGCAACAATGTACAATATATATCAGACGCGCTGGTGATGGTGGATATACCATGCTTGCCCCTTTGGAAATATTCGGAAAACAATTTCAAGCTGTTGTGGACACAGGAGCTGAAGTGACAATTGTATCAGAAAGGATTTACCGTGAATTGCCTAAGGAACTTTGTCCTGTTTTGCAAGAAAGTCCGATTGCGTTGGAAATAGCAGAAGCTGGCAAAAAGATGAAGGTGGTCGGCGTTGCAAATGTGTGTTTGAGTATCGCGGATTACGATTTTGAGTGGCCAGTATATGTCGCACCAATACGGGATGACATTTTGCTTGGATGTGATTTCATACACGCTAATGATATTGGAATACGTACTCGTCATGGCATTCAAGTGGAAGGAGAATGGATCTCGTGTGAACTAGTTGAAGGAGATAAATGCGTAGCAAGAGTTCAACTTGTGGAAAATGTCGTCATACCTGCCCGAAGTGAATTTACCTTGCCGTGTAAAATCAACGGGAGAAATTATAAAGACGCGAGTTTTAGTGTTGTTGAACCTGTGGAATTCTCCGAAAGTGTGCCTATCATATGTGCTAGATCATTAGTCGACCCAAGCAATGATATGATACCCGTTCGCGTAGTGAACTCATCGAATTCGCCGATTGAACTCAGGAAAAATACCAACGTTGGAGAATTGCACCCTGTGGACCTCGTGCAAGAAGTTGCCGCGAGTGTGTTGGATGAAATTGATGCGGTGACGCAGACGCGTGGCGTATGCAGATTACACAAGAATGGTGCCGATGGTGCTTTTAACAAAACAAGTGTGCGCGGTGATGAAAATGAGTGTACAACGAACAGTATCGAAGACGTAAGTGATAAAGAGACAGAAAATAAATCTCACACTGGTTCATCAATGATACCCAGTTACTTAAAGAAACTTCACGCAAAGGCTTGTCGGAATATACCACAACCCGAACACCAGCTTCAGCTTGCTAAACTACTGGAAATGTACCAGGAGGCGTTTGCCAACAACAAAGAAGATCTAGGAAATTGCACTACAGTGAAACACAAAATCAATACATCGGGGGCGGCCCCTATTCGTCAGCCAGTGCGAAGAACTCCGCAAGGATTCGAAGGAGAGGAGGAGAAGTATTTGCAGGATCAGCTGAATGCAGGAGTAGTGAAACCATCATCTTCGGAGTGGGCATCGCCAGTCGTACTTGTTCGCAAAAAAGATGGTACTGTGCGTTGGTGCATTGATTACAGAAAACTCAACGATGTAACTGTTAAGGATGCATATCCACTTCCGCGGATCGATACATGCTTGGATTGCCTCGCCGGTGCAAAACTGTTCTCAACACTTGACTTACAGAGCGGATATTGGCAGATAGCGATGGATGAAAAAGATCAGGCGAAAACCGCATTCATCACGCGATATGGACTGTTCGAATACACTAAGATGCCGTTCGGACTGTGCAATGCGCCAAGTACCTTTCAACGATGTATGGAACTGATACTGTCTGGTTTGCAATGGAAAACTTTGCTCATTTACCTGGACGATGTGATTGTTCACAGTGCAACGTTTGAGGATCACATAGAGAAACTAGGAGAGGTGCTGTCGCGACTCAAAAAAGCTGGACTGAGACTTAAACCAAGTAAATGCCACCTACTGCAGAGTGAAGTCCTGTTTCTTGGACACGTAGTAGGTCAGGAGGGCGTACGGACCAATCCAAAACTTGTGCAGTCTGTGTCAAACTGGAAAACACCGACAGATCCCCGTCAAGTGCAACAGTTCCTTGGATTGTGCAACTACTACCGACGATTTGTGCCTCACTTTGGTGATATTGCCCACCCGCTCTATCAGCTGACGGAGAAAGGAGTGCGATTCGAATGGACAGATGAATGTGAAGCGGCATTCAAACAGTTGAAAGTGTCACTAACCCATTCGCCGGTGCTTGCCTACCCTCGACCAGACGGAAAATACATCCTTGACACGGATGCTTCGAATATTGGAATTGGTGCCGTGTTATCCCAGGAGCAGGATGGTGAGGAACGAGTTATTGCGTACGCCAGTAAACGACTGGATAAACGGCAAAGGCGTTACTGTGTGACACGACGCGAGTTGCTGGCTGGCATAACTTTCATACAACAGTTTCGTCACTACCTCCTTGGACGGGAGTTTAACTTACGCACGGACCATAATTCACTGAGATGGCTGTTCAGTTTTAAGGAACCCCAGGATCAGCTAGCCCGATGGCTGGAGGTGCTAGCTCAATATCGGTTTCAAATACTTCACCGAGCAGGCGTAAAACATGGAAATGCGGACGCGCTATCAAGGAAGTATTGCAACCCTCAACAATGTGATTGTTTCGTCGGTGAATGCCAAGTGCAAGCATTACCGTGCGGTGGTTGCATATATTGCCAAAGACAACACAAAGCGTGGAGTGAGTTTCATACGGAGACTGACGACGTCATTCCACTATCAATGAGACGAGTTGTGAAACCTGCCAATGTATTGACGGGAAATGATGTAACTCAAACGAGTAATCCATCGAAGAGAGGAAATGACCTGTGTTCAAGTTTGTTGCTGATGGTGATGATGATATTCGAATTCATTGTGAGCCGGTGTAAATCTATGAAAACCAAATTTGGATGCCAAACCAATGAAAACGCCGTGTCGGTGTGGAATAGAAGAGTAGCTTCTACAACGTGGATTAGGAATTACCTGCCAAGTGAATTTGCCAAGTTACAGAGAAGCGACGCAGTACTGGGGAGTTTGCACCGTTGGATGGATCACGGTGAACGCCCGGGAAGGAATACTGCAGCAGCATTTTCTCCAGAAATAAGGAGATATTGGCTGAACTGGGAGCTGTTGGAACAACATCAGGGGGTACTATATAAGCGCTGGATTTCACGAAAAGGTGAACCGGATAAATTGCAGTTGTTGATCCCAAGAGCACTTCGTAAAGAGGTTCTCGCTGAATGTCACAATTCCATCACAGCCGCCCACATGGGAGTCGCGAAGACGACGGCAAAGGTAAAACAACGGTACTATTGGTACAGGATGGCAGTGGATGTGAAGGAACATATTCGCAGTTGTAGTGTTTGTGGTGCTAGAAAAAAACCTCACAGGAAGCCAAGAGCACCTCTTCAGGATTATCGAGTTGGAGCACCCCTCGACCGCGTTTCATTGGACGTTATGGGACCATTTCCGTGTTCAGAACGAGACAATCAGTATGTGCTGGTGATTGGTGACAATTTCACAAGATGGATTGAAGCGTACCCAATCCCTAATCAGCAGGCGGAAACAATAGCAAAGCGACTAGTGCATGACTTCATTAGTCGTTATGGATCTCCCATGGAAATACATACTGATCAAGGTCGTAACTTTGAAAGCGAACTCTTCAAAGAGACGTGCCGTTTGTTAGATGTTGCTAAAACAAGAACTTCCCCGTATCACCCCTCTTCAAATGGAATTATCGAGCGCTTCAATGCGACACTCGTGACTATGATAAGGAGTTACGTGGATGAAAACCAGAGGAACTGGGATGAACATATTCCTTTATTGACTGCAGCGTACCGGAGCACTGTACATCCTGCTACTGGATTTACTCCAAATATGCTAATGTTTGGGAGGGAGGTGAATCTACCGATTGATGTTCTGTACCCAAAGCCATTGAACGAGGGAAGCCACGTAACCACAGTGGAATATGTGACTGAAATGAGGAACCAAATGGAAAATTGTCATGCCCTAGCCAGAGAACATCTAGGCCGCAATGCTGAACGGCAAAAACATAGCTACGATACACGCATTGTGGAGAGGAAGTACAACCCCGCAGACCTTGTTTACTATCTGGACACAAGCAGACACAAAGGAAAGAGTCCAAAACTACAAATCCCGTGGAAAGGACCCTGTGTTGTGATATCGCGTATGAGTGACTGCATCTACAAGATAAGATGTAAAAAAGGAGACAAAGTGCTGCACCATGACAGACTTCAGCCATATGTTGCAAGTGAGGTCCCCAAGTGGGCTACGCGGCAACAAAACTTAATCAGGAACCCCCGTGTAAAAAGTGACTCTGGGAATAATGCTGTATGTGACGCAGCAACCTTGTTTCTAAGGGATGAAGGTGTAGGACCGGTTACTCGTTCGCGGACTCGTGCGCAAGTGGCACTGAATCAATTGACCTAGAACAATGGGTTGATCATCTACGAACCTGCGACTGCGCCAGAATGACGCGCCCTGCGTTGTGCGTTTAGAATGTACGCATTGACGCGCCTATGATTTAAAATTTGGAACACGACGAATTCAACAGTTATCATTTTGATCTTGGAGACGGAGGATATGTCCCGGACTACCAGTGTTATTCTCGATGGAAAATTAAGAAAACGGTTGACATTACCTACTAGACTCTGCAAGATTTGCTCTAGAGACGTCAGACTAAGACGTAGCGAACGGGTCCGGCACTACTACTGCGAGGGACATATACCATGGTTTAGCCATCGGTCGTGGATCTGCTTGGATCACTGGACACTGTTTGGATCCCGGCGGGAAACAAGAGAGCACATCCAGAAGCATCACAACAACGGATTGTTTAGGGACATCCCAGGTGTTGCCCGATTGCTGAGACCGGCAACCCAGACACAACTGTTGGAGAGGTGGCTGAGCCGTGCCGTGAACGCCTCTTTCCTTTCAACAAAGGAAGAACTGTTATCGGCAGCGACCGGAATAGCTTTAGAGAAAGGAGAGAGACCAGCAGAACTCCTCCGCGACAAGCCAGAGAAGATAGTCGCTGTTTTGGACTACATCGCACGGGCCGGAAACTGGAGTGCAAGACTGTGCGCGCTTAACGATGAGATACCAGGGATAGACATCATTCGAGAGGGAACAGAGTGGCACCAACTACATGGAAGGACACTGACTGTATGCGGCAACCAAGACAGTTATTGGGGAATACTAGCAAAGTTCCTATCCCTTTCTGAAGAACCAGCTACGATGGAGGAGACGACTGAGACGACTGCAGCTCACCATCATGAGCTCACCATGCCGACGACTGAGACGACTGCAGCTCACCATCATGAGCTCACCATGCCCACTCCCCTTCATGAATCCACCCCGGTGCGTGATGAACCAAGTCCCTACCGACCAGTGACGGAGCCCATATCACCCAGCCCCTTGGAGAATAGTCCACCCCGACGTCGCAGCCCCCCCAAAAGGCATCAGCCGTCAGACCATGGCACATCAGCAGCTTGGACATTTAATTTTGATGAAGCCGACGAACTAGTCGCCAAGCGAGCTGCCTTCTACCCATCGGCAGTTATGGAGAAGCTCGAGACGCTAGACGAAAAAATAGAAGCGGTAGCGGCGAAGACACAGAACGTCCTGAGGGCACGGACTGACGCCCTTGGACCGAACATCGGACGTGCCTTTGCCACAACCAAGTCCGATCTGATCAGAGAGGTTAGAGTCATCGTTCGTGAAGAGGTAGCTGAGCTGCGTAGATCCCTCCTGGCGGACATTACATCAGCTGTCATCTCTGGCATCAGGTCCCATGAACTTGAGGCAGCAACAAGTCGTTGCCAACAACTACGGGAATACCAGACACACCCCGAAAATCCGAAGTGAACAACGAACTGTTGAGTTCCTTGTAAATATACTTGTTGATTGTAGATTTCCATGGCTTATGTATGAATTGATTACTGATAAGTTCTTTGAATATATTGAATGAATATTGATAAATGAATGCATAGATTCTCTTTTGTTTTGAGAAGGGAAAAGTTGAAAAGTGTAGTACTTGTTGACGATCGCTAATGAATTCGCTTGTTATTCAATTTGCTTTGTCGACAATCATTATTGAATTCGCTTGTTTTTGACGATCATTATCGAATTAGCTTACCGTCGACGATCGCTATACAATTGTGTTGTTGCTGACGATGCCTGTAGAATCTCTTCAGGTACCGATGAACTGTAATGTATGGCGCCAATGAATCATTTAATGTAACTGCATGTAGGCTATAGTCTTGTTGGACTGATTTAGATCGTCTTGTGACATTGCTAAACTGAATGACCATGCTATTTGGCAACCGGGTTACTCATTTAAGATTGCATATCAATTGTTGTCAGATCCAAGAGGTTTTCTCCAGAATTGGCTCAGTTATGGCTGTTTTATTTTAGCCTCAGATTGCTCCGTCTTGTAAAGTTATATAGATTGAATGAGAACAACATTTGAAACGTCTTTCAAACCGAAATGTTTGTTAAATTCTAGCATTAATCTTTACTTACTTACCTACCATTGTACATAGAATGAGCTTATGGCAATTGTTATTTACTTTATTGAGCATGGATTAAACTTTGAGTTTTGCAGCCATTAGACAGTTTGTTCAGTTTTCAGCAACCAATGTATCCCAGTTGAGAAATAGGCCCTAAAACAGTTGTAAATAGTTCCGGTTAGAAAATTTGAGGAACATTTTCAGACTGTAGTCAGTCACACAGTTTGTCTAGCTGAATTAGTGACCGTCATCTCTGTAAAAGAAATAAGACGAATGTAACAATTCAATTCAGGAAATGTTTGTAATTTTCAGTGAATGGTGCATCTTTGTACACAAGTTGATTTATACACATTTGATTGCTTTAAATGTACAGTGGACCTAATTAGATTTATATTGGATGTGACTTTCGAGGTATAAGTAACCTCCTAACGAAGTGGGGGAGAGTGTTGTGAAATTACATGACATTTATTGGGTATTGATTATTAGTTATTGATTATTGAATATCTGTAAGAGATTACCTGATAATACGCATTGCGATGGTCTGTACGCGTTTGCGCTGTGGGCGCCGAGCGCCTGCTTGCATTGACGATGTATGTACATGTACATGTACATTGCATGCATTGCATGCTGTGCGTGATTTAGAACCTCGTGTAAACAGCGCGAACTCCCCTAGTCGCGCTAGCGCCCTCTTTTGGCGGAGTGCGTATTATTGTTTTGCCACGCTACACGCTACCTTATTTTATGTATCTATAGAATTCTGTTATAAATATTATGATTAGAATGTTTGGTTCTTTTATTCCATTTGTAAATACTGTATCGAGTAAGTACATTGTACAAGTTGCGAATGAGAGAGTTGCTGTTCTGACTTTGAACCGGTCGGACCTGTGTCCGATCGCCGGGAATATTAAACCTATGTTCGGTACCGATAATCCGAGTCTGTGTATACTTTCGCGTATCTCACGACGGCAAAACTCACCACATTATCCTCATTCGAAGCCATGTTTTCTGATGTGTATGTATGTACACGTGTATTGCCACATAGGCCTATGCCGCCAGTATACTGACGCATGAGTCTCTCAGTTTGTTTGTTTTTCCAGTGAAAAATTTGGCAATATTTTGGCTCGGATGTTGAGCTAGTGAGTGTCTCTTCATTCTCCAACAACGTTGAGGTTCGCAGCTCAGATACATGTCGACAAAATTATCCTCATTCGTAGCCATGTTTTCTTATGTGTATGTATGTACACGTGTATTGCCTCATAGGCCTATGCCGCCAGTGTCCTGACGCATGAGTCTCAAAGTTTTGGTCTCTTTTGGTGAGAATTTTGGCGATGTGTTAGCTCAGATGTGGAGGTGGTGAATGTCTCTTCATTCTCGAACAACGTTGATGTTCGCAGCTCAGATATGTATCAAGAACATTATCCTCATTCGAAGCCATGTTTTCTGATGTGTATGTATGTACACGTGTATTGCCACATAGGCCTATGCCGCCAGTATACTGACGCATGAGTCTCTCAGTTTGTTTGTTTTCCAGTGAGAAATTTGGCAATATTTTGGCTCGGATGTTGAGCTGGTGAGTGTCTCTTCATTCTCGAACAACGTTGAGGCTCGCAGCCCAGATATATGTCGAGAAATTGGTCCTCATTCGCAGCCATGTTTTCTTATGTGTATGGATGTACACGTGTATTTATTCATAGGCCTATGCCGCCAGTGTCCTGACGCATGAGTCTCACAGTTTGTTTGTTTTCCAGTGAGCAATTTGGAAATATTTTGGCTCAGATGTCGAGCTGGCGAGTTTCTCTTCATTCTCGAACTACGTTGAGGTTCGCAGCTCAGATATAAGTTCATAAAATTATCCTCATTCGCAGCCATGTTTTCTTATGTGCGTGCGTGTACACGTGTATTGCCGCATAGGCCTATGCCGCAAGTGTCCTGACGCATGAGTCTCAAAGTTTTGGTCTCTTCCGGTGAGAATTGTTGGTGATATGTTAGCTCAGATGTGGAGGTGGTGAATGTCTCTTCATTCTCGAACAACGTTGATGTTCGCAGCTCAGATATGTATCGAGAACATTATCCTCATTCGAAGCCATGTTTTCTGATGTGTATGTATGTACACGTGTATTGCCACAAAGGCCTATGCCGCCAGTATACTGACGCATGAGTCTCTCAGTTTGTTTGTTTTTCCAGTGAAAAATTTGGCAATATTTTGGCTCGGATGTTGAGCTAGTGAGTGTCTCTTCATTCTCGAACAACGTTGAGGCTCGCAGCTCAGATATATGTCCAGAAAATGGTCCTCATTCGCAGCCATGTTTTCTTATGTGTATGGATGTACACGTGTATTGCCTCATAGGCCTATGCCGCCCGTGTCCTGACGTATGAGTCTCACAGTTTGGGTTTTTTCCAGTGAGAAATTTTGAAATATTTTGGCTCAGATGTCGAGCAGGCGAGTGTCTCTTCATTCTCGAACAACGTTGAGGTTCGCAGCTCAGATATAAGTTCATCAAATTATCCTCATTCGCTGCCATATTTTCTGATGTGTTTGTATGTACACGTGTATTGCCACTTAGGCATATGCTGTCAGTGTCCTGACGCATGAGTCTCTCAGTTTAGGTTTGTTCCAGTGAGAAATTTGGCAATATTTTGGCTCAGATGTCGAGCTGATGAGTGTCTCTTCATTCTCGAACAACGTTGAGGTTCGCAGCTCAGATATATGTCGAGAACATTATCCTCATTCGCAGCCATGTTTTCTGATGTGTATGTATGTACACGTGTATTGCCACATAGGCATATGCCGCCAGTATCCTGACGCATGAGTCTCTAAGTTTAGGTTTGTTCCAGTGAGCAATTTGGCAATATTTTGGCTCAGATGTCGAGCTGATGAGTGTCTCTTCATTCTCGAACAACGTTGAGGTTCGCAGCTCAGATATATGTCGAGAACATTATCCTCATTCGCAGCCATGTTTTCTGATGTGTATGTATGTACATGTGTATTGCCGCATAGGCCTATGCCGCCAGTATCCTGACGCATGAGTCTCTAAGTTTGTTTGTTTTTCCAGTGAAAAATTTGGCAATATTTTGGCTCAGATGTTGAGCTAGTGAGTGTCTCTTCATTCTCCAACAACGTTGAGGTTCGCAGCTCAGATACATGTCGACAAAATTATCCTCATTCGTAGCCATGTTTTCTTATGTGTATGTATGTACACGTGTATTGCCTCATAGGCCTATGCCGCCAGTGTCCTGACGCATGAGTCTCAAAGTTTTGGTCTCTTTTGGTGAGAATTTTGGCGATGTGTTACCTCAGATGTGGAGGTGGTGAATGTCTCTTCATTCTCGAACAACGTTGATGTTCGCAGCTCAGATATGTATCAGGAACATTATCCTCATTCGAAGCCATGTTTTCTGATGTGTATGTATGTACACGTGTATTGCCACATAGGCCTATGCCGCCAGTATACTGACGCATGAGTCTCTCAGTTTGTTTGTTTTCCAGTGAGAAATTTGGCAATATTTTGGCTCGATGTTGAGCTGGTGAGTGTCTCTTCATTCTCGAACAACGTTGAGGCTCGCAGCCCAGATATATGTCGAGAAATTGGTCCTCATTCGCAGCCATGTTTTCTTATGTGTATGGATGTACACGTGTATTTATTCATAGGCCTATGCCGCCAGTGTCCTGACGCATGAGTCTCACAGTTTGTTTGTTTTCCAGTGAGCAATTTGGAAATATTTTGGCTCAGATGTCGAGCTGGCGAGTTTCTCTTCATTCTCGAACTACGTTGAGGTTCGCAGCTCAGATATAAGTTCATAAAATTATCCTCATTCGCAGCCATGTTTTCTTATGTGCGTGCGTGTACACGTGTATTGCCGCATAGGCCTATGCCGCAAGTGTCCTGACAAATGAGTCTCAAAGTTTTGGTCTCTTCCGGTGAGAATTGTTGGTGATATGTTAGCTCAGATGTGGAGGTGGTGAATGTCTCTTCATTCTCGAACAACGTTGATGTTCGCAGCTCAGATATGTATCGAGAACATTATCTTCATTCGAAGCCATGTTTTCTGATGTGTATGTATGTACACGTGTATTGCCACAAAGGCCTATGCCGCCAGTATACTGACGCATGAGTCTCTCAGTTTGTTTGTTTTTCCAGTGAAAAATTTGGCAATATTTTGGCTCGGATGTTGAGCTAGTGAGTGTCTCTTCATTCTCGAACAACGTTGAGGCTCGCAGCTCAGATATATGTCCAGAAAATGGTCCTCATTCGCAGCCATGTTTTCTTATGTGTATGGATGTACACGTGTATTGCCTCATAGGCCTATGCCGCCCGTGTCCTGACGTATGAGTCTCACAGTTTGGGTTTTTTCCAGTGAGAAATTTTGAAATATTTTGGCTCAGATGTCGAGCAGGCGAGTGTCTTTTCATTCTCGAACAACGTTGAGGTTCGCAGCTCAGATATAAGTTCATCAAATTATCCTCATTCGCTGCCATGTTTTCTGATGTGTTTGTATGTACACGTGTATTGCCACTTAGGCATATGCTGCCAGTGTCCTGACGCATGAGTCTCTCAGTTTAGGTTTGTTCCAGTGAGAAATTTGGCAATATTTTGGCTCAGATGTCGAGCTGATGAGTGTCTCTTCATTCTCGAACAACGTTGAGGTTCGCAGCTCAGATATATGTCGAGAACATTATCCTCATTCGCAGCCATGTTTTCTGATGTGTATGTATGTGCACGTGTATTGCCACATAGGCATATGCCGCCAGTATCCTGACGCATGAGTCTCTAAGTTTAGGTTTGTTCCAGTGAGCAATTTGGCAATATTTTGGCTCAGATGTCGAGCTGATGAGTGTCTCTTCATTCTCGAACAACGTTGAGGTTCGCAGCTCAGATATATGTCGAGAACATTATCCTCATTCGCAGCCATGTTTTCTGATGTGTATGTATGTACATGTGTATTGCCGCATAGGCCTATGCCGTCAGTATCCTGACGCATGAGTCTCTAAGTTTGTTTGTTTTCCAGTGAGCAATTTGGAAATATTTTGGCTCAGATGTCGAGCTGGCGAGTTTCTCTTCATTCTCGAACTACGTTGAGGTTCGCAGCTCAGATATAAGTTCATAAAATTATCCTCATTCGCAGCCATGTTTTCTTATGTGCGTGCGTGTACACGTGTATTGCCGCATAGGCCTATGCCGCAAGTGTCCTGACGCATGAGTCTCAAAGTTTTGGTCTCTTCCGGTGAGAATTGTTGGTGATATGTTAGCTCAGATGTGGAGGTGGTGAATGTCTCTTCATTCTCGAACAACGTTGATGTTCGCAGCTCAGATATGTATCGAGAACATTATCCTCATTGGAAGCCATGTTTTCTGATGTGTATGTATGTACACGTGTATTGCCACATAGGCCTATGCCGCCAGTATACTGACGCATGAGTCTCTCAGTTTGTTTGTTTTTCCAGTGAACAATTTGGCAATATTTTGGCTCGGATGTTGAGCTAGTGAGTGTCTCTTCATTCTCGAACAACGTTGAGGCTCGCAGCTCAGATATATGTCCAGAAAATGGTCCTCATTCGCAGCCATGTTTTCTTATGTGTATGGATGTACACGTGTATTGCCTCATAGGCCTATGCCGCCCGTGTCCTGACGTATGAGTCTCACAGTTTGGGTTTTTTCCAGTGAGAAATTTTGAAATATTTTGGCTCAGATGTCGAGCAGGCGAGTGTCTCTTCATTCTCGAACAACGTTGAGGTTCGCAGCTCAGATATAAGTTCATCAAATTATCCTCATTCGCTGCCATGTTTTCTGATGTGTTTGTATGTACACGTGTATTGCCACTTAGGCATATGCTACCAGTGTCCTGACGCATGAGTCTCTCAGTTTAGGTTTGTTCCAGTGAGAAATTTGGCAATATTTTGGCTCAGATGTCGAGCTGATGAGTGTCTCTTCATTCTCGAACAACGTTGAGGTTCGCAGCTCAGATATATGTCGAGAACATTATCCTCATTCGCAGCCATGTTTTCTGATGTGTATGTATGTACACGTGTATTGCCACATAGGCATATGCCGCCAGTATCCTGACGCATGAGTCTCTAAGTTTAGGTTTGTTCCAGTGAGCAATTTGGCAATATTTTGGCTCAGATGTCGAGCTGATGAGTGTCTCTTCATTCTCGAACAACGTTGAGGTTCGCAGCTCAGATATATGTCGAGAACATTATCCTCATTCGCAGCCATGTTTTCTGATGTGTATGTATGTACACGTGTATTGCCACATAGGCCTATGCCGCCAGTATCCTGACGCATGAGTCTCTTAGTTCAGGTTTTTTGCAGTGAGAAATTTGGCAATATTTTGGCTCGGATGTCGAGCTGGTGAGTGTCTCTTCATTCTCCAACAACGTTGAGGTTCGCAGCTCAGATACATGTCGACAAAATTATCCTCATTCGTAGCCATGTTTTCTTATGTGTATGTATGTACACGTGTATTGCCTCATAGGCCTATGCCGCCAGTGTCCTGACGCATGAGTCTCAAAGTTTTGGTCTCTTTTGGTGAGAATTTTGGCGATGTGTTAGCTCAGATGTGGAGGTGGTGAATGTCTCTTCATTCTCGAACAACGTTGATGTTCGCAGCTCAGATATGTATCAAGAACATTATCCTCATTCGAAGCCATGTTTTCTGATGTGTATGTATGTACACGTGTATTGCCACATAGGCATATGCCGCCAGTATCCTGACGCATGAGTCTCTAAGTTTAGGTTTGTTCCAGTGAGCAATTTGGCAATATTTTGGCTAAGATGTCGAGCTGATGAGTGTCTCTTCATTCTCGAACAACGTTGAGGTTCGCAGCTCATATATATGTCGAGAAAAATATCCTCATTCGCAGCCATGTTTTCTGATGTGTTTGTATGTACACGTGTAGTGCCACATAGGCATATGCCGCCAGTATCCTGACGCATGAGTCTCTCAGTTTGGGTTTTTTCCAGTGAGAAATTTGGCAATATTTTGGCTCGGATGTCGAGCTGGTGAGTGTCTCTTTATTGTCGAACAACGTTGAGGATCGCAGCTCAGATATATGTCGACAAAATTATCTTCATTCGTAGACAATGTTTCTTATGTGTATGTATGTACACGTGTATTGCCTCATAGGCCTATGCCGCCAGTGTCCTGACGCATGAGTCTCAAAGTTTTGGTCTCTTCTGGTGAGAATTTTGGCGATGTATTAGCTCAGATGTGGAGGTGGTGAATGTCTCTTCATTCTCGAACAACGTTGATGTTCGCAGCTCAGATATGTATCGAGAACATTATCCTCATTCGAAGCCATGTTTTCTGATGTGTATGTATGTACACGTGTATTGCCACATAGGCCTATGCCGCCAGTATACTGACGCATGAGTCTCTCAGTTTGTTTGTTTTTCCAGTGAGAAATTTGGCAATATTTTGGCTCGGATGTTGAGCTGGTGAGTGTCTCTTCATTCTCGAACAACGTTGAGGCTCGCAGCTCAGATATATGTCCAGAAAATGGTCCTCATTCGCAGCCATGTTTTCTTATGTGTATGGATGTACTCGTGTATTGCCGCATAGGTCTATGCCGCCAGTGTCCTGACGCATGAGTCTGAAAGTTTTGGTCTCTTCCGTTGAGAATTGTTGGCGATATGTTAGCTCAGATGTGGAGGTGGTGAATGTCTCTTCATTCTCCAACAACGTTGAGGTTCGCAGCTCAGATATATGTTGAGAAAAATATCCTCATTCGCAGCCATGTTTTCTGGTGTGTTTGTATGTACACGTGTATTGCCACATAGGCATATGCCGCCAGTGTCCTGACGCATGAGTCTCTCATTTTAGGTTTGTTCCAGTGAGCAATTTGGCAATATTTTGGCTCAGATGTCGAGCTGGTGAGTGTCCCTTCATTCTCGAACAACGTTGAGGTTCGCAGCTCAGATATATGTCGTGAAAATAGTCCTCATTCGCAGCCATGTTTTCTTATGTGTATGTATGTACACGTGTATTGCCTCATAGGCCTATGCCGCCCGTGTCCTGACGTATGAGTCTCACAGTTTGTTTTTTTTCCAGTGAGAAATTTGGAAATATTTTGGCTCAGATGTCGAGCAGGCGAGTGTCTCTTCATTCTCGAACAACGTTGAGGTTCGCAGCTCAGATATAAGTTCATCAAATTATCCTCATTCGCAGCCATGTTTTCTGATGTGTTTGTATGTACACGTGTATTGCCACTTAGGCATATGCCGCCAGTGTCCTGACGCATGAGTCTCTCAGTTTAGGTTTGTTCCAGTGAGAAATTTGGCAATATTTTGGCTCAGATGTCGAGCTGATGAGTGTCTTTTCATTCTCGAACAACGTTGAGGTTCGCAGCTCAGATATGTGTATGTATGTACACGTGTATTGCCTCATAGGCCTATGCCGCCAGTGTCCTGACGCATGAGTCTCAAAGTTTTGGTCTCTTCTGGTGAGAATTTTGGCAATATTTTGGCTCAGATGTCGAGCTGATGAGTGTCTCTTCATTCTCGAACAACGTTGAGGTTCGCAGCTCAGATATATGTCGATAACATTATCCTCATTCGCAGCCATGTTTTCTGATGTGTATGTATGTACACGTGTATTGCCACATAGGCCTATGCCGCCGGTATCCTGACGCATGAGTCTCTCAGTTTTTTTTTTTTCCAGTGAGAAATTTGGCAATATTTTGGCTCGGATGTCGAGCTGGTGAGTGTCTCTTCATTGTCGAACAACGTTGAGGATAGCAGCTCAGATATATGTCGACAAAATTATCCTCATTCGTAGCCATGTTTTCTTATGTGTATGTATGTACACGTGTATTGCCTCACAGGCCTACGCCGCCAGTGTCCTGACGCATGAATCTCAAAGTTTTGGTCTCTTCTGGTGAGAATTTTGGCGATGTGTTAGTTCAGATGTGGAGGTGGTGAATGTCTCTTCATTCTCGAACAACGTTGAGGTTCGCAGCTCAGATATGTGTCGAGAACATTATCCTCATTCGAAGCCATGTTTTCTGATGTGTATGTATGTACACGTGTATTGATTCATAGGCCTATGCCGCCAGTGTCCTGACGCATGAGTCTCACAGTTTTGTTTTTTTCTAGTGAGAAATTTGGAAATATTTTGGCTCAGATGTCGAGCTGGCGAGTGTCCCTTCATTCTCGAACTACGTTGAGGTTCGCAACTCAGATATAAGTTCATAAAATTATCCTCATTCGCAGCCATGTTTTCTTATGTGCGTGCGTGTACACGTGTATTGCCGCATAGCCCTATGCCGCCAGTGTCCTGACGCATGAGTCTCAAAGTTTTGGTCTCTTCCGGTGAGAATTGTTGGCGATATGTTAGCTTAGATGTGGAGGTGGTGAATGTCTCTTCATTCTCCAACAACGTTGAGGTTCGCAGCTCAGATATATGTCGAGAAAAATATCCTCATTCGCAGCCATGTTTTCTGATGTGTTTGAATGTACACGTGTAGTGCCACATAGGCATATGCCGCCAGTGTCCTGACTCATGAGTCCCTCAGTTTAGGTTTGTTCCCGTGAGAAATTTGGCAATATTTTGGCTCAGATGTCGAGCTGGTGAGTGTCTCTTCATTCTCGAACAACGTTGAGGTTCGCAGCTCAGCCATATGCCGAGAACATTATCCTCATTCGCAGCCATGTTTTCTGATGTGTATGTATGTACACGTGTATTGCCACATAGGCCTATGCCGCCAGTATCCTGACGCATGAGTCTCTCAGTTTGAGTTTTTTTCCAGTGAGAAATTTGGCAATATTTTGGCTCGGATGTCGAGCTGGTGAGTGTCTCTTCATTGTCGAACAACGTTGAGGATCGCAGCTCAGATATATGACGACAAAATTATCCTCGTTCGTAGCCATGTTTTCTTATGTGTATGTATGTACACGTGTATTGCCTCATAGGCCTATGCCGCCAGTGTCCTGACGCATGAGTCTCAAAGTTTTGGTCTCTTCTGGTAAGAATTTTGGCGATGTGTTAGTTCAGATGTGGAGGTGGTGAATGTCTCTTCATTCTCGAACAACGTTGAGGTTCGCAGCTCAGATATATGTCGAGAAAAATATCCTCATTCGCAGCCATTTTTTCTGATGTGTTTGTATGTACACGTGTAGTGCCACATAGGCATATGCCGCCAGTGTCCTGACTCATGAGTCCCTCAGTTTAGGTTTGTTCCCGTGAGAAATTTGGCAATATTTTGGCTCAGATGTCGAGCTGGTGAGTGTCTCTTCTTTCTCGAACAACTTTGAGGTTCGCAGCTCAGCCATATGCCGAGAACATTATCCTCATTCGCAGCCATGTTTTCTGATGTGTATGTATGTACACGTGTATTGCCACATAGGCCTATGCCGCCAGTATCCTGACGCATGAGTCTCTCAGTTTGAGTTTTTTCCAGTGAGAAATTTGGCAATATTTTGGCTCGGATGTCGAGCTGGTGAGTGTCTCTTCATTGTCGAACTACGTTGAGGATCGCAGCTCAGATATATGACGACAAAAGTATCCTCGTTCGTCAGATGTGGAGGTGGTGAATGTCTCTTCATTCTCGAACAACGTTGAGGTTCGCAGCTCAGATATGTGTCGAGAACATTATCCTCATTCGAAGCCATGATTTCTGATGTGTATGTATGCACACGTGTATTGCCACATAGGCCTATGCCGCCAGTATACTGACGCATGAGTCTCTCAGTTTGTTTGTTTTTCCAGTGAGAAATTTGGCAATATTTTGGATCGGATGTTGAGCTTGTGAGTGTCTCTTCATTCTCGAACAACGTTGAGGCTCGCAGCTCAGATATATGTCGAGAAAAATATCCTCATTCGCAGCCATTTTTTCTGATGTGTTTGTATGTACACGTGTAGTGCCACATAGGCATATGCCGCCAGTGTCCTGACGCATGAGTCTCTCAGTTTAGGTTTGTTCCCGTGAGAAATTTGGCAATATTTTGGCTCAGATGTCGAGCTGGTGAGTGTCTCTTCATTCTCGAACAACGTTGAGGTTCGCAGCTCAGATATATGTCGAGAACATTATCCTCATTCGCAGCCATGTTTTCTGATGTGTATGTATGTACACGTGTATTGCCACATAGGCCTATGCCGCCAGTATCCTGACGCATGAGTCTCTCAGTTTGGGTTTTTTCCAGTGAGAAATTTGGCAATGTTTTGGCTCAGATGTCGAGCTGGTGAGTGTCTCTTCATTCTCGAACAACGTTGAGGTTCGCATCTCAGATATAAGTTCATAAAAGTATCCTCATTCGCAGCCATGTTTTCTTATGTTTATGCGTATACACGTGTATTGCCGCATAGGCTTATGTCGCCAGTGTCCTGAAGCATGAGTCTCACAGTTTGTTTTTTTTCCAGTGAAAAATTTGGCAATAGTTTGGCTCGGATGTCGAGCTGATGAGTGTCTCTTCATTCTCGAACAACGTTGAGGTTCGCAGCTCAGATATATGTCGAGAACATTATCCTCATTCGCAGCCATGTTTCTTATGTGTATGTATGTACACGTGTATTGCCTCACAGGTCTACGCCGCCAGTGTCCTGACGCATGAGTCTCAAAGTTTTGGTCTCTTCTGGTGAGAATTTTGGCGATGTGTTAGCTCAGATGTGGAGGTGGTGAATGTCTCTTCATTCTCGAACAACGTTGAGGTTCGCATCTCAGATGTGTGTCGAGAACATTATCCTCATTCGAAGCCATGATTTCTGATGTGTATGTATGCACACGTGTATTGCCACATAGGCCTATGCCGCCAGTATACTGACGCATGAGTCTCTCAGTTTGTTTGTTTTTCCAGTGAGAAATTTGGCAATATTTTGGATCGGATGTTGAGCTTGTGAGTGTCTCTTCATTCTCGAACAACGTTGAGGCTCGCAGCTCAGATATATGTCGAGAAAAATATCCTCATTCGCAGCCATTTTTTCTGATGTGTTTGTATGTACACGTGTAGTGCCACATAGGCATATGCCGCCAGTGTCCTGACGCATGAGTCTCTCAGTTTAGGTTTGTTCCCGTGAGAAATTTGGCAATATTTTGGCTCAGATGTCGAGCTGGTGAGTGTCTCTTCATTCTCGAACAACGTTGAGGTTCGCAGCTCAGATATATGTCGAGAACATTATCCTCATTCGCAGCCATGTTTTCTGATGTGTATGTATGTACACGTGTATTGCCACATAGGCCTATGCCGCCAGTATCCTGACGCATGAGTCTCTCAGTTTGGGTTTTTTCCAGTGAGAAATTTGGCAATGTTTTGGCTCAGATGTCGAGCTGGTGAGTGTCTCTTCATTCTCGAACAACGTTGAGGTTCGCATCTCAGATATAAGTTCATAAAAGTATCCTCATTCGCAGCCATGTTTTCTTATGTTTATGCGTATACACGTGTATTGCCGCATAGGCTTATGTCGCCAGTGTCCTGAAGCATGAGTCTCACAGTTTGTTTTTTTTCCAGTGAAAAATTTGGCAATAGTTTGGCTCGGATGTCGAGCTGATGAGTGTCTCTTCATTCTCGAACAACGTTGAGGTTCGCAGCTCAGATATATGTCGAGAACATTATCCTCATTCGCAGCCATGTTTCTTATGTGTATGTATGTACACGTGTATTGCCTCACAGGTCTACGCCGCCAGTGTCCTGACGCATGAGTCTCAAAGTTTTGGTCTCTTCTGGTGAGAATTTTGGCGATGTGTTAGCTCAGATGTGGAGGTGGTGAATGTCTCTTCATTCTCGAACAACGTTGAGGTTCGCATCTCAGATGTGTGTCGAGAACATTATCCTCATTCGAAGCCATGTTTTCTGATGTGTATGTATGTACACGTGTATTGCCACATAGGCCTATGCCGCCAGTATACTGACGCATGAGTCTCTCAGTTTGTTTGTTTTTCCAGTGAGAAATTTGGCAATATTTTGGCTCGGATGTTGAGCTGGTGAGTGTCTCTTCATTCTTGAACAACGTTGAGGCTCGCAGCTCAGATATATGTCGAGAAAATGGTACTCATTCGCAGCCATGTTTTGTTATGTGTATGGATGTACACGTGTATTGATTCATAGGCCTATGCCGCCAGTGTCCTGACGCATGAGTCTCACAGTTTTGTTTTTTTCCGGTGAGAAATTTGGAAATATTTTGGCTCAGATGTCGAGCTGGCGAGTGTCTCTTCATTTTTGAACTACGTTGAGGTTCGCAGCTCAGATATAAGTTCATAAAATTATCCTCATTTGCAGCCATGTTTTCTTATGTGCGTGCGTGTACACGTGTATTGCCGCATAGGCCTATGCCGCCAGTGTCCTGACGCATGAGTCTCAAAGTTTTGGTTTCTTCCGGTGAGAATTGTTGGCGATATGTTAGCTCAGATGTGGAGGTGGTGAATGTCTCTTCATTCTCCAACAACGTTGAGGTTCGCAGCTCAGATATATGTCGAGAAAAATATCCTCATTCGCAGCCATGTTTTCTGATGTGTTTGTATGTACACGTGTAGTGCCACATATGCATATGCCGCCAGTGTCCTGACGCATGAGTCTCTCAGTTTAGGTTTGTTCCCATGAGAAATTTGGCAATATTTTGGCTCGCATGTCGAGCTGGTGAGTGTCTCTTCATTCTCGAACTACGTTGAGGTTCGCAGCTCAGATGTGTGTCGAGAACATTATCCTCATTCGAAGCCATGTTTTCTGATGTGTATGTATGTACACGTGTATTGCCAAATAGGCCTATGCCGCCAGTATACTGACGCATGAGTCTCTCAGTTTGTTTGTTTTTCCAGTGAGAAATTTGGCAATATTTTGGCTCGGATGTTGAGCTGGTGAGTGTATCTTCATTCTTGAACAACGTTGAGGCTCGCAGCTCAGATATATGTCGAGAAAATGGTACTCATTCGCAGCCATGTTTTGTTATGTGTATGGATGTACACGTGTATTGATTCATAGGCCTATGCCGCCAGTGTCCTGACGCATGAGTCTCACAGTTTTGTTTTTTTCCAGTGAGAAATTTGGAAATATTTTGGCTCAGATGTCGAGCTGGCGAGTGTCTCCTCATTCTTGAACTACGTTGAGGTTCGCAGCTCAGATATAAGTTCATAAAATTATCCTCATTCGCAGCCATGTTTTCTTATGTGCGTGCGTGTACACGTGTATTGCCGCATAGGCCTATGCCGCCAGTGTCCTGACGCATGAGTCTCAAAGTTTTGGTTTCTTCCGGTGAGAATTGTTGGCGATATGTTAGCTCAGATGTGGAGGTGGTGAATATCTCTTCATTCTCCAACAACGTTGAGGTTTGCAGCTCAGATATATGTCGAGAAAAATATCCTCATTCGCAGCCATGTTTTCTGATGTGTTTGTATGTACACGTGTAGTGCCACATATGCATATGCCGCCAGTGTCCTGACGCATGAGTCTCTCAGTTTAGGTTTGTTCCCGTGAGAAATTTGGCAATATTTTGGCTCGCATGTCGAGCTGGTGAGTGTCTCTTCATTCTCGAACTACGTTGAGGTTCGCAGCTCAGATATAAGTTCATACAATTATCCTCATTCGCAGCCATGTTTTCGTATGTGCGTGCGTGTACACGTGTATTGCCGCATAGGCCTATGCCGCCAGTGTCCTGACGCATGAGTCTCAACGTTTTGGTCTCTTCTGGTTAGAATTTTGGCGATGTATTAGCTCAGATGTGGAGGTGGTGAATGTCTCTTCATTCTCGAACAACGTTGATGTTCGCAGCTCAGATATGTATCGAGAACATTATCCTCATTCGAAGCCATGTTTTCTGATGTGTATGTATGTACACGTGTATTGCCACATAGGCCTATGCCGCCAGTATACTGACGCATGAGTCTCTCAGTTTGTTTGTTTTTGCAGTGAGCAATTTGGCAATATTTTGGCTCGGATGTTGAGCTGGTGAGTGTCTCTTCATTCTCGAACAACGTTGAGGCTCGCAGCTCAGATATATGTCGGGAAAATGGTCCTCATTCGCAGCCATGTTTTCTTATGTGTATGGATGTACACGTGTATTGATTCATAGGCCTATGCCGCCAGTGTCCTGACGCATGAGTCTCACAGTTTTGTTTTTTTCCAGTGAGAAATTTTGAAATATTTTGGCTCAGATGTCGAGCTGGCGAGTGTCTCTTCATTCTCGAACTACGTTGAGGTTCGCAGCTCAGATTTAAGTTCATAAAATTATCCTCATTCGCAGCCATGTTTTCTTATGTGCGTGCGTGTACACGTGTATTGCCGCATAGGCCTATGCCGCCAGTGTCCTGACGCATGAGTCTCAAAGTTTTGGTCTCTTCCGGTGAGAATTGTTGGCGATATGTTAGCTCAGATGTGGAGGTGGTGAATGTCTCTTCATTCTCCAACAACGTTGAGGTTCGCAGCTCAGATATATGTCGAGAACATTATCCTCATTCGCAGCCATGTTTTCTGATGTGTATGTATGTACACGTGTATTGCCACATAGGCCTATGCCGCCAGTATCCTGACGCATGAGTCTCTCAGTTTGGGTTTTTTCCAGTGATAAATTTGGCAATATTTTGGCTCGGATGTCGAGCTGGTGAGTGTCTCTTCATTGTCGAACAACGTTGAGGATCGCAGCTCAGATATATGTCGACAAAATTATCCTCATTCGTAGCCATGTTTTCTTATGTGTATGTATGTACACGTGTATTGCCTCATAGGTCTATGCCATCCGTGTCCTGACGCATGAGTCTCAAAGTTTTGGTCTCTTCTGGTGAGAATTTTGGCGATGTGTTAGCTCAGATGTGGAGGTGGTGAATGTCTCTTCATTCTCCAACAACGTTGAGGTTCGCAGCTCAGATATGTGTCGAGAACATTATCCTCATTCGAAGCCATGTTTTCTGATGTGTATTTATGTACACGTGTATTGCCACATAGGCCTATGCCGCCAGTATCCTGACGCATGAGTCTCTCAGTTTGGGTTTTTTTCAGTGAGAAATTTGGCAATGTTTTGGCTCGGATGTCGAGCTGGTGAGTGTCTCTTCATTCTCGAACAACGTTGAGGTTCGCATCTCAGATATAAGTTCATAAAATTATCCTCATTCGCAGCCATGTTTTCTTATGTGCGTGCGTTTACACGTGTATTGCCGCATAGGCCTATGCCGCCAGTGTCCTGACGCATGAGTCTCAAAGTTTTGGTCTCTTCCGGTGAGAATTGTTGGCGATATGTTAGCTCAGATGTGGAGGTGGTGAATGTCTCTTCATTCTCCAACAACGTTGAGGTTCGCAGCTGAGATATATGTCGAGAAAAATATCCTCATTCGCAGCCATGTTTTCTGATGTGTTTGTATGTACACGTGTAGTGCCACATAGGCCTATGCCGCCAGTATACTGACGCATGAGTCTCTCAGTTTGTTTGTTTTTCCAGTGAGAAATTTGGCAATATTTTGGGTCAGAGGTCGAGATGGTGAGTGTCTCTTCATTGTCGAACAACGTTGAGGATCGCAGCTCAGATATATGTCGACAAAATTATCCTCATTCGTAGCCATGTTTTCTTATGTGTATGTATGTACACGTGTATTGCCTCATAGGCCTATGCCATCAGTGTCCTGACGCATGAGTCTCAAAGTTTTGGTCTCTTCTGGTGAGAATTTTGGCGATGTGTTAGCTCAGATGTGGAGGTGGTGAATGTCTCTTCATTCTCCAACAACGTTGAGGTTCGCAGCTCAGATATGTGTCGAGAACATTATCCTCATTCGAAGCCATGTTTTCTGATGTGTATGTATGTACACGTGTATTGCCACATAGGCCTATGCCGCCAGTATCCTGACGCATGAGTCTCTCAGTTTGGGTTTTTTTCAGTGAGAAATTTGGCAATGTTTTGGCTCGGATGTCGAGCTGGTGAGTGTCTCTTCATTCTCGAACAACGTTGAGGTTCGCATATCAGATATAAGTTCATAAAATTATCCTCATTCGCAGCCATGTTTTCTTATGTGCGTGCGTTTACACGTGTATTGCCGCATAGGCCTATGCCGCCAGTGTCCTGACGCATGAGTCTCAAAGTTTTGGTCTCTTCCGGTGAGAATTGTTGGCGATATGTTAGCTCAGATGTGGAGGTGGTGAATGTCTCTTCATTCTCCAACAACGTTGAGGTTCGCAGCTCAGATATATGTCGAGAAAAATATCCTCATTCGCAGCCATGTTTTCTTATGTGTTTGTATGTACACGTGTAGTGCCACATAGGCCTATGCCGCCAGTATACTGACGCATGAGTCTCTCAGTTTGTTTGTTTTTCCAGTGAGAAATTTGGCAATATTTTGGCTCAGATGTCGAGATGGTGAGTGTCTCTTCATTGTCGAACAACGTTGAGGATCGCAGCTCAGATATATGTCGACAAAATTATCCTCATTCGTAGCCATGTTTTCTTATGTGTATGTATGTACACGTGTATTGCCTCATAGGCCTATGCCATCAGTGTCCTGACGCATGAGTCTCAAAGTTTTGGTCTCTTCTGGTGAGAATGTTGGCGATGTGTTAGCTCAGATGTGGAGGTGGTGAATGTCTCTTCATTCTCGAACAACGTTGAGGTTCGCAGCTCAGATATGTGTCGAGAACATTATCCTCATTCGAAGCCATGTTTTCTGATGTGTATATATGTACACGTGTATGGCCACATAGGCCTATGCCGCCAGTATACTGACGCATGAGTCTCTCAGTTTGTTTGTTTTTCAAGTGGGAAATTTGGCAATATTTTGGCTCAGATGTCGAGCTGGTGAGTGTCTCTTCATTATCGAACAACGTTGAGGTTCGCAGCTCAGATATATGTCGAGAACATTATCCTCATTGGCAGCCATGTTTTCTGATGTGTATGTATGTACACGTGTATTGCCACATAGGCCTATGCCGCCAGTGTCCTGACGCATGAGTCTCTCAGTTTGGTTTTTTTCCAGTGAGAAATTTGGCAATGTTTTTGCTCGGATGTCGAGCTGGTGAGTGTCTCTTCATTCTCGAACAACGTTGAGGTTCGCATCTCAGATATAAGTTCATAAAATTATCCTCATTCGCAGCCATGTTTTCTGATGTGTATGTATGTACACGTGTATTGCCGCATAGGCTTATGTCGCCAGTGTCCTAAAGCATGAGTCTCACAGTTTGGTTTTTTCCAGTGAGAAATTTGGCAATATTTTGGCTCGGATGTCGAGCTGATGAGTGTCTCAACATTCTCGAACAACGTTGAGGTTCGCAGCTCAGATATATGTCGAGAACATTATCCTCATTCGCAGCCATGTTTTCTGATGTGTATGTATGTACACGTGTATTGCCACATAGGCCTATGCCGCCAGTATCCTGACGCATGAGTCTCTCAGTTTGGGTTTTTTTCAGTGAGAAATTTGGCAATGTTTTGGCTCGGATGTCGAGCTGGTGAGTGTCTCTTCATTCTCGAACAACGTTGAGGTTCGCAGCTCAGATATAAGTTCATAAAATTATCCTCATTCGCAGCCATGTTTTCTTATGTTTATGCGTGTACACGTGTATTGCCGCATAGGCTTATGTCGCCAGTGTCCTGAAGCATGAGTCCCACAGTTTGGTTGTTTTCCAGTGAGAAATTTGGAAATATTTTGTCTCAGATGTTGAGCTGGCGAGTGTCTCTTCATTCTCGAAATACGTTGAGGTTCGCAGCTCAGATATAAGTTCATAAAATTATCCTCATTCGCAGCCATGTTTTCTTATGTGCGTGCGTGTACACGTGTATTGCCGCATAGGCCTATGCCGCCAGTGTCCTGACGCATGAGTCTCAAAGTTTTGGTCTCTTCCGGTGAGAATTGTTGGCGATATGTTAGCTCAGATGTGGAGGTGGTTAATGTCTCTTCATTCTCCAACAACGTTGAGGTTCGCAGCTCAGATATATGTCGAGAACATTATCCTCATTCGCAGCCATGTTTTCTGATGTGTTTGTATGTACACGTGTATTGCCACATAGGCCTATGCCGCCAGTTTCCTGACGCATGAGTCTCTCAGTTTGGTTTGTTTTCCATTGAGAAATTTGGCAATATTTTGTCTCGGATTTCGAGCTGGTGAGTGTCTTTTCATTGTCGAACAACGTTGAGGCTCGCAGCTCAGATATATGTCGAGAAAATGGTACTCATTTGCAGCCATGTTTTGTTATGTGTATGGATGTACACGTGTATTGATTCATAGGCCTATGCCGCCAGTGTCCTGACGCATGAGTCTCACAGTTTTGTTTTTTTCCAGTGAGAAATTTGGAAATAATTTGGCTCAGATGTCGAGCTGGCGAGTGTCTCTTCATTCTTGAACTACGTTGAGGTTCGCAGCTCAGATATAAGTTCATAAAATTATCCTCATTCGCAGCCATGTTTTCTTATGTGCGTGCGTGTACACGTGTATTGCCGCATAGGCCTATGCCGCCAGTGTCCTGACGCATGAGTCTCAAAGTTTTGGTTTCTTCCGGTGAGAATTGTTGGCGATATGTTAGCTCAGATGTGGAGGTGGTGAATGTCTCTTCATTTTCCAACAACGTTGAGGTTCGCAGCTCAGATATATGTCGAGAAAAATATCCTCATTCGCAGCCATGTTTTCTGATGTGTTTGTATGTACACGTGTAGTGCCACATAGGCATATGCCGCCAGTGTCCTGACGCATGAGTCTCTCAGTTTAGGTTTGTTCCCGTGAGAAATTTGGCAATATTTTGGCTCGCATGTCGAGCTGGTGAGTGTCTCTTCATTCTGGAACTACGTTGGGGTTCGCAGCTCAGATATAAGTTCATAAAATTATCCTCATTCGCAGCCATGTTTTCTTATGTGCGTGCGTGTACACGTGTATTGCCGCATAGGCCTATGCCGCCAGTGTCCTGACGCATGAGTCTCAAAGTTTTGGTCTCTTCTGGTGAGAATTTTGTCGATATATTAGCTCAGATGTGGAGGTGGTGAATGTCTCTTCATTCTCGAACAACGTTGATGTTCGCAGCTCAGATATGTGTGACCAGCCAGACTTAATTGTTACTAAATTATGCTGCCAGGCCCCGTACAAGCATCATTTGTATATAGTCTGTTATTTTCTAAAATTAAATCGTGCTGTACTTGCGAATATTATTGGTATAGTTTGTTGAACCGTATGCGAGCGCCCTCTTGTGTTCTTCACTTTGTATCGCGATATCGCATTACGTCATTGGCATTTGCATTGTATGTGGGTTCCACCATAGACAGCTTTACTATTTTGCACAAACACGCTGCTCGGACTCGCATTCCTTACATTATATAATAGTCTTCTTGGAGATTAAGCAAGCATGGGTAGGGTACTTGACTGCTTGGCGTTCATGCAACCACACCTTGCATCATATATGCTTCTCTTGAAGTTTATAATAATATTGCCAGCTTTGCCGTGGCGTTGACGATACATTGTCGTCCATTATATTAAGGAGGCATGGGTGTACAGGCCCGTACGCAGGGGGGGGTGCGACGGGTGCGTACGCACCCCCCCAAATTACTAAAAGGTCCACATTTTCCGGATAAATAATGGTATTTTGATGTAGAAATAACTGTACTGCAGGCACACGACAAATTTTGGTCCCATTTTTGGTCCCATCAGTACAAATTTGCCCCCCAAATTACCAAAAGGTCCACATTTTCCGGGGTAACTAATGGTATTTTGATGTAAAAATAACGATACTGGCCAGAAAATTTTGGTTTCATTTTTGGTCCCATCAGTACAAATTCGCACCCCCCATAAAAAATCCTGCGTACGGGCCTGGTGTATGAGACCACAACTGCTCCGGTGAGTACTCAACCTTGTGTTCGATAATTTGTAGTGATTTTGTGTCTAGTTTTCATAGCACTATTATTTTATTAAACACATGTTTAAATAAAGACTCCCAAGTCTAAATAGAATTGTATATTATGTAGTAATGAGAATAAACCTGACTGAATTGTTTGTATAGATATGAGCATGATAAATGTGAAACGTTGTTGCTCTGATGAAACCTTGTTGTCAGATATTATCAGTGCACCTCTTAAACATAACATAATGATCCTTTGGGTCAATGTACTTACTTGTCAACATAAAATAGTGGACAATATGGATTGTTTTTGACCTTTGACAGTTACCAGTAGTAATATAATTGTGTGAAATCTTGTTATGACCTGTGGTTCGAAAGAACGAATCCGATAAAAACACATTTAAGAGATGGCTTATTTTACAATACTATTTTATTTTAGCTATTACTCTGGTCAAGGCCGGACTTCTGCTAATTTCATCGCTGATAGTCTCCTCTTGCAGCATCTGGGTATGGGTCATACATTAAATGTTATTTTTGTTTTAATAATTATGTATTCAATGAAAATATGATGGGTAGTACCATAGGTGGTATGGCATCCCAAAGTTTTCATACAAATAAGTCGCGAGGTTAATTCATGTATATGCAATTAAATTGATGAATAATTGAATAATTGAATAATTTGATAAGTTAAATTGTGATCAGTCGAGCGACAGCAATGAATTACAATGACAATTTAATTAATTAATTATTTTGTTTAATCTTTTATATTTCAGAGCTGTTGATTAATGACTGTCGTTTTTTTGTGTAAAAATAAATATTTGATTGTAAATGGGAAAACACCCTACATGTATGTCACATTAGTTTTCTGCGTAACCTTGACCGCATCGGTTACAAAAATGGCGTAGTCGGCAGGATGTCAAAAATGGCATCATAAATTTTCAATTTCAAACGACAGTCATTAGTTTTATTGTATATGGAGGAACTTCAACTTCTGGGTTATCATCTGGAGTTGAGGGTTGGTCTGATGCAGCAGTTGAAGACATTAATCAACATCTAGCCAATCTGGTCTTCTGCAGTCAAGATTTCGTCGGTGTCATCTAGTCCCCATTCCATCTTCAGGCTTCCACACCGAAGGTTCTTTAGTTTGGGAAAACGTCTTCCAGCATTTTCTCCTCCCGAGAACACTTTGTTCATCTGAGACTGGAAGAATCCATTCTTCAGCACGAGTTACTCTTTTTGGAGCATGCTGTGTGCTACAGAGCTTCCTCACTGACGGTGAACTTAAATAGCCATACACTGGTAACAGTGTCTGGAAAAGAAATTTTTTAAACCTTAAGATATGTTTAGTGCCAAATTGTACTTTGTGTGATACATTGAGTTGAGCATATGGTACACTGTTAAATCTAAGTATTATTGTTGTCGTACTTAATTAGTTATTTGATTAGTTTGTGGTATAACCTTGAGACAGGCAATTTTGGTAAGCCAACGTTTACATTTTGAGGATAAGCAGTGGTCTTTCAGACAAACTTATTGCATTTAGCATCAAGACCTTGAAACTTAGTGAACATTGCATTTGTAAAATAACACGGTGGTAGTTTGATTTTTTCCCATATTTTGCACGTTGAAGTTCGGACAGGACGCTTGTGGTTTCTGCATCTCATGCTCCCTCTCCCCGCTCGTTATCTTCACTGCAACTGCTACCCGCTTGCTTCTCTCCCGTCTCCGTGTATCGCTACATTACCAACATATCTGCTGCTTTGCACACGCTGCGTAGGTTAAGGTAATGAATGCCAACCGCCTGCTTGCATTGTTTGTGATCTTGATTACATGTGTACATGTACTAACTTTTTCTCATCGTAACCAGCAGAGATATTTCATTGCACTCGTAACAATGGCTACTGGTGAATCCTCAACTTGGTCCCCTGTAAAGAAAATGTCAGAAAAAGATATGATGGCGCAGATTAAGAAATTACAAGATCAATTACAGACGGCAACTCTTGAGACTAAGGCCAAATCTAGTTCTGCATTCCTTCTTATGCCTAGTCAGAAAAAATTAGCATCATATTGTAACGTAGATTCGCCTGGGGTCGACTCTACACACAAGAAGGACTCTTGACGCAAGTATTCTGTATTTCCGGTGATTCTCTCTGGTTTATTGTGACCTCTTGCCGACCAAAACATGGACTTCGGGCTCCCGCAATCACGCGGCATCAGAACTGGTTAGAACTGGTTCGGCGCTTGCGCAATCCAAAGGCGGGTTTCCGGGGCGCACCAGCAGGAGCCACCAGGGCGATCCCACCACCGTTGAATCGCTTCAGCGCCCTCTACCGCCCAACCGGCACGGGCGTTACACAGCCCCCCACGAAGACCTTGTTTGCCCCCAAACAAGACCATGGGCGCTGCTGCCGCACCCCGGCCAACCGCCCTGGAAAACGCATAACGCCAACAATTACACAACAATTTACATTACAAAAAAATGAAAAGTTCAAAAGTTCCCGCCTAGTAGGTGGGAGGTGGCCTGAAGCTGCTCCCAGAATTCCGGTGGAATGTCTCTCCACGCCTGGGCCGTCTCCCCGAGGCGCGAGCGTGGTCCGACTCCGTCGCGCATGCACAGTCCGACTCCGTCGCGCATGCGTGGTCCAACTCCGAGGCGCATGCGAGGTCCGACTCCAAGGCGCATGCGTGGTCCGACTCCGTCGCGCACGCGTGGTCCGCCAGACGACCCCAAGCTCTGGCACCCCCAGCTCCGGCACACCCCCAGCTGTCAACACTTGACTGGCTCCTGTGACTGGCTCCTGTGACTGGCTCTTGTGACTGATTCCTGTGACTGGCTCTTGTGACTGATGACTGGCTTAGAGAGCGTGGGCGTCCCGGCGAGGCCCCGCCCCCGCTGCGCCGACGGGCACGGATCGGGCTCGCTCCGAGTGTTGCGAGCCGTCTGCCGCGCCGCCGTCTACAGCATGGGCCGGGCCCCCCGACTCGGTTTCATTCCTGCAGAAGATCCAGAGAATGTCTCGACGAGGCTCCGCCCCCCACTGCATCCACGGGCACAGCTTGGGATTGTTCCGCGTGGAACCATCCGTCTGCTGCGCCGCCGTCTACAGCATGGGGCGGCTCCCCGACAGACCTGGTAGCGGACCCGGACAAATATGGAGAAGGGCGCCCTCTCTCCAAATCGGAGTGGACGCACTGAAGCCCCCAGCCATTGGCGCATGTCCCGAAATTCCCGCTATCCTTCTCCAACTCCTCCCCCAGGAAACATCCAGACTCCCAAGTCCCCATAACCTCCCTAGAGTTCCCCAAAACATCCCCAAAGAAGGCCTCTAACTCCGCCAGCGTATGTACGGAATGCACCGGCTCCTGGGCCCCGCTCCCCAGGCCCGCACTCCAGCTCGCCTCCCCGCCGCAGGGCGAGTCGGCCGCCACACCATCATGGTTTCGTGAAAACATGAAAACTTCACCTGGTTTCCTTAGTCCTCCTGCATGCCAACCGCTGCCACCAATGTAACGTAGATTCGCCTGGGGTCGACTCTACACACAAGAAGGACTCTTGACGCAAGTATTCTGTATTTCCGGTGATTCTCTCTGGTTTATTGTGACCTCTTGCCGACCAAAACATGGACTTCAGGCTCCCGCAATCACGCGGCACCAGAACTGGTTAGAACTGGTTCGGCGCTTGCGCAATCCAAAGGCGGGTTTCCGGGGCGCACCAGCAGGAGCCACCAGGGCGATCCCAACACCGTGGAATCGCTCCAGCGCCCTCTACCGCCCAACCGGCACGGGCGTTACACAATACTGGTTCACCCGATACATCTTTAAACCTAGAAGATTGGATTTGTGATGTAAAGGCAACTATAAGATCTCGCCCCTTATCAGAACCTGACAAGGCTGACTTTGTGTTTCAACATTTAAGTGGGCCAGCACGTGAAGAAGTCAAATTTAGACCTAGGACGAGTATTGAAGATGTTTTTAGTGTCCTTAGAGAGGTGTTCGGTGATCAGGGATCATCTGTGCATTTGCAACGATCTTTCTTTGAAAGAAGACAGAGAGGAGAAGAGAATATTAGGGATTTTTCTCATGCTCTTTTGGATCTTTTCGATAGGGCCAGTAGAAAAACACCCCATCTTGTCACTCACAAAGAACAGGTGTTGTGCGACCAATTTGCAGATGGTGTCTCGGATAATCTTTTGAGAAAACAGTTGCGGAAGAGAGTGAAAGATACACCTACAATTGATTTTTTTTCATTAAGATCCGAAGCCATAGACTGGGTAGATGAGCCCACTGATAGTTCAGTCAGGAAGCAGAGAGCCTCTATTCAAGCAGCCAGAACGAGTCTCATTGCAGAAACACAATCTTTGACAGATATAATTCACCAACAGCAACAACAAATTCAGCAACAACAGAAACAAATTGAAGACGTAACTAAGCTTGTTTATGAGCATATCAGAAAACCAGATAAGAATAGAAAACCATGGAATACTCAGAACCTAAGTGAGAGAAGTAAGACTCGACTGAAGTGTAATTTTTGTAAGGCTTTAGGCCATACACAGGATAGGTGCTACAAGTTACAGTTGAAGGAAGCACAAGATACCATTGACACACTTGCGAAACAAGTGAGGGAGAAAAAGTCTTCTTCGGGAAATTAGATCCTCCCATCGTTTCGAGTCCGATGATCGGGAGGCATGGAGTGGACTCTGTTGATTTTGGTAAACATCGTTTTGTAGGGACATGTCCAACTGTAGTTGTACAGATTGGTGGAAGGGATGTTACTTGTCTTGTTGACACTGGTTCCATGGTTTCAACTCTTACCGAGGAATGTTTCCATTCTTTATTTACCAATAGTGATACACAAATACATAGTGACAACCTTTGGTTGAAAATTACCTCAGCCAATGGTCTTGAAATCCCTTATGCTGGTTATATTGAAGCTGATGTTGAATGTGAACAAATTAAAATTCCACAGGCTGGCATTCTGATTGTTAGAGATTCCATGGATGAACAACATAAAGAACAGAAGAGGAATATTCCAGGTTTACTTGGCATGAACATCTTACGACCCCTCGTTGAATCGTTAAACGAGAGCAACAGGGATCTTTCTTCACTTTCATTTTTGAACTCAGTTCTGTTGTTAGGCGAGTCAGTAGAGAAGAATGAGCAGGAAACCATTGGTTTTGCAAGAGCTGCTTGCAAACAAAACGTCTATATCCCTCCAGAATCTTCTGTGACGGTAATGGCAGAGAAGAGTGGTCTATCTTCTGATAAAGTAGCGGTAATAGAGCCTCTGAGGGTCAGTGATCATCTTCCGGTTGGTGTCTTGATAGCATCTACTCTTGTGGAAGTCGGTAACACTTTCCCAGTTAGAGTTGACAATATATCTACCTCTGGCTTTATTTTACGACCCAAAACACGTATTGGCGTTGTGCGAGCTATAGATAGTATAGTCGATGATAGTCCTCAGGTCCAATTTCAGGTTTCTGTTAATCATATTCTGATTTCACATGTAGAAACAAACATACAAGTACCTCCATCTTCATCACCAACTACTGTGCCAGTTGATCTGGAAGGTTTTACAGGTTCCAAGGAAGAATTAGTTGAAATTAAGAAGTTGCTGGACAAACATAGGGACATATTATCTGAACATGAATTTGATTTAGGAGATACAGGCACAGTGGAACATCGAATAAAAACACAAGATTCTGAGCCAGTTGCCCAGACTTTTCGTCGAATTTTCCCTAATCAATATGAACAAGTGAAAGAACACATAAAGAACTTATTACATCACAACATTATCACAGAGAGTTATAGTCCATACGCGGCTCCTATAGTTTTAGCCAAAAAAAAGGATGGTAGTCTGAGAATGTGTGTTGATTATCGCAGGTTGAATTCCAAAACACGCAAGGATGCATTTCCCCTTCCTAGAATCTCGGAATTTCTCGATGCACCAGTCGGGGCAAAATTCTTCTCTTGTCTAGACTTGGCGAGTGGCTATTATCAAGTGCGAGTACAAGAACAAGATCGTGAAAAGACAGCTTTTATTACACCTATGGGGTTATATGAATATGTTCGTATGCCCTTTGGACTCTGCGGAGCTCCAGCAACTTTTCAGCGTCTTATGCAACGTTGTTTTGGTGACTTGATTTATCAGTTGTTGTTTGTATACCTGGACGACATCTGTATTTATTCTAAAACATTGGAAGAACACCTAAAACACCTAGACATTGTATTGTAACGCCCGTGCCGGTTGGGCGGTAGAGGGCGCTGGAGCGATTCCACGGTGGTGGGATCGCCCTGGTGGCTCCTGCTGGTGCGCCCCGGAAACCCGCCTTTGGATTGCGCAAGCGCCGAACCAGTTCTAACCAGTTCGGGTGCCGCGTGATGGTGTGAACCGAATGTCCATGTTTGTTAGACGAGAGTCGACAAAAAACGGCTGAGAATCACCGGAAGAACAAGAATACTTGTGTCAAGAGTCTTTCTTGTGTGTGTAGAGAACCCAGAGAAATCTACGTTACATTGGTGGCAGCGGTCGGCATACAGAAGGACGGGAAAAGACCAGGTGAAGTGTTCATGTTTTCAGAAAACCACGATAGCACGGCAGCCAACTCGCCCCACGGCGAGAGGGCAGGCCAAGGCATGGGCCCAGGAGCCGGGGCATTCCGTACATCACGCTGGCGGAGTTAGAGGCCTTCTTTAGGGATGTTTTGGGGAACTCTAGGGAGGTTATGGGGACTTGGGAGTCTGGATGTTTCCTGGGGGAGGAGTTGGAGAAGGATAGCGGGAATTTCGGGACATGCGCCAATGGCTGGGGGCTTCAGTGCGTCCACTCCGATTTGGAGAGAGGGCGCCCTTCTCCATATTTGTCCGGGTCCGCTACCAGGTCTGTCGGGGGGCCGCCCCATGCTGTAGACGGCGGCGCAGCAGACGGATGGTTCCACGCGGAACAATCCCAAGCTGTGCCCGTGGATGCAGTGGGGGGCGGGGCCTCGTCGAGACATTCTCTGGATCTTCTGCAGGAATGAAACCGAGTCGGGGGGCCCGGCCCATGCTGTAGACGGCGGCGCGGCAGACGGCTCGCAACACTCGGAGCGAGCCCGAGCCGTGCCCGTCGGCGCAGCGGGGGCGGGGCCTCGCCGGGACGCCCACGCTCTCTAAGCCAGTCATCAGTCACAAGAGCCAGTCACAGGAATCAGTCACAAGAGCCAGTCACAGGAGCCAGTCACAGGAGCCAGTCAAGTCTTGACAGCTGGGGGTGTGCCGGAGCTGATGGTGCCAGAGCTTGGGGTCGTCTGGCGGACCACGCGTGCGCGACGGAGTCGGACCACGCATGCGCCTTGGAGTCGGACCACACATGCGCCTCGGAGTTGGACCACGCATGCGCGACGGAGTCGGACTGTGCATGCGCGACGGAGTCGGACCACGCACGCGCCTCGGGGAGACGGCCCAGGCGTGGAGAGACATTCCACCGGAATTCTGGGAGCAGCTTCAGGCCACCTCCCACCTACTAGGCGGGAACTTTTGAACTTTTCATTTCTTTTGTAATGTAAATTGTTGTGTAATTGTTGGCGTTATGCGTTTTCCAGGGCGGTTGGCCGGGGTGCGGCAGCAGCGCCCATGGTCTTGTTTGGGGGCAAACAAGGTCTTCGTGGGGGGCTGTGTAACGCCCGTGCCGGTTGGGCGGTAGAGGGCGCTGGAGCGATTCCACGGTGGTGGGATCGCCCTGGTGGCTCCTGCTGGTGCGCCCCGGAAACCCGCCTTTGGATTGCGCAAGCGCCGAACCAGTTCTAACCAGTTCGGGTGCCGCGTGATTGCGGGAGCCTGAAGTCCATGTTTTGGTCGGCAAGAGGTCACAATAAACCAGAGAGAATCACCGGAAATACAGAATACTTGCGTCAAGAGTCCTTAGTGTGTGTGGTGTAGAACCCAGAGAAATCTACGTTACAGTATTCTCTCGATTAAGCATGGTTTAAAGCTTAAACCTGCTAAATGCCATTTATTCCAGAAGGAAATCCATTACCTGGGTCATGTATTGTCAGAGGAGGGGATCAAGACCGACAATGAGAAAACAAAATGTGTTCAACAGTGGCCAGTCCCACAAACTGTTAAGAAACTGCGATCCTTCTTAGGGTTTGCTAGTTATTACCGGCGCTTTATTCCAAAGTTTGCTCAGCTTGCCCAGCCTTTACATGCTCTGGTAGGGATTTCTCAGGGTCACGACCCTAAGTATTTCAGAAATCGATGGTCCACACTGTGCCAGGAAGCTTTTGATTCACTAAGAGCTGAATTTTGTTCTACTCCTGTATTAGCATTTGCTGATTTTGCTAAACCATTCATTATTGATGTGGATGCAAGCCAGTCTGGGCTGGGAGCCGTGTTATTCCAGGTTCACGAAGGTCATGAGCGTGTAATTGCTTATGCTAGCCGCACCCTCAGAGATAGCGAAAAGAAAATGGAGAAATATAGCTCTCGTAAATTGGAGTTGCTTGGTCTAAAATGGGCTGTAACTGACAAATTCAAGGATTATTTGTATGGATCTGAATTCATAGTAAGAACAGACAACAATCCCTTGGTACATCTCAAAACAGCGAAGTTGAGTGCTGTAGAACAACGGTGGGTTGGAGAACTTGCATCATTCAATTTTCACATAATTTATCGACCTGGTCGCATTAACAAGAATGCAGATGCACTGTCACGTCAATATGAGGAGGAAGACGGGAACACGTTTTCCATGTTGCAGATATTTGCAAACACTAACATATCTACACTTGTTCAAACACAATATCTTCCTTTGGAACTCCAGTGCACGGTGAACAAACAAGCCAGTGAACGTGGTTCAAATCGAGTACAGTGTGGTTTATGTAACCATATTTCTGTTTTTCCTTCATACACCACTGAACAGATGTGTGAGTTGCAACAGTCTGATCCAAACATAAAGCAGTTGCTTACATATTTGACAGCAAACCGAGTACCAAGTAGCAGATAACGACGTACTGAATCACGCTCAGTTCAGGCCATGTTGGGACAGATCAATCGATTTTCTTTGGTTGATGGTAATTTGTATAGAGATGTCAAGGATCCCAGACTAGGAAACTTGCACCAACTTGTCCTACCCTCATCTCTTAAGTCCAAAATTCTCACAAGTCTACACAATCAGTTTGGCCACCAGGGTATGGAAAGAACTCTTTCTTTGATTCGTCCTAGGTGTTATTGGCCCAACATGTATGTAGATGTGAAACAGTGGATTATTAACTGTTAACGTTGTACTATTTCTAAATTGCCTCGACCTTCAGTCAAAAACCCACTTGGTCACTTGGTCGCTAGTAAACCATTAGAAGTGGTAGCTATTGATTTTACATTACTAGAACCATCTTCAGATAGAACGGAAAATGTCCTTGTGATCACTGATGTGTTTTCAAAGTTTACTATTGCTGTGCCTACAAAAGACCAGACAGCGAAAACAACAGCTAATGCTTTAGTCAAGGAATGGTTTTTCAAGTACGGTGCTCCCCTGCGTATACATTCGGACCAGGGAAGACAATTCGAGTCGGACCTCATATACCAACTTTGTAAAATGTATAATATCAAGAAATCGCGTACTACAGCTTATCATCCTCAGGGTAATGCACAGTGCGAAAGGTTTAATCGGACCATGCACGACCTCCTTCGCACATTGTCTACAAAACAAAAACATTCATGGACACGCTTTCTTTCAGAATTAATATATGCTTATAATTCTACGCCCCATGCTTCAACTGGATTTTCGCCGTTCTATTTAATGTTTGGCAGAAATCCTTGCCTTCCGGTGGATGCATTGTTGGATCGGGAAGAGAAAGATACTGCATTGAACAACGATTGGATTATTTTGCATCAAAAACGACTTGAAGAAGCATATAAATTTGCTAGGGAAAAGAATGAACAAGAGAGACAGAAGAACAAAGAAATTTATGATCGAAAGGCTAATCCTAACATTTTCAAAATAGGTGATCAGGTTTATCTGCGTAATCATGCAAGAGGTAGAAGCAAAATTCAAGACAGTTATCATCCTGAAGTATACAAAGTTGTGGGTAAACCAAATCTTGCTAACTTTGTCTACATCATAGAATTAGCAAATGGAAGTGGTCAGAACAAAACAGTTAATTCTGTTGAACTTAAGTTAGTTCCATCAGGTCTTCTACACACAAAACCTACTACTGAGTTTGTGTGTCCTAGACACAGTTCCAAACCTACATGTACTTCTGCTTCCTTGCCTTTTGCGTCTTTGACTTCAAGCTCCGATTCAGACTTTGATATTGCAGTAGTAGTACATGCATCCGAGCCTGACAGTCCAGAACAGAAGAAACCGAGAACGTCAAAACGATCCACCAAGGGAAAACACCGGAACCCGTTTCACTTGCCAAGGTCCGTGTTCTCCCAGCAGCAAACATGTTTTCCAATCAATTTTGACAGATCACTTATCATCATTGTTCTTGTTGTTCTTTGGGTGGCTTTGGTCTTCCCTGCGTACATCCTTTTGGAGCTTCAGTTAGTACTTGGCATTTTGCTAATATTACTGATTTTAGATTCGTTCTATCCTTTGGATGGAACAACAATATTACATAACCACACTAGATTAAAATCATGTGGAGCTTCTTGTGCCAAATGGTGTAAGAAATGGATGGATGGTTAAGCACGACGACTTGTATATACACCTTGCTTAATTGTAAATTGTTATATATTTTTGTGTATTTTCCGTTTAAAAATGGCAATAGAGGTACCTGTTGTAAGAATCGATAGATTGGACATATATACATGAGTAGGGATTATATTCACACTTGGTGACTGTTCTTTTGGTGGTCCGTACGAGATCTTCTCTTTCTTGGTGTTAAACACTGAGCGGACATCCGACCAATCTTTTTCACCCGATTGAATCTCCTTTACATATGCTTCATTTCTATTCTTTTTCCATAACATCTTGAACAGTTTGACGGTAAATCTTTGTGTACATCACTGAGATTGTATCCTTAGAGGTTAACTCGTTTGCTTCTTTAGTGAAGTTAGGATCTGAAGTCTTTAGGTGAATGTAATTTTTCAGAGATTTTGATGTCATAACTAGTGTTAAATCACTCTTACCGTACAAAACATTTTTATTCCTGGGTGATTGTGACCAGCCAGACTTAATTGTTACTAAATTATGCTGCCAGGCCCCGTACAAGCATCATTTGTATATAGTCTGTTATTTTCTAAAATTAAATCGTGCTGTACTTGCGAATATTATTGGTATAGTTTGTTGAACCGTATGCGAGCGCCCTCTTGTGTTCTTCACTTTGTATCGCGATATCGCATTACGTCATTGGCATTTGCATTGTATGTGGGTTCCACCATAGACAGCTTTACTATTTTGCACAAACACGCTGCTCGGACTCGCATTCCTTACATTATATAATAGTCTTCTTGGAGAGTAAGCAAGCATGGGTAGGGTACTTGACTGCTTGGCGTTCATGCAACCACACCTTGCATCATATATGCTTCTCTTGAAGTTTATAATAATATTGCCAGCTTTGCTGTGGCGTTGACGATACATTGTCGTCCATTATATTAAGGAGGCATGTGTGTATGAGACCACAACTGCTCCGGTGAGTACTCAACCTTGTGTTCGATAATTTGTAGTGATGTTGTGTCTAGTTTTCATAGCACTATTATTTTATTAAACACATGTTTAAATAAAGACTCCCAAGTCTAAATAGAATTGTATATTATGTAGTAATGAGAATAAACCTGACTGAATTGTTTGTATAGATATGAGCCTGATAAATGTGAAACGTTGTTGCTCTGATGAAACCTTGTTGTCAGATATTATCAGTGCACCTCTTAAACATAACATAATGATCATTTGGGTCAATGTACTTACTTGTCAACATAAAATATTGGACAATATGGATTGTTTTTGACCTTTGACAGTTACCAGTAGTAATATAATTGTGTGAAATCTTTTTATGACCTGTGGTTCGAAAGAACGAATCCGATAAAAACACATTTAAGAGATGGCTTATTTTACAATACTATTTTATTTTAGCTATTACTCTGGTCAAGGCCGGACTTCTGCTAATTTCATCGCTGATAGTCTCCCCTTGCAGCATCTGGGTATGGGTCATACATTAAATGTTATTTTTGTTTTAATAATTATGTATTCAATGAAAATATGATGGGTAGTACCATAGGTGGTATGGCATCCCAAAGTTTTCATACAAATAAGTCGCGAGGTTAATTCATGTATATGCAATTAAATTGATGAATAATTGAATAATTGAATAATTTGATAAGTTAAATTGTGATCAGTCGAGCGACAGCAATGAATTACAATGACAATTTAATTAATTAATTATTTTATTTAATCTTTTATATTTCAGAGCTGTTGATTAATGACTGTCGTTTTTTTGTGTGAAAATAAATATTTGATTGTAAATGGGAAAACACCCTACATGTATGTCACATTATTTTTCTGCGTAACCTTGACCGCATCGGTTACATATGTATCGAGAACATTATCTTCATTCGAAGCCATGTTTTCTGATGTGTATGTATGTACACGTGTATTGCCACATAGGCCTATGCCGCCAGTATACTGACGCATGAGTCTCTCAGTTTGTTTGTTTTTCCAGTGAGAAATTTGGCAATATTTTGGCTCGGATGTTGAGCTGGTGAGTGTCTCTTCATTCTCGAACAACGTTGAGGCTCGCAACTCAGATATATGTCGGGAAAATGGTCCTCATTCGCAGCCATGTTTTCTTATGTGTATGGATGTACACGTGTATTGATTCATAGGTCTATGCCGCCAGTGTCCTGACGCATGAGTCTCACAGTTTTGTTTTTTTCCGGTGAGAATTGTTGGCGATATGTTAGCTCAGATGTGGAGGTGGTGAATGTCTCTTCATTCTCCAACAACGTTGAGATTCGCAGCTCAGATATATGTCGAGAACATTATCCTCATTCGCAGCCATGTTTTCTGATGTGTATGTATGTACACGTGTAATGCCACATAGGCCTATGCTGTCAGTATCCTGACGCATGAGTCTCTCAGTTTGGTTTTTTTTCCAGTGAGAAATTTGGCAATATTTTGGCTCGGATGTCGAGCTGGTGAGTGTCTCTTCATTCTCGAACAACGTTGAGGATCGCAGCTCAGATATATGTCGACAAAATTATCCTCATTCGTAGCCATTTTTTCTTATGTGTATGTATGTACACGTGTATTGCCTCATAGGCCTATGCCGCCAGTGTCCTGACGCATGAGTCCCAAAGTGTTGGTCTCTTCCGGTGAGAATTTTGGCGATGTGTTAGCTCCGATGTGGAGGGGGTGAATGTCTCTTTATTTTCGAACAACGTTGAGGTTCGCAGCTCAGATATAAGTTCATAAAATTATCCTCATTCGCAGCCATGTTTTCTGATGTGTTTGTATGTACACGTGTATTGCCACTTAGGCATATGCCGCCAGTGTCCTAACGCATGAGTCTCACAGTTTGGGTTTTTTTCCAGTGAGAAATGTGGAAATAAAAAATTTGGCTCAGATATCGAGCTGGCGAGTGTCTCTTCATTCTCGAACAACGTTGGGGTTCGCAGCTCAGATATAAGTTCATAAAATTATCCTCATTCCCAGCCATGTTTTCTTATGTTTATGCGTATACACGTGTATTGCCGCATAGGCCTATGCCGCCAGTGTCCTGACGCATGAGTCTCAAAGTTTTGGTCTCTTCCGGTGAGAATTTTGGCGATATGTTAGGTCAGATGTGGAGGTGGTGAATGTCTGTTCATTCTCCAACAACGTTGAAGTTCGCAGCTCAGATATATGTCGAGAAAATTATTCTCATTCGCAGCCATGTTTTCTGATGTGTTTGTATGTACACGTGTATTGCCACATAGGCATATGCCGCCAGTGTCCTGACGCATGAGTCTCGCAGTTTAGGTTTGTTCCAGTGAGCAATTTGGCAATTTTGGCTCAGATGTCGAGCAGGCGAGTGTCTCTTCATTCTCGAATAACGTTGAGATTCGCAGCTCAGATATAAGTTCATAAAATTATCCTTATTCGCAGCCATGTTTTCTGATGTGTTTGTATGTACACGTGTATTGCCACTTAGGCATATGCCGCCAGTGTCCTGACGCATGAGTCTCTCAGTTTAGGTTTGTTCCAGTGAGAAATTTGGCAATATTTTGGCTCAGATGTCGAGCTGATAAGTGTCTCTTCATTCTCGAACAACGTTGAGGTTCGCAGCTCAGATATATGTTGAAAACATTATCGTCATTCGCAGCCATGTTTTCTGATGTGTATGTATGTACACGTGTATTGCCACATAGGCCTATGCCGCCAGTGTCCTGACGCATGAGTCCCAAAGTGTTGGTCTCTTCCGGTGAGAATTTTGGCGATGTGTTAGCTCCGATGTGGAGGGGGTGAATGTCTCTTCCTTCTCGAACAACGTTGAGGCTCGCAGCTCAGATATATGTCGAGAAAATGGTCCTCATTCGCAGCCATGTTTTCTTATGTGTATGGATGTACACGTGTATTGCCTCATAGGCCTATGCCGCCAGTGTCCTGACGCATGAGTCTCACAGTTTTTTTTTTCCAGTGAGACATTTGGAAATATTTTGGCTCAGATGTCGAGCTGGCGAGTGTCTCTTCATTCTCGAACTACGTTGAGGTTCGCAGCTCAGATATAAGTTCATAAAATTATCCTCATTCGCAGCCATGTTTTCTTATGTTGATGCGTGTACACGTGCATTGCCGCATAGGCCTATGCCGCCAGTGTCCTGACGCATGAGTCTCAAAGTTTTGGTCTCTTCCGGTGATAATTGTTGGCGATATGTTAGCTCAGATGTGGAGGTGGTGAATGTCTCTTTATTCTCCAACAACGTTGAGGTTCGCAGCTCAAATATATGTCGACAAAAATATCCACATTCGCAGCCATGTTTTCTGATGTGTTTGTATGTACACGTGTATTGCCACATAGGCATATGCCGCCAGTGTCCTGACGCATGAGTCTCTCAGTTTAGGTTTGTTCCAGTGAGCAATTTGGCAATATTTTGGCTCAGATGTCGAGCTGGTGAATGTCCCTTCATTCTCGAACAACGTTGAGGTTCGCAGCTCAGATATATGTCGTCAAAATTGTCCTCATTCGCAGCCATGTTTTCTTATGTGTATGTATGTACACGTGTATTGGCTCATAGGCCTATGCCGCCCGTGTCCTGACGTATGAGTCTCACAGTTTGGGTTTTTTTCCATTGAGAAATTTGGAAATATTTTGGCTCAGATGTCGAGCAGGCGAGTGTCTCTTCATTCTCGACCAACGTTGAGGTTCGCAGCTCAGATATAAGTTCATAAAATTATCCTTATTCGCAGCCATGTTTTCTGATGTGTTTGTATGTACACGTGTATTGCCACTTAGGCATATGCCGCCAGTGTCCTGACGCATGAGTCTCTCAGTTTAGGTTTGTTCCAGTGAGAAATTTGGCAATATTTTGGCTCAGATGTTGAGCTGATAAGTGTCTCTTCATTCTCGAACAACGTTGAGGTTCGCAGCTCAGATATATGTCGAGAACATTATCCTCATTCGCAGCCATGTTTTCTGATGTGTATGTATGTACACGTGTAACGCCACATAGGCATATGCCGTCAGTATCCTGACGCATGAGTCTCTCAGTTTGGTTTTTTTCCAGTGAGAAATTTGGCAATATGTTTGCTCGGATGTCGAGCTGGTGAGTGTCTCTTCATTCTCGAACAACGTTGAGGATCGCAGCTCAGATATATGTCGACAAAATTATCCTCATTCGTAGCCATGTTTTCTTTTGTGTATGTATGTACACGTGTATTGCCTCATAGGCCTATGCCGCCAGTGTCCTGACGCATGAGTCTCAAATTTTTTGTCTCTTCCGGTGAGACTTTTGGCGATGTGTTAGCTCAGATGTGGAGGTGGTGAATGTATTGTCATTCTCAAAAAACGTTGAGGTTCGCAGCTCAGATATATGTTGAAAACATTATCGTCATTCGCAGCCATGTTTTCTGATGTGTATGTATGTACACGTGTATTGGCTCATAGGCCTATGCCGCCCATCTCCTGACGTATGAGTCCCACAGTTTGGGTTTTTTTCAGTGAAAAATTTGGAAATATTTTGGCTCAGATGTCGAGAAGGCGAGTGTCTCTTTATTCTCAAACAACGTTGAGGTTCGCAGCTCAGATATAAGTCCATAAAATTATCCTCATTCGCAGCCATGTTTTCTGATGTGTTTGTATGTACACGTGTATTGCCACTTAGGCATATGCCGCCAGTGTCCTAACGCATGAGTCCCACAGTTTGGGTTTTTTTCAGTGAAAAATTTGGAAATATTTTGGCTCAGATGTCGAGAAGGCGAGTTTCTCTTTATTCTCGAACAACGTTGAGGTTCGCAGCTCAGATATAAGTCCATAAAATTATCCTCATTCGCAGCCATGTTTTCTGATGTGTTTGTATGTACACGTGTATTGCCACTTAGGCATATGCCGCCAGTGTCCTAACGCATGAGTCTCACAGTTTGAGGTTTTTTTCAGGGAGAAATTTGGCAATATTTTGGCTCGGATGTCGAGCTGGTGAGTGTCTCTTCATTCTCGAACAACGTTGAGGCTCGCAGCTCAGATATAAGTTCATCAAATTATCCTCATTCCCAGCCATGTTTTCTTATGTTTATGCGTGTACACGTGTATTGCCGCATAGGCCTATGCCGCCAGTGTCCTGACGCATGAGTCCCAAAGTGTTGGTCTCTTCCGGTAAGAATTTTGGCGATGTGTTAGCTCCGATGTGGAGGGGGTGAATGTCTCTTCATTCTCGAACAACGTTGAGGCTCGCAGCTCAGATATATGTCGAGAAAATGGTCCTCATTCGCAGCCATGTTTTCTTATGTGTATGGATGTACACGTGTATTGCCTCATAGGCCTATGCCGCCAGTGTCCTGACGCATGAGTCTCACAGTTGTTTTTTTTCCAGTGAGACATTTGGAAATATTTTGGCTCAGATGTCGAGCTGGCGAGTGTCTCTTCATTCTCGAACTACGTTGAGGTTCGCAGCTCAGATATAAGTTCATAACATTATCCTCATTCGCAGCCATGTTTTCTTATGTTGATGCGTGTACACGTGCATTGCCGCATAGGCCTATGCCGCCAGTGTCCTGACGCATGAGTCTCAAAGTTTTGGTCTCTTCCGGTGATAATTGTGGAGGTGGTGAATGTCTCTTTATTCTCCAACAACGTTGAAGTTCGCAGCTCAAATATATGTCGAGAAAAATATCCACATTCGCAGCCATGTTTTTTGATGTGTTTGTATGTACACGTGTATTGCCACATAGGCATATGCCGCCAGAGTCCTGACGCATGAGTCTCTCAGTTTAGGTTTGTTCCAGTGAGCAATTTGGCAATATTTTGGCTCAGATGTCGAGCTGGTGAATGTCCCTTCATTCTCCAACAACGTTGAGGTTCGCAGCTCAGATATATGTCGTCAAAATTGTCCTCATTCGCAGCCATGTTTTCTTATGTGTATGTATGTACACGTGTATTGGCTCATAGGCCTATGCCGCCCGTGTCCTGATGTATGAGTCCCACAGTTTGGTTTTGTTTCCAGTGAGAAATTTGGAAATATTTTGGCTCAGATGTCGAGCAGGCGAGTGTCTCTTCATTCTCGAACAACGTTGAGATTCGCAGCTCAGATATAAGTTCATAAAATTATCCTTATTCGCAGCCATGTTTTCTGATGTGTTTGTATGTACACGTGTATTGCCACTTAGGCATATGCCGCCAGTGTCCTGACGCATGAGTCTCTCAGTTTAGGTTTGTTCCAGTGAGAAATTTGGCAATATTTTGGCTCAGATGTCGAGCTGATAAGTGTCTCTTCATTCTCGAACAACGTTGAGGTTCGCAGCTCAGATATATGTCGAGAACATTATCCTCATTCGCAGCCATGTTTTCTGATGTGTATGTACATGTATGTACACGTGTAACGCCACATAGGCCTATGCCGTCAGTATCCTGACGCATGAGTATCTCAGTTTGGTTTTTTTCCAGTGAGAAATTTGGCAATATGTTGGCTCGGATGTCGAGCTGGTGAGTGTCTCTTCATTCTCGAACAACGTTGAGGATCGCAGCTCAGATATATGTCGAGAAAATGATCCTCATTCGCAGCCATGTTTTCTTATGTGTATGGATGTACACGTGTATTGCCTCATAGGCCTATGCCGCCAGTGTCCTGACGCATGAGTCTCAAAGTTTTTGTCTCTTCCGGTGAGACTTTTGGCGATGTGTTAGCTCAGATGTGGAGGTGGTGAATGTCTTGTCATTCTCAAAAAACGTTGAGGTTCGCAGCTCAGATATATGTTGAAAACATTATCGTCATTCGCAGCCATGTTTTCTGATGTGTATGTATGTACACGTGTATTGCCACATAGGCCTATGCCGCCAGTGTCCTGACGCATGAGTCCCAAAGTGTTGGTCTCTTCCGGTGAGAATTTTGGCGATGTGTTAGCTCCGATGTGGAGGGGGTAAATGTCTCTTCATTCTCGAACAACGTTGAGGCTCGCAGCTCAGATATATGTCGAGAAAATGATCCTCATTCGCAGCCATGTTTTCTTATGTGTATGGATGTACACGTGTATTGCCTCATAGGCCTATGCCGCCAGTGTCCTGACGCATGAGTCTCACAGTTTTTTTTTTCCAGTGAGACATTTGGAAATATTTTGGCTCAGATGTCGAGAAGGCGAGTGTCTCTTTATTCTCGAACTACGTTGAGGTTCGCGGCTCAGATATATGTCGTCAAAATTGTCCTCATTCGCATCCATGTTTTCTTATGTGTATGTATGTACACGTGTATTGGCTCATAGGCCTATGCCGCCCGTCTCCTGACGTATGAGTCCCACAGTTTGGGTTTTTTTCAGTGAAAAATTTGGAAATATTTTGGCTCAGATGTCGAGAAGGCGAGTGTCTCTTTATTCTCGAACAACGTTGAGGTTCGCAGCTCAGATATAAGTCCATAAAATTATCCTCATTCGCAGCCATGTTTTCTGATGTGTTTGTATGTACACGTGTATTCCCACTTAGGCATATGCCGCCAGTGTCCTAACGCATGAGTCTCACAGTTTGGGTTTTTTTTCAGGGAGAAATTTGGCAATATTTTGGCTCGGATGTCGAGCTGGTGAGTGTCTCTTCATTCTCGAACAACGTTGAGGCTCGCAGCTCAGATATAAGTTCATAAAATTATCCTCATTCCCAGCCATGTTTTCTTATGTTGATGCGTGTACACGTGTATTGCCGCATAGGCCTATGCCGCCAGTGTCCTGACGCATGAGTCTCAAAGTTTTGGTCTCTTCCGGTGATAATTTTTGGCGATATGTTAGGTCAGATGTGGAGGTGGTGAATGTCTGTTCATTCTCCAACAACGTTGAAGTTCGCAGCTCAGATATATGTCGAGAAAAATATCCTCATTCGCAGCCATGTTTTCTGATGTGTTTGTATGTACACGTGTATTGCCACATAGGCATATGCCGCCAGTGTCCTGACGCATGAGTCTCACAGTTTAGGTTTGTTCCAGTGAGCAATTTGGCAATATTTTGGCTCAGATGTCGAGCTGGTAAGTGTCCCTTCATTCTCGAACAACGTTGCGGTTCGGAGCTCAGATATATGTCGTGAAAATTGTCCTCATTCGCAGCCATGTTTTCTTATGTGTATGTATGTACACGTGTATTGTCTCATAGGCCTATGCCGCCCGTGTCCTGACGTATGAGTCTCACAGTTTGGGTTTTTTTCCAGTGAGAAATTTGGCAATATTTTGGCTCAGATGTCGAGCAGGCGAGTGTCTCTTCATTCTCGCACAACGTTGAGGTTCGCAGCTCAGATATATGTCGACAAAATTATCCTCATTCGTAGCCATGTTTTCTTATGTGTATATATGTACACGTGTATTGCCTCATAGGCCTATGCCGCCAGTGTCCTGACGCATGAGTCTCACAGTTTTGTTTTTTTCCAGTGAGACATTTGGAAATATTTTGGCTGCGATGTCGAGCTGGCGAGTGTCTCTTCATTCTCGAACTACGTTGAGGTTCGCAGCTCAGATATAAGTTCATAAAATTATCCTCATTCGCAGCCATGTTTTCTTATGTGCGTGCGTGTACACGTGTATTGCCGCATAGGCATATGCCGCCAGTGTCCTGACGCATGAGTCTCAAAGTTTTGGTCTCTTCCGGTGAGAATTGTTGGCGATATGTTAGCTCAGTTGTGGAGTTGGTGAATGTCTCTTCATTCTCGAACAACGTTGAGGTTCGCATCTCAGATATAAGTTCATAAAATTATCCTCATTCGCAGCCATGTTTTCAAATGTTTATGCGTGTACACGTGTATTGCCGCATAGGCTTATGTCGCCAGTGTCCTGAAGCATAAGTCTCTCAGTTTGGTTTTTTTCCAGTGAGAAATTTGGCAATATTTTGGCTCAGATGTCGAGCTGGTGAGTGTCTCTTCATTCTCGAACAACGTTGAGGTTCGCAGCTCAGATATATGTCGAGAACATTATCCTCATTCGCAGCCATGTTTTCTGATGTGTATGTATGTAAACGTTTATTGCCAGATAGGCCTATGCCGCCAGTATACTGACGCATGAGCCTCTCAGTTTGTTTGTTTTTCCAGTGAGAAATCTGGCAATATTTTGGCTCGGATGTCGAGCAGGTGAGTGTCTCTTTATTCTCGAACAACGTTGAGGCTAGCAGGTCAGATATATGTCGAGAAAATTGTCCTTATTCGCAGCCATGTTTTCTTATGTGTGTGGATGTACACGTGTATTGCCTCAGAGGCCTATGCCGCCAGTGTCCTGACGCATGAGTCTCTCAGTTTAGGTTTGTTCCAGTGAGACATTTTGCAATATTTTGGCTCGGATGTAGAGCTGGTGAGTGTCTCTTCATTCTCGAACAACGTTGAGACTCGCAGCTCAGATATATGTCGACAAAATTATCCTCATTCGTAGCCAAGTTTTCTTATGTGTATGTATGTACACGTGTATTGCCTCATAGGACTATGCCGGCAGTGTCCTGACGCATGAGTCTCAAAGTTTTGGTCTCTTCCGGTGAGAATTTTGGCGATGTGTTAGCTCAGATGTGGAGGTGGTGAATGTCTCTTCATTCTCGAACAACGTTGAGGTTCGCAGCTCAGATATATGTCGAGAACATTATCCTCATTCGCAGCCATGTTTTCTGATGTGTATGTATGTACACGTGTATTGCCACATAGGCCTATGCCGCCAGTATACTGACGCATGAGCCTTTCAGTTTGTTTGTTTTTCCAGTGAGAAATCTGGCAATATTTTGGCTCGGATGTCGTGCTGGTGAGTGTCTCTTCATTCTCGAACAACGTTGAGGTTCGCAGCTCAGATATAAGTTCATAAAATTATCCTCATTCGTAGTCATGTTTTCTTATGTGTATGTATGTACACGTGTATTGCCTCATAGGACTATGCCGGCAGTGTCCTGACGCATGAGTCTCAAAGTTTTGGTCTCTTCCGGTGAGAATTTTGGCGATGTGTTAGCTCAGATGTGGAGGTGGTGAATGTCTCTTCATTCTCGAACAACGTTGAGGTTCGCAGCTCAGATATATGTCGAGAACATTATCCTCATTCGCAGCCATGTTTTCTGATGTGTATGTATGTACACGTGTATTGCCACATAGGCCTATGCCGCCAGTATACTGACGCATGAGCCTTTCAGTTTGTTTGTTTTTCCAGTGAGAAATCTGGCAATATTTTGGCTCGGATGTCGTGCTGGTGAGTGTCTCTTCATTCTCTAACAACGTTGAGGCTCGCAGCTCAGATATATGTCGAGAAAATTGTCCTCATTCGCAGCCATGTTTTCTTATGTGTATGGATGTACACGTGTATTGCCTCAGAGGCCTATGCCGCCAGTGTCCTGACGCATGAGTCTCACAGTTTTGTTTTTTTCCAGTGAAAACTTTGGCAATATTTTGGCTCAGATGTCGAGCTGGTGAGTGTCTCTTCATTCTCGAACAACGTTGAGGTTCGCAGCTCAGATATAAGTTCATAAAATTATCCTCATTCGCAGCCATGTTTTCTTATGTTTATGCGTGTACACGTGTATTGCCGCATAGGCCTATGCCGCCAGTGTCCTGACGCATGAGTCTCAAAGTTTTGGTCTCTTCCGGTGATAATGTTGGTGATATGTTAGCTCAGATGTGGAGGTGGTGAATGTCTCTTCATTCTCCAACAACGTTGAGGTTCGCAGCTCAGATATATGTCGAGAAAATTGTCCTCATTCGCAGCCATGTTTTCTTATGTGTATGGATGTACACGTGTATTGCCTCAGAGGCCTATGCCGCCAGTGTCCTGACGCATGAGTCTCACAGTTTTGTTTTTTTCCAGTGAGAACTTTGGAAATATTTTGGCTCAGATGTCGAGCTGGCGAGTGTCTCTTCATTCTCGAACAACGTTGAGGTTCGCATCTCAGATATATGTCGAGAAAAATATCCTCATTTGCAGCCATGTTTTATGATGTGTTTGTATGTACACGTGTATGGCCACATAGGCATATGCCGCCAGTGTCTTGACGCTTGAGTCTCTCAGTTTAGGTTTGTTCCAGTGAGACATTTTGCAATATTTTGGCTCGGATGTAGAGCTGGTGAGTGTCTCTTCATTCTCGAACAACGTTGAGACTCGCAGCTCAGATATATGTCGACAAAATTATCCTCATTCGTAGCCAAGTTTTCTTATGTGTATGTATGTACACGTGTATTGCCTCATAGGACTATGCCGGCAGTGTCCTGACGCATGAGTCTCAAAGTTTTGGTCTCTTCCGGTGAGAATTTTGGCGATGTGTTAGCTCAGATGTGGAGGTGGTGAATGTCTCTTCATTCTCGAACAACGTTGAGGTTCGCAGCTCAGATATATGTCGAGAACATTATCCTCATTCGCAGCCATGTTTTCTGATGTGTATGTATGTACACGTGTATTGCCACATAGGCCTATGCCGCCAGTATACTGACGCATGAGCCTTTCAGTTTGTTTGTTTTTCCAGTGAGAAATCTGGCAATATTTTGGCTCGGATGTCGTGCTGGTGAGTGTCTCTTCATTCTCGAACAACGTTGAGGTTCGCAGCTCAGATATAAGTTCATAAAATTATCCTCATTCGTAGTCATGTTTTCTTATGTGTATGTATGTACACGTGTATTGCCTCATAGGACTATGCCGGCAGTGTCCTGACGCATGAGTCTCAAAGTTTTGGTCTCTTCCGGTGAGAATTTTGGCGATGTGTTAGCTCAGATGTGGAGGTGGTGAATGTCTCTTCATTCTCGAACAACGTTGAGGTTCGCAGCTCAGATATATGTCGAGAACATTATCCTCATTCGCAGCCATGTTTTCTGATGTGTATGTATGTACACGTGTATTGCCACATAGGCCTATGCCGCCAGTATACTGACGCATGAGCCTTTCAGTTTGTTTGTTTTTCCAGTGAGAAATCTGGCAATATTTTGGCTCGGATGTCGTGCTGGTGAGTGTCTCTTCATTCTCTAACAACGTTGAGGCTCGCAGCTCAGATATATGTCGAGAAAATTGTCCTCATTCGCAGCCATGTTTTCTTATGTGTATGGATGTACACGTGTATTGCCTCAGAGGCCTATGCCGCCAGTGTCCTGACGCATGAGTCTCACAGTTTTGTTTTTTTCCAGTGAAAACTTTGGCAATATTTTGGCTCAGATGTCGAGCTGGTGAGTGTCTCTTCATTCTCGAACAACGTTGAGGTTCGCAGCTCAGATATAAGTTCATAAAATTATCCTCATTCGCAGCCATGTTTTCTTATGTTTATGCGTGTACACGTGTATTGCCGCATAGGCCTATGCCGCCAGTGTCCTGACGCATGAGTCTCAAAGTTTTGGTCTCTTCCGGTGATAATGTTGGTGATATGTTAGCTCAGATGTGGAGGTGGTGAATGTCTCTTCATTCTCCAACAACGTTGAGGTTCGCAGCTCAGATATATGTCGAGAAAATTGTCCTCATTCGCAGCCATGTTTTCTTATGTGTATGGATGTACACGTGTATTGCCTCAGAGGCCTATGCCGCCAGTGTCCTGACGCATGAGTCTCACAGTTTTGTTTTTTTCCAGTGAGAACTTTGGAAATATTTTGGCTCAGATGTCGAGCTGGCGAGTGTCTCTTCATTCTCGAACAACGTTGAGGTTCGCATCTCAGATATATGTCGAGAAAAATATCCTCATTTGCAGCCATGTTTTATGATGTGTTTGTATGTACACGTGTATGGCCACATAGGCATATGCCGCCAGTGTCTTGACGCTTGAGTCTCTCAGTTTAGGTTTGTTCCAGTGAGACATTTTGCAATATTTTGGCTCGGATGTAGAGCTGGTGAGTGTCTCTTCATTCTCGAACAACGTTGAGACTCGCAGCTCAGATATATGTCGACAAAATTATCCTCATTCGTAGCCATGTTTTCTTATGTGTATGTATGTACACGTGTATTGCCTCATAGGAATATGCCGGCAGTGTCCTGACGCATGAGTCTCACAGTTTTGTTTTTTTCCAGTGAGAACTTTGAAAATATTTTGGCTCAGATGTCGAGCTGGCGAGTGTCTCTTCATTCTTGTACAACGTTGAGGTTTGCACCTCAGATATAAGTTCATACAATTATTCTCATTCGCAGCCATGTTTTCTTATGTTTATGCGTGTACACGTGTACTGCCGCATAGGCCTATGCCGCCAGTGTCCGGACGCATGAGTCTGAAAGTTTTGGTCTCTTTTGGTGAGAATTTTGGCGATATGTTAGCTCAGATGTGGAGGTGGTGAATGTCTCTTCATTCTCCAACGACGTTGAGGTTCGCAGCTCAGATATATGTCGAGAAAAATATCCTCATTCGCAGCCATGTTTTCTGATGTGTTTGTATGTACACGTGTATTGCCACATAGGCATATGCCGCCAGTGTCCTGACGCTTGAGTCTCTCACTTTAGGTGTGTTCCAGTGAGAAATATGGCAATATTTTGGCTCAGATGTCGAGCTGGTGAGTGTCTCTTCATTCTCGAACGACGTTGAGGTTCGCAGCTCAGATATATGTCGAGAACATTATCCTCATTCGCAGCCACGTTTTCTGATGTGTATGTATGTACACGTGTATTGCCACATAGGCCTATGCCGCCAGTATCCTGACACATGAGTCTCTCAGTTTGGTTTTTTTTCAGTGAGACATTTTGCAATATTTTGGCTCGGATGTAGAGCTGGTGAGTATCTCTTCATTCTCGAACAACGTTGAGACTCGCAGCTCAGATATATGTCGACAAAGTTATCCTCATTCGTAGCCATGTTTTCTTATGTGTATGTATGTACACGTGTATTGCCTCATAGGACTATGCCGGCAGTGTCCTGACGCATGAGTCTCAAAGTTTTGGTCTCTTCCGGTGAGAATTTTGGCGATGTGTTAGCTCAGATGTGGAGGTGGTGAATGTCTCTTTATTCTCGAACAACGTTGAGGTTCGCAGCTCAGATATATGTCGAGAACATTATCCTCATTCGCAGCCATGTTTTCTGATGTGTATGTATGTACACGTGTATTGCCACATAGGCCTATGCCGCCAGTATACTGACGCATGAGCCTCTCAGTTTGTTTGTTTTTCCAGTGAGAAATCTGGCAATATTTTGGCTCGGATGTCGTGCTGGTGAGTGTCTCTTCATTCTCGAACAACGTTGAGGCTCGCAGCTCAGATATATGTCGAGAAAATTGTCCTCATTCGCAGCCATGTTTTCTTATGTGTATGGATGTACACGTGTATTGCCTCAGATGCCTATGCCGCCAGTGTCCTGACGCATGAGTCTCACAGTTTTGTTTTTTTCCAGTGAAAAATTTGGCAATATTTTGGCTCAGATGTCGAGCTGGTGAGTGTCTCTTCATTCTCGAACAACGTTGAGGTTTGCAGCTCAGATATAAGTTCATAACATTATCCTCATTCGCAGCCATGTTTTCTTATGTTTATGCGTGTACACGTGTATTGCCGCATAGGCCTATGCCGCCAGTGTCCTGACGCATGAGTCTCAAAGTTTTGGTCTCTTCCGGTGAGAATGTTGGTGATATGTTAGCTCAGATGTGGAGGTGGTGAATGTCTCTTCATTCTCCAACAACGTTGAGGTTCGCAGCTCAGATATATGTCGAGAAAAATATTCTCATTCGCAGCCATGTTTTCTGACGTGTTTGTATGTACACGTGTATTGCCACATAGGCATATGCCGCCAGTGTCCTGACGCATGAGCCTCTCAGTTTAGGTTTGTTCCAGTGAAAAATTTGGCAATATTTTGGCTCAGATGTCGAGCTGGTGAGTGTCTCTTTATTCTCGAACAACGTTGAGGTTCGCAGCTCAGATATATGTCGAGAACATTATCCTCATTCGCGGCCATGTTTTCTGATGTGTATGTATGTACACGTGTATTGCCACATAGGCCTATGCCGCCAGTATCCTGACACATGAGTCTCTCAGTTTGGGTTTTTTCCAGTGAGACATTTTGCAATATTTTGGCTCGGATGTCGAGCTGGTGAGTGTCTCTTCATTCTCGAACAACGTTGAGACTCGCAGCTCAGATATATGTCGACAAAATTATCCTCATTCGTAGCCATGTTTTCTTATGTGTATATATGTACACGTGTATTGCCTCATAGGCCTATGCCGGCAGTGTCCTGACGCATGAGTCTCAAAGTGTTGATGTCTTCCGGTGAGAATTTTGGCGATGTGTTAGCTCAGATGTGGAGGTGGTGAATGTCTCTTCATTCTCGAGCAACGTTGAGGTTCGCAGCTCAGATATATGTCGAGAACATTATCCTCATTCGCAGCCATGTTTTCTGATGTGTATGTATGTACACGTGTATTGCCACATAGGCCTATGCCGCTAGTATACTGACGCATGAGCCTCTCAGTTTGTTTGTTTTTCCAGTGCGAAATCTGGCAATATTTTGGCTTGGATGTCGAGCTGGTGAGTGTCTCTTCATTCTCAAACAACGTTGAGGCTCGCAGCTCAGATATATGTCTAGAAAATTGTCCTCATTCGCAGCCATGTTTTCTTATGTGTATGGAAGTACACGTGTATTGCCTCAGAGGCCTATGCCGCCAGTGTCCTGACGCATGAGTCTCACAGTTGTGTTTTTTTCCAGTGAGAGATGTGGACATATTTTGGCTCAGATATCGAGCTGGCGAGTGTCTCTTCATTCTCGAACAACGTTGAGGTTCGCAGCTCAGATATAAGTTCATAAAATTATCCTCATTCGCAGCCATGTTTTCTTATGTTTATGCGTGTACACGTGTATTGCCGCATAGGCCTATGCCGCCAGTGTCCTGACGCATGAGTCTCAAAGTTTTGGTCTCTTCCGGTGAGAATTTTGGCGATGTGTTAGCTCAGATGTGGAGGTGGTGAATGTCTCTTCATTCTCGAACAACGTTGAGGTTCGCAGCTCAGATATATGTCGAGAACATTATCCTCATTCGCAGCCATGTTTTCTGATGTGTATGTATGTACACGTGTATTGCCACATAGGCCTATGCCGCCAGTATACTGACGCATGAGCCTCTCAGTTTGTTTGTTTTTCCAGTGAGAAATCTGGCAATATTTTGGCTTGGATGTCGAGCTGGTGAGTGTCCCTTCATTCTCAAACAACGTTGAGGCTCGCAGCTCAGATATATGTCTAGAAACTTGTCCTCATTCGCAGCCATGTTTTCTGATGTGTATGTATGTACACGTGTATTGCCACATAGGCCTATGCCGCCAGTATCCTGACGCATGAGTCTCTCAGTTTGGTTTTTTTCCAGTGAGAAATTCGGCAATATTTTGGCTCGGATGTCGAGATGGTGAGTGTCTCTTCATTCTCGAACAACGTTGAGGATCGCAGCTCAGATATATGTCGACAAAATTATCCTCATTCGTAGCCATGTTTTCTTATGTTTATGTATGTACATGTGTATTGCCTCATAGGCCTATACCGCCAGTGTCCTGACGCATGAGTCTCAAAGTTGTGGTCTCTTCCGGTGACAATTTTGGCGATGTGTTAGCTCAGATGTGGAGGTGGTGAATGTCTCTTCATTCTCGAACAACGTTGAGGTTCGCAGCTCAGATATATGTCGAGAACATTATCCTCATTCGCAGCCATGTTTTCTGATATGTATGTATGTACACGTGTATTGCCACATAGGCCTATGCCGCCAGTATACTGACGCATGAGTCTCTTAGTTTGTTTGTTTTTCCAGTGAGAAATTTGGCAATATTTTGGCTCGGATGTCGAGCTGGTGAGTGTCTCTTCATTCTCGAACAACGTTGAGGATCGCAGCTCAGATATATGTCGACAAAATTATCCTCCTTCGTAGCCATGTTTTCTTATGTGTATGTATGTACATGTGTATTGCCTCATAGGCCTATGCCGCCAGTGTCCTGACGCATGAGTCTCAAAGTTGTGGTCTCTTCCGGTGAGAATTTTGGCGATGTGTTAGCTCAGATGTGGAGGTGGTGAATGTCTCTTCATTCTCGAACAACGTTGAGATTCGCAGCTCAGATATATGTCGAGAACATTATCCTCATTCGCAGCCATGTTTTCTGATGTGTATGTATGTACACGTGTATTGCCACATAGGCCTATGCCGCCAGTATACTGACGCATGAGTCTCTCAGTTTGTTTGTTTTTCCAGTGAGACATTTTGCAATATTTTGGCTCGGATGTCGAGCTGGTGAGTGTCTCTTCATTCTCGAACAACGTTGAGACTCGCAGCTCAGATATATGTCGACAAAATTATCCTCATTCGTAGCCATGTTTTCTTATGTGTATATATGTACACGTGTATTGCCTCATAGGCCTATGCCGGCAGTGTCCTGACGCATGAGTCTCAAAGTGTTGATGTCTTCCGGTGAGAATTTTGGCGATGTGTTAGCTCAGATGTGGAGGTGGTGAATGTCTCTTCATTCTCGAGCAACGTTGAGGTTCGCAGCTCAGATATATGTCGAGAACATTATCCTCATTCGCAGCCATGTTTTCTGATGTGTATGTATGTACACGTGTATTGCCACATAGGCCTATGCCGCTAGTATACTGACGCATGAGCCTCTCAGTTTGTTTGTTTTTCCAGTGCGAAATCTGGCAATATTTTGGCTTGGATGTCGAGCTGGTGAGTGTCTCTTCATTCTCAAACAACGTTGAGGCTCGCAGCTCAGATATATGTCTAGAAAATTGTCCTCATTCGCAGCCATGTTTTCTTATGTGTATGGAAGTACACGTGTATTGCCTCAGAGGCCTATGCCGCCAGTGTCCTGACGCATGAGTCTCACAGTTGTGTTTTTTTCCAGTGAGAGATGTGGACATATTTTGGCTCAGATATCGAGCTGGCGAGTGTCTCTTCATTCTCGAACAACGTTGAGGTTCGCAGCTCAGATATAAGTTCATAAAATTATCCTCATTCGCAGCCATGTTTTCTTATGTTTATGCGTGTACACGTGTATTGCCGCATAGGCCTATGCCGCCAGTGTCCTGACGCATGAGTCTCAAATTTTTGGTCTCTTCCGGTGAGAATTTTGGCGATGTGTTAGCTCAGATGTGGAGGTGGTGAATGTCTCTTCATTCTCGAACAACGTTGAGGTTCGCAGCTCAGATATATGTCGAGAACATTATCCTCATTCGCAGCCATGTTTTCTGATGTGTATGTATGTACACGTGTATTGCCACATAGGACTATGCCACCAGTATCCTGACGCATGAGTCTCTCAGTTTGGTTTTTTTCCAGTGAGAAATTTGGCAATATTTTGGGTCGGATGTCGAGCTGATGAGCGTCTCTTCATTCTCGAACAACGTTGAGAATCGTAGCTCAGATATATGTCGACAAAATTATCCTCATTCGTAGCCATGTTTTCTTATGTGTATGTATGTACACGTGTATTGCCTCATAGGCCTATGCCGCCAGTGTCCTGACGCATGATTCTCTCAGTTTGTTTGTTTTTCCTGTGAGAAATTTGGCAATATTTTGGCTCGGATGTCGAGCTGGTGAGTGTCTCTTCATTCTCGAACAACGTTGAGGCTCGCAGCTCAGATATATGTCGACAAAATTATCCTCATTCGTAGCCATGTTTTCTTATGTGTATGTATGTACACGTGTATTGCCTCATAGGCCTATGCCGCCCGTGTCCTGACGTATGTGTCTCACAGTTTGGGTTTTTTACAGTGAGAAATGTTGAAATATTTTGGCTCAGATGTCGAGCAGGCGAGTGTCTGTTCATTCTCGAACAAAGTTGAGGTTCGCAGCTCAGATATAAGTTCAGCAAATTATCCTCATTCGCAGCCATGTTTTCTGATGTGTATGTATGTACACGTGTATTGCCACATAGGCCTATGCCGCCAGTATCCTGACACATGAGTCTCTCAGTTTGGGTTTTTTCCAGTGAGACATTTTGCAATATTTTGGCTCGGATGTCGAGCTGGTGAGTGTCTCTTCATTCTCGAACAACGTTGAGGATCGCAGCTCAGATATATGTCGACAAAATTATCCTCATTCGTAGCCATGTTTTCTTATGTTTATGTATGTACATGTGTATTGCCTCATAGGCCTATACCGCCAGTGTCCTGACGCATGAGTCTCAAAGTTGTGGTCTCTTCCGGTGACAATTTTGGCGATGTGTTAGCTCAGATGTGGAGGTGGTGAATGTCTCTTCATTCTCGAACAACGTTGAGGTTCGCAGCTCAGATATATGTCGAGAACATTATCCTCATTCGCAGCCATGTTTTCTGATATGTATGTATGTACACGTGTATTGCCACATAGGCCTATGCCGCCAGTATACTGACGCATGAGTCTCTTAGTTTGTTTGTTTTTCCAGTGAGAAATTTGGCAATATTTTGGCTCGGATGTCGAGCTGGTGAGTGTCTCTTCATTCTCGAACAACGTTGAGGATCGCAGCTCAGATATATGTCGACAAAATTATCCTCCTTCGTAGCCATGTTTTCTTATGTGTATGTATGTACATGTGTATTGCCTCATAGGCCTATGCCGCCAGTGTCCTGACGCATGAGTCTCAAAGTTGTGGTCTCTTCCGGTGAGAATTTTGGCGATGTGTTAGCTCAGATGTGGAGGTGGTGAATGTCTCTTCATTCTCGAACAACGTTGAGATTCGCAGCTCAGATATATGTCGAGAACATTATCCTCATTCGCAGCCATGTTTTCTGATGTGTATGTATGTACACGTGTATTGCCACATAGGCCTATGCCGCCAGTATACTGACGCATGAGTCTCTCAGTTTGTTTGTTTTTCCAGTGAGAAATTTGGCAATATTTTGGCTCGGATGTCGAGCTGGTGAGTGTCTCTTCATTCTCGAACAACGTTGAGGCTCGCAGCTCAGATATATGTCGAGAAAATGGTCCTCATTCGCAGCCATATTTTCTGATGTGTATGTATGTACACGTGTATTACCGCATAGGCCTATGCCACCAGTATCCTGACGCATGAGTCTCTCAGTTTGGTTTTTTTCCAGTGAGAAATTTGGCAATATTTTGGGTCGGATGTCGAGCTGATGAGCGTCTCTTCATTCTCGAACAACGTTGAGAATCGTAGCTCAGATATATGTCGACAAAATTATCCTCATTCGTAGCCACGTTTTCTTATGTGTATGTATGTACACGTGTATTGCCTCATAGGCCTATGCCGCCAGTGTCCTGACGCATGATTCTCTCAGTTTGTTTGTTTTTCCTGTGAGAAATTTGGCAATATTTTGGCTCGGATGTCGAGCTGGTGAGTGTCTCTTCATTCTCGAACAACGTTGAGGCTCGCAGCTCAGATATATGTCGACAAAATTATCCTCATTCGTAGCCATGTTTTCTTATGTGTATGTATGTACACGTGTATTGCCTCATAGGCCTATGCCGCCCGTGTCCTGACGTATGTGTCTCACAGTTTGGGTTTTTTCCAGTGAGAAATGTTGAAATATTTTGGCTCAGATGTCGAGCAGGCGAGTGTCTGTTCATTCTCGAACAAAGTTGAGGTTCGCAGCTCAGATATAAGTTCAGCAAATTATCCTCATTCGCAGCCATGTTTTCTGATGTGTATGTATGTACACGTGTATTGCCACATAGGCCTATGCCGCCAGTATCCTGACACATGAGTCTCTCAGTTTGGGTTTTTTCCAGTGAGACATTTTGCAATATTTTGGCTCGGATGTCGAGCTGGTGAGTGTCTCTTCATTCTCGAACAACGTTGAGACTCGCAGCTCAGATATATGTCTACAAAATTATCCTCATTCGTAGCCATGTTTTCTTATGTGTATATATGTACACGTGTATTGCCTCATAGGCCTATGCCGGCAGTGTCCTGACGCATGAGTCTCAAAGTGTTGATGTCTTCCGGTGAGAATTTTGGCGATGTGTTAGCTCAGATGTGGAGGTGGTGAATGTCTCTTCATTCTCGAGCAACGTTGAGGTTCGCAGCTCAGATATATGTCGAGAACATTATCCTCATTCGCAGCCATGTTTTCTGATGTGTATGTATGTACACGTGTATTGCCACATAGGCCTATGCCGCTAGTATACTGACGCATGAGCCTCTCAGTTTGTTTGTTTTTCCAGTGCGAAATCTGGCAATATTTTGGCTTGGATGTCGAGCTGGTGAGTGTCTCTTCATTCTCAAACAACGTTGAGGCTCGCAGCTCAGATATATGTCTAGAAAATTGTCCTCATTCGCAGCCATGTTTTCTTATGTGTATGGAAGTACACGTGTATTGCCTCAGAGGCCTATGCCGCCAGTGTCCTGACGCATGAGTCTCACAGTTGTGTTTTTTTCCAGTGAGAGATGTGGACATATTTTGGCTCAGATATCGAGCTGGCGAGTGTCTCTTCATTCTCGAACAACGTTGAGGTTCGCAGCTCAGATATAAGTTCATAAAATTATCCTCATTCGCAGCCATGTTTTCTTATGTTTATGCGTGTACACGTGTATTGCCGCATAGGCCTATGCCGCCAGTGTCCTGACGCATGAGTCTCAAAGTTTTGGTCTCTTCCGGTGAGAATTTTGGCGATGTGTTAGCTCAGATGTGGAGGTGGTGAATGTCTCTTCATTCTCGAACAACGTTGAGGTTCGCAGCTCAGATATATGTCGAGAACATTATCCTCATTCGCAGCCATGTTTTCTGATGTGTATGTATGTACACGTGTATTGCCACATAGGCCTATGCCGCCAGTATACTGACGCATGAGCCTCTCAGTTTGTTTGTTTTTCCAGTGAGAAATCTGGCAATATTTTGGCTTGGATGTCGAGCTGGTGAGTGTCTCTTCATTCTCAAACAACGTTGAGGCTCGCAGCTCAGATATATGTCTAGAAACTTGTCCTCATTCGCAGCCATGTTTTCTGATGTGTATGTATGTACACGTGTATTGCCACATAGGCCTATGCCGCCAGTATCCTGACGCATGAGTCTCTCAGTTTGGTTTTTTTCCAGTGAGAAATTCGGCAATATTTTGGCTCGGATGTCGAGCTGGTGAGTGTCTCTTCATTCTCGAACAACGTTGAGGATCGCAGCTCAGATATATGTCGACAAAATTATCCTCATTCGTAGCCATGTTTCCTTATGTTTATGTATGTACATGTGTATTGCCTCATAGGCCTATGCCGCCAGTGTCCTGACGCATGAGTCTCAAAGTTGTGGTCTCTTCCGGTGACAATTTTGGCGATGTGTTAGCTCAGATGTGGAGGTGGTGAATGTCTCTTCATTCTCGAACAACGTTGAGGTTCGCAGCTCAGATATATGTCGAGAACATTATCCTCATTCGCAGCCATGTTTTCTGATATGTATGTATGTACACGTGTATTGCCACATAGGCCTATGCCGCCAGTGTCCTGACGCATGAGTCTCTCAGTTTGGTTTTTTTTCAATGAGAAATGTTGCAATATTTTGACTCAGATGTCGAGCTGGTGAGTGTCTCTTCATTCTCCAACAACGTTGAGGTTCGCTGCTCAGATATAAGTCGAGAAAATTGTCCTCATTCGCAGCCATGTTTTCTGATGTGTATGTATGTACACGTGTATTGCCGCATAGGCCTATGCCGCCAGTATCCTGACGCATGAGTCTCTAAGTTTGTTTGTTTTCCAGTGAGAAATTTGGCAATATTTTTGCTCAGATGTCGGGCTGGTGAGTGTCCCTTCATTCTCGAACAACGTTGAGGTTCGCAGCTCAGATATAAGTTCATAAAATTATCCTCATTCGCAGCCATGTTTTTTGATGTGTTTGTATGTACACGTGTATTGCCACATAGGCATATGCCACCAGTGTCCTGACGCATCAGTCTCTCAGTTTAGGTTTGTTCCAGTGAGAAATTTGGCAATATTTTGGCTCAGATGTCGAGCTGGTGAATGTCTCTTCATTCTCGAACAACGTTGAGGCTCGCAGCTCTGATATATGTCAAGAAAATTATGCTCATTCGCAGCCATGTTTTCTTATGTGTATGTATGTACACGTGTATTGTCACATAGGCATATACCGCCAGTGTCCTGACGCATGAGTCTCCCAGTTTGGTTTTTTTCCAGTGAGAAATTTGGCAATATTTTGGCTCAGATGTCGAGCTGGTGAGTGTCTCTTCATTCTCGAACAACGTTGAGGCTCGCAGCTCAAATATATGTCGAGAAAATTATGCTCATTGGCAGCCATGTTTTCTTATGTGTATGTATCTACACGTGTATTGCCACATAGGCATATGCCGCCAGTGTCCTGACGCATGAGTCTCTCAGTTTGGTTTTTTTCCAATGAGAAATGTTGCAATATTTTGGCTCAGATGTCGAGCTGGTGAGTGTCTCTTCATTCTCCAACAACGTTGAGGTTCGCTGCTCAGATATAAGTCGAGAAAATTGTCCTCATTCGCAGCCATGTTTTCTGATGTGTATGTATGTACACGTGTATTGCCACATAGGCTTATGTCGCCAGTGTCCAGAAGCATGAGTCTCACATTGTTTTTGTTTTTCCAGTGAGAAATTTGGCAATAATTTGGCTCGGATGTAGAGCTGGTAAGTGTCTCTCCATTCTCGAACAACGTTGAGGCTCGCAGCTCAGATATAAGTCGAGAAAGTTATCCTCATTCGCAGCCATGTGTTCCGATATGTATGTATGTACACGTGTATTGCCTCATAGGCCTATGCTGCCAGTGTCCTGACGCATGAGTCTCAAAGTTTTGGTCTCTTTCGGTGAGAATTTTGGCGATGTGTTAGCTCAGATGTGGAGGTGGTGAATGTCTCTTCATTCTCGAACACCGTTGAGGTTCGCAGCTCAGATATAAGTTAAGAACATTATCCTCATTCGCAGCCATGTTTTCTGATGTGTATGTATGTACACGTGTATTGCAACATAGGCCTATGCCGCCAGTATCCTGACGCATGAGTCTCCCAGTTTGTTTTTTTTTCAGTGAGAATTTTGGCGATGTGTTAGCTCAGATGTGGAGGTGGTGAATGTCTCTTCATTCTCGAACACCGTTGAGGTTCGCATCTCAGATATAAGTTCATAAAATTATCCTCATTCGCAGCCATGTTTTCTGATGTGTTTGTATGTACACGTGTATTGCCACATAGGCATATGCCGCCAGGGTCCTGACGCATGAGTTTCTCAGTTTAGATTTGTTCCAGTGAGACATTTGTCAATATTTTGGCTCAGATGTCGAGCCGGTGAGTGTCTCTTCATTCTCGAACAACGTTGAGGTTCGCAGCTCAGATATATGTCGAGAACATTATCCTCATTCGCAGCCATGTTTTCTTATGTGTATTAATGTACACGTGTATTGCCTCATAGGCCTATGCCGCCAGTATCCTGACGCATGAGTCTCTCAGTTTGTTTGTTTTTCCAGTGAGAAATTTGGCAATATTTTGGCTCGGATGTCGAGCTGGTGAGTGTCTCTTCATTATCGAACAACCTTGAGGCTCGCAGCTCAGATATATGTCGAAAAATTGTCCTCATTCGAAGCCATGTTTTCTTAAGTGTATGGATGTACACGTGTATTGCCTCATAGGCCTATGCCGCCAGTGTCCTGACGCATGAGTCTCACAGTTTGAGCAATTTGGCAATATTTTGGCTCAGCTGTCGAGCTGGCGAGTGTCTCTTCATTATCAAACAACGTTGAGGTTCACATCTCAGATATAAGTTCATAAAATTATCCTCATTCGCAGCTATGTTTTCTTATGTTAATGCGTGTACACGTGTAGTGCCACATAGGCTTATGTCGCCTGTGTCCTGACGCATGAGTCTCTCAGTTTAGGTTTGTTCCAGTGAGAAATTTGGCAATATTTTGGCTCAGATGTCGAGCTGGTGAGTGTCTCTTCATTCTCGAACAACGTTGAGGCTCGCAGCTCAGATATATGTCCCGAAAATTATCCTCGATCGCAGCCATGTTTTCTTATGTGTATGTATGTACACGTGCATTGTCACATAGGCATATACCGCCAGTGTCCTGACGCATGAGTCTCTCCGTTTTTGTTTTTTCCAGTGAGAAACTTTGCAATATTTTGGCTCAGATGTCGAGCTGGTGAGTGTCTCTTCATTCGCCAACAACGTTGAGGTTCGCAGCTCAGATATAAGTCGAGAAAATTATCCTCATTCGCAGCCATGTGTTCTGATATGTATGTGTGTACACGTGTATTGCCTCATAGGCCTATGCCGCCAGTGTCCTGACGCATGAGTCTCAAAGTTTTGATCTTCTTTCGGTGAGAATTTTGGCGATGTGTTAGGTCAGATGTCGAGCTGGTGAGTGTCTCTTCATTCTCGAACAACGTTGAGGCTCGCAGCTCAGATATATGTCCCGAAAATTATCCTCGATCGCAGCCATGTTTTCTTATGTGTATGTATGTACACGTGCATTGCCGCATAGGCCTATGCCGCCAGTATCCTGACGCATGAGTCTCTAAGTTTGTTTGTTTTCCAGTGGGAAATTTTGCAATATTTTTGCTCAGATGTCGGGCTGGTGAGTGTCCCTTCATTCTTAAACAACGTTGAGGCTCGCAGCTCAGATATAAGTCGAGAAAATTATCCTCATTCGCAGCCATGTTTTCATATGTGTATGTATGTACACGTGTATTGCCGCATAGGCCTATGCCGCCAGTGTCCTCACGCATGAGTCTCTTAGTTTGGGTTTTTTCCAGTGAGAAATTTGACAATATTTTGGCTCAGATGTCGAACTGGTGAGTGTCTCTTCATTCTCGAACAACGTTGAGGTTCGCAGCTCAGATATATGTCGAGAACATTATCCTCATTCGCAGCCATGTTTTCTTATGTGTATGTATGTACACGTGTATTGCCACATAGGCATATGCCGCCAGTGTCCTGACGCATGAGTTTCTCAGTTTGGTTTTTTTCCAGTGAGAAACTTTGCAATATGTTGGCTCAGATGTCGAGTTGGTGAGTGTCTCTTCATTCTCCAACAACGTTGAGGTTCGCAGCTCAGATATAAGTCGAGAAAATTATCCTCATTCGCAGCCATGTGTTCTGATATGTATGTATGTACACGTGTATTGCCTCATAGGCCTATGCCGCCAGTATCCTGACGCATGAGTCTCTCAGTTTGGTTTTTTTCGAGTGAGAAATTTGGCAATATTTTGGGTCGGATGTCGAGCTGGTGAGCGTCTCTTCATTCTCGAACAACGTTGAGAATCGCAGCTCAGATATATGTCGACAAAATTATCCTCATTCGTAGCCACGTTTTCTTATGTGTATGTATGTACACGTGTATTGCCTCATAGGCCTATGCCGCCAGTGTCCTGACGCATGAGTCTCAAAGTTTTGGTTTCTTCCGGTGAGAATTTTGGCGATGTGTTAGCTCAGATGTGGAGGTGGTGAATGTCTCTTCATTTTCGAACAATGTTGAGGTACGCAGCTCAGATATATGTCGAGAACATTATCCTCATTCGCAGCCATGTTTTCTGATGTGTATGTATGTACACGTGTATTGCCACATAGGCCTATGCCGCCGGTATACTGACGCATGAGTCTCTCAGTTTAGGTTTGTTCCAGTGAGCAATTTGGCAATATTTTGGCTCAGATGTCGAGCTGGTGAGTGTCCCTTCATTCTCGAACAACGTTGAGGTTCGCAGCTCAGATATATGTCGTGAAAATTGTCCTCATTCGCAGCCATGTTTTCTTATGTGTATGTATGTACACGTGTATTGCCTCATAGGCCTATGCCGCCCGTGTCCTGACGTATGAGTCTCACAGTTTTGGTTTTCTCCAGTGAGAAATTTGGCAATATTTTGGCTCAGATGTCGAGCTGGCGAGTGTCTCTTCATTCTCGAACTACGTTGAGGTTCGCAGCTCAGATATAAGTTCATAAAATTATCCTCATTCGCAGCCATGTTTTCTTATGTTTATGCGTGTACATGTGTATTGCCGCATAGGCCTATGCCGCCAGTGTCCTGACGCATGAGTCTCAAAGTTTTGGTCTCTTCCGGTGAGAAATTTGGCAATATTTTGGCTCAGATGTCGAGCTGGTGAGTGTCTCCTCATTCTCGAACAACGTTGAGGCTCGCAGCTCAGATATATGTCCCGAAAATTATCCTCGATCGCAGCCATGTTTTCTTATGTGTATGTATGTACACGTGCATTGCCGCATAGGCCTATGCCGCCAGTATCCTGACGCATGAGTCTCTAAGTTTGTTTGTTTGCCAGTGAGAAATTTTGCAATATTTTTGCTCAGATGTCGGGCTGGTGAGTGTCCCTTCATTCTTAAACAACGTTGAGGCTCGCAGCTCAGATATAAGTCGAGAAAATTATCCTCATTCGCAGCCATGTTTTCCTATGTGTATGTATGTACACGTGTATTGCCGCATAGGCCTATGCCGCCAGTGTCCTCACGCATGAGTCTCTTAGTTTGGGTTTTTTCGAGTGAGAAATTTGACAATATTTTGGCTCAGATGTCGAACTGGTGAGTGTCTCTTCATTCTCGAACAACGTTGAGGTTCGCAGCTCAGATATATGTCGAGAACATTATCCTCATTCGCAGCCATGTTTTCTGATGTGTATGTATGTACACGTGTATTGCCACATAGGCATATGCCGCCAGTGTCCTGACGCATGAGTCTCTCAGTTTAGGTTTGTTCCAGTGAGAAATTTGGCAATATTTTGGCTCAGATGTCGAGCTGTTGAGTGTCTCTTCATTCTGGAACAACGTTGAGGTTCGCAGCTCAGATATATGTGGAGAACATTATCCTCATTCGCAGCCATGTTTTCTGATGTGTATGTATGTACACGTGTATTGCCACATAGGCCTATGCCGCCAGTATCCTGACGCATGAGTCTCTCAGTTTGGTTTTTTTCGAGTGAGAAATTTGGCAATATTTTGGGTCGGATGTCGAGCTGGTGAGCGTCTCTTCATTCTCGAACAACGTTGAGAATCGCAGCTCAGATATATGTCCACAAAATTATCCTCATTCGTAGCCACGTTTTCTTATGTGTATGTATGTACACGTGTATTGCCTCATAGGCCTATGCCGCCAGTGTCCTGACGCATGAGTCTCAAAGTTTTGGTTTCTTCCGGTGAGAATTTTGGCGATGTGTTAGCTCAGATGTGGAGTTGGTGAATGTCTCTTCATTTTCGAACAACGTTGAGGTACGCAGCTCAGATATATGTCGAGAACATTATCCTCATTCGCAGCCATGTTTTCTGATGTGTATGTATGTACACGTGTATTGCCACATAGGCCTATGCCGCCGGTATACTGACGCATGAGTCTCTCAGTTTAGGTTTGTTCCAGTGAGCAATTTGGCAATATTTTGGCTCAGATGTCGAGCTGGTGAGTGTTCCTTCATTCTCGAACAACGTTGAGGTTCGCAGCTCAGATATATGTCGTGAAAATTGTCCTCATTCGCAGCCATGTTTTCTTATGTGTATGTATGTACACGTGTATTGCCTCATAGGCCTATGCCGCCCGTGTCCTGACGTATGAGTCTCACAGTTTTGTTTTTTTCCAGTGAGAAATTTGGAAATATTTTGGCTCAGATGTCGAGCTGGCGAGTGTCTCTTCATTCTCGAACTACGTTGAGGTTCGCAGCTCAGATATAAGTTCATAAAATTATCCTCATTCGCAGCCATGTTTTCTTATGTTTATGCGTGTACATGTGTATTGCCGCATAGGCCTATGCCGCCAGTGTCCTGACGCATGAGTCTCAAAGTTTTGGTCTCTTCCGGTGAGAATGTTTGGCGATATGTTAGCTCAGATGTGGAGGTGGTGAATGTCTCTTCATTCTCCAACAACGTTGAGGTTCGCAGCTCAGATATATGTCGAGAACATTATCCTCATTCGCAGCCATGTTTTCTGATGTGTACGTATGTACACGTGTATTGCCACATAGGCCTATGCCGCCAGTATCCTGACGCATGAGTCTCTCAGTTTGGGTTTTTTCCAGTGAGAAATTTGGCAATATTTTGGCTCGGATGTCGAGCTGGTGAGTGTATCTTTATTCTCGAACAACGTTCAGGCTCGCAGCTCAGATATATGTCGAGAAAATTATCCTCATTCGCAGCCATGTTTTCTTATGTGTATGTATGTACACGTGTATTGCCACATAGGCATATGCCGCCAGTGTCCTGACGCATGAGTTTCTCAGTTTGGTTTTTTTCCAGTGAGAAACTTTGCAATATGTTGGCTCAGATGTCGAGCTGGCGAGTGTCTCTTCATTCTCGAACTACGTTGAGGTTCGCAGCTCAGATATGATTCAAGAGGGCGCCATGTAGGCTAGACGTGGATTTCTCGAGCTCCGTTTGTGTGCTGTAAAAAATCACTTTTCTCCAGCTTCTATACCTATTTTTGCAAAATATACGGGTGATAAGTCATTACTACCAACCAGTCCCTTCTTGGATTACTGCCAACAGTCGCAAAATGCCAAAACGAGGTGAGAAATTAACAGCAAAGTCGAATCAGATCGGTGCAGGAAAGAGTGTGTCTGCTCCCCAGACCCCAACTATGCCCACTCTTTATCCTGCTGGGGAACCAGTCTCACCAGATGACCAGTCCCACTCCCAGCTGAAAGCGTCGACTCCTCGTGATGACACCGATTTTCAACGATATGTCAAGAAGTCACTAATCGATCTTCACCGAGGCCAGGCTGATATAAATCGTCGGATCACCCAGCTTGAAACAAATATCAACGAATCCATCCAGTTTGAAAGCAGACGTATCACTGACCTCGAAGACAAGGTAAAGGAGCTGGAGAAAATGTGCCAACATATCTCCACAGTCGATCAACAGCTTGCTAACCATAACGATGCACTTAACAAACTTGAAAGATTCAGCAGGCGTAACAACATAAGAGTCATTGGTCTGCCGCAGAAGAACGATGAAGACAGCCTGAGCCTCTGCAAGAATCTTCTCCAAACCAAATTTGGCCTCAGCAACGTCAAAATTGAAAGAGCGCATCGCGACGGTCCCAAGATTTCGGGAAAGCCCCAGCATCTCCTCTTCAAGCTTAACGGTTATCAAGACAAACTTGAAATCTTGCGGAACCAGCGCCAGGCACTGGCAGGAGAGTCCTACTTCTGTGTGGAGGACCACACCAGACAAGATCTACAGGAAAGACGCAGGTGGAAGTCGGAAGTCAGCAAGGCCTATCAAGAAGGTAACAAGTATCGTTTTTATGCTGGAAAGTGGCGCGGCAATGGAGGTGTACCGGCCGTCTTTCCCGAGCACTAACTTAACTAGACCCACATCTTTAATACTGCATTCTAAGAATCATTGCATATTTACAGCTTCCCATGACAAGCATTGCATAACAGCCCGTTTCATATTCTTGTTTGTTTAGTTGTTGTCTGTGATTTAATTTCGATATTTATATTGACAACATTAATGTTACGTTATTCATTCGGTTGTTTATTATTTGCAAGGTTCTATGCTTGCCTAATTTATTTAATTTGTTTAATTCTGTTTTCTGTTAATATATATTGTTTTTTATATTATTTTACTTTATTTTGACTATCTCAAGCTTTAAATTGTTTTGCCTACTGATTGCTAATCGCTTGGTTGTTTATTGCTCTATTCTGCTTTGCTTATTTAGCAAAGTGTCCACCTTTCACTTCATCATTGTTGCTGCTTATATGAGTTCGTTTTCGTGTGCTTAATGTTGATTGGAGAGGTTTATTTTAACCGAGCTCCTGAACCACTTTAATATTGTTTTCTTTTCAGAAACCATTTAATTTTCATTGATTTGTTTTGTCTACCATATGTGTATTTACTTTTAAATTGTCGTATGTAGTATGTTTCCTCACTTTAATCGAACCCCCTCTGATGACGGAGAAGATGATTCCGATATTAATGTAAATGATTGTGGTTATCTTGATTGTACCGAATTCAATGCCTTAAATGTTTCGACACCCAGTACTTTTTCTATTTTTTATATGAATTCCAGGAGCCTGTGTAGACATTTCTTCGACATCCATGATTTTCTTGCCACTCTCGACCATTCTTTTTCTATCTACGGCTTCACCGAAACCTGGTTTAAGGAGGTCCCTCCGTCTTATGTCCACATGGATAATTATAATATTGTCCATTCATCTAGATCTCTTCGGCAAGGCGGAGGGGCCGCCATGTTTGTGAGCTCTTCGCTGAATTTTCGTATCCGTGAAGATTTAATACCTTCTTCACCGGACGACTTTGAATCTATTTTCATTGAAATTCAGCGAGACGGTATTCGCAACCTCATTGTTGGAAATGTTTACAGGGCTCCTGGTACTTCTTTTGTTACATTTAACAGTTGCTTTGATTCATGCCTAGCTAAAATAGCGAGCGAAGGGAAGCTGTGTTACATAATGGGCGATTTCAACCTCAATTTACTTAATTGTAATGACCACCAGCCCACAGACGTCTTTTTGAACGCCATCTATTGTTATGGTTTCCGACCTTTAATCACCAACCCCACTCGTATCACTCCAAACTCTGCCACACTAATTGATAATATACTAACCAATTCAGATCTAGATACCTCAGCGGGAATTCTGTATTCTGATATTACTGACCATCATCCACTTTTCCAATATACCACCTCGTGTTTCCAGAACCCAGTGCGTGTGGAGAAGACCTTTCATACCAGGAACATCAATAATAACTCTCTTCATTCTTTTAACACAGATCTTGCCAACACTGATTGGAGTGAAGTTTGTGAGAAACAAGATGCCGACTCAGCCTACGACGTTTTTCTCTCAGTTTTTTCTTCCCTTTATAACTATCACTTTCCTCTCATCACTAACACTGTTGGACACCTTAAGAAAAATCAACCTTGGATCAACCAGTCTTTAATCAATTCTTGTCTATTTAAAAACAGACTACACAGGAGATGTATACGTAACCCAACTGAAGTCAACAAGCATAGGTATAAAGTGTTTCGTAATCGATTAACTGCTACTATTCGATCTACCAAGAAAGAATACTACTCTCATCAACTTCTTCGACATAAAAATAACCTAAAAAAACTCTGGCGAGAATTAAACAGCATGCTCGGCAAGAAAAAAGACACTTCCTTGCCAGATGATTTCACAGATGGACAAAACACTTATACTAGTCCCCCAGATATCGCCGACTCTTTCAATAAGTTCTTCACTAACATTGGTTCTTCATTAGCAAACAAAATTCCGGCCTCTAACACCAACTTTACCGATACCCTTCACAATTCTAATGCTTCCTCTTTCTTCCTCTTACCAACCAATGCAGATGAAATTATCAAGATTGCCAAGAAACTCAAGAATGGAAGCAGTTGTGGATTTGACGGCATCAGCTCTAATGTTGTGAAATCTGTTCTCCCCCTTATTGCCGAACCTCTTAGCTACATCTTCAATCTCTCGTTTCTAACCGCTTCTGTTCCTTTAAAACTCAAGATCGCTAAAATTATTCCCATCTTCAAAAAGGGTGATAAAAGCAACATTAATAACTACAGACCTATTTCTATCTTGCCCTGCTTTTCCAAAATTCTCGAGAGGCTAGTCTACAACCGTCTGTCTCAATTCCTTTCTCAATTCCAGATTCTGTCCGATCAACAATATGGTTTCCGGCCCAAACACTCCACAGACATGTCTTTAATTCAACTCGTCGACAGAATTACCAATGCTTTCACAAACAAACTCTGTTCTATTGGTATTTTTCTTGATCTTTCAAAAGCTTTTGACACTAGTAATCATTCCATTCTTCTCTCTAAACTGGATCACTATGGCATTAGGGGAACTCCTCTTCACTGGTTTTCTGACTATCTCTCCAATCGACATCAGTATACTTCTATTAAGAATACTGATTCTACTCGACTTGAAATTCAGCATGGGGTCCCTCAAGGGTCCATCCTTGGTCCTCTTCTTTTCTTGATTTACATTAATGACCTATGTTTCTCTTCCCAAATCTTAGATTTCACTCTGTTTGCTGATGACACCACCATTTTCCACTCAAGCTCCAATGTCTCTTCTCTGGTCGACACCTTAAACTCTGAACTCGTCAATGTTTCATCTTGGTTTAAGGCCAATAAACTTTCTCTCAATCTGACTAAAACCAACTTCATTTTCTTCAGCAAAGATTCTTCCCGTCAACATCTCGACTTACCTCCAGTTAAAATTGACAATATTTCCATCACAAGGGTTGACTCGGTCAAATTTCTTGGTGTCACTCTTGACTATAAACTCTCCTGGGTCGAACATATCTCCTCTGTAACAAATGTAGTCTCACGCAATACCGGTGTTCTGTCCAAACTTCGTTTATGGCTTCCCTCTGGATGCCTTTTCTTGCTTTATAATTCACTTATTCTCCCTTACTTAAACTATTGTAATATTGTTTGGTCAAACACGTCCTCTAATAAGCTGTACTCTTTATACATTACGCAAAAAAGAGCTATTCGTATTTGCACTAACTCACACTATCGGGAGCACTCTGCACCTTTATTTTCAAGGCTACGTACTCTCACTCTTAATGACTTGACGAAATTTCACACAGCGATATTCATGTACAAATTTGCACGCAATCTTCTCCCCAACAGTTTCTCGTCATTCTTCTCATCAGTCCAAAGCATACACGTATATAACACCAGATCCCGACACAATTTATATGTTCCATTCACCCGCACCTTATATTCTGCATCTACTCTCCGTTTCTATGGTCCTCGTTTATGGAACTCCATTGACAATGATATTAGAACAATGTCGTCTGTGGGTCGTTTTAAATCGTCTTACAAAAAGGCGCTCCTGTCACAATATGTAACGTAGCTTCCCTCCTTAGCTCTACTCTGCTCTGCTGCATGGTGTCAATGTGAAATCTATATCTAACTTGTTATCTTTATTGGAATTGTCTCCCTGTCTCAGTCTCCACTGTCTCATCCATTGTTTTGTTTTGTTTTGTCTTCTTTGTTCTTTGTCCGTTCGTTCGTGTTAATTCCTATCGTTTGTATATTGCCTGTCTTATGATTGTCTGTGTCAGGCTGTTCTCTACAAGCCTCGGTTTATTTGAACAGCCCCAAACTGTTCACTCCCTTCAATAATCTCTAGTTTATTGTTTCAGATTTTGTGCTCTTAATATTAATAGTTACGCATATTTCTTTTTGTTTATTTAAAAAATCTAACCTAACTTGCTTGTGAAAAGTTTGGAAATAAACGTTTCGAATAATAATAATAATAATAGATATAAGTTCATAACATTATCCTCATTCGCAGCCATGTTTTCTTATGTTTATGCGTGTACATGTGTATTGCCGCATAGGCCTATGCCGCCAGTGTCCTGACGCATGAGTCTCAAAGTTTTGGTCTCTTCCGGTGAGAATGTTTGGCGATATGTTAGCTCAGATGTGGAGGTGGTGAATGTCTCTTCATTCTCCAACAACGTTGAGGTTCGCAGCTCAGATATATGTCGAGAACATTATCCTCATTCGCAGCCATGTTTTCTGATGTGTACGTATGTACACGTGTATTGCCACATAGGCCTATGCCGCCAGTATCCTGACGCATGAGTCTCTCAGTTTGGGTTTTTTCCAGTGAGAAATTTGGCAATATTTTGGCTCGGATGTCGAGCTGGTGAGTGTCTCTTTATTCTCGAACAACGTTCAGGCTCGCAGCTCAGATATATGTCGAGAAAATTATCCTCATTCGCAGCCATGTTTTCTTATGTGTATGTATGTACACGTGTATTGCCACATAGGCATATGCCGCCAGTGTCCTGACGCATGAGTTTCTCAGTTTGGTTTTTTTCCAGTGAGAAACTTTGCAATATGTTGGCTCAGATGTCGAGTTGGTGAGTGTCTCTTCATTCTCCAACAACGTTGAGGTTCGCAGCTCAGATATAAGTCGAGAAAATTATCCTCATTCGCAGCCATGTGTTCTGATATGTATGTGTGTACACGTGTATTGCCTCATAGGCCTATGCCGCCAGTGTCCTGACGCATGAGTCTCAAAGTTTTGGTCTCTTCCGGTGAGAATTTTGACGATGTGTTAGCTCAGATGTGGAGGTGGTGAATGTCTCTTCATTCTCGAACACCGTTGAGGTTCGCAGCTCAGATATATGTCGAGAACATTATCCTCATTCGCAGCCATGTTTTCTTATGTGTATGTTTGTACACGCGTATTGCCTCATAGGCCTATGCCGCCAGTGTCCTGACTCATGGGTCTCAGAGTTTGGATTTTTTCCGGTGAGAAATTTGGCAATATTTTGGCTCAGATGTTGAGCTGGTGAGTGTCTCTTCATTCTCGAACAACGTTGAGGCTCGCAGCTCAGATATATGGCGAGAAAAATATTCTCATTCGCAGCCATGTTTTCTGATGTGTTTGTATGTACACGTGTAGTGCCACATAGGCATATGCCGCCAGTGTCCTGACGCATGAGTCTCTCAGTTTAGGTTTGTTCCAGTGAGAAATTTGGAAATATTTTGGCTCAGATGTCGAGCTGGTGAGTGTCTCTTCATTCTCGAACAACGTTGAGGTTCGCAGCTCAGATATATGTCGAGAACATTATCCTCATTCGCAGCCATGTTTTCTGATGTGTATGTATGTACACGTGTATTGCCACATAGGCCTATGCCGCCAGTATCCTGACGCATGAGTATCTCAGTTTGGTTTTTTTCCAGTGAGAAATTTGGCAATATTTTGTCTAGGATGTCGAGCTGGTGAGTGTCTCTTTATTCTCGAACAACGTTGAGGCTCGCAGCTCAGATATATGTCGAGAAAAATATCCTCATTCGCAGCCATGTTTTCTTATGTGTATGTATGTACACGTGTATTGCCTCGTAGGCCTATGCCGCCAGTGTCCTGACGCATGAGCCTCAAAGTTTTGGTTTCTTCCGGTGAGAATTTTGGCGATGTGTTAGCTCAGATGTGGAGGTGGTGAATGTCTCTTCATTCTCGAACACCGTTGAGGTTCGCAGCTCAGATATATGTTGAGAACATTATTCTCATTCGCAGCCATGTTTTCTGATGTGTATGTATGTACACGTGTATTGCCACATAGGCCTATGCCGCCAGTATCCTGACGCATGAGTCTCTCAGTTTGGTTTTTTTCCAGTGAGAAATTTGGCAATATTTTGTCTAGGATGTCGAGCTGGTGAGTGTCTCTTTATTCTCGAACAACGTTGAGGCTCACAGCTCAGATATATGTCGAGAAAATTATCCTCATTCGCAGCCATGTTTTCTTATGTGTATGTATGTACACGTGTATTGCCTCGTAGGCCTATGCCGCCAGTGTCCTGACGCATGAGCCTCAAAGTTTTGGTTTCTTCCGGTGAGAATTTTGGCGATGTGTTAGCTCAGATGTGGAGGTGGTGAATGTCTCTTCATTCTCGAACACCGTTGAGGTTTGCAGCTCAGATATATGTTGAGAACATTATCCTCATTCGCAGCCATGTTTTCTGATGTGTATGTATGTACACGTGTATTGCCACATAGGCCTATGCCGCCAGTATCCTGACGCATGAGTCTCTCAGTTTGGGATTTTTCCAGTGAGAAATTTGGCAATATTTTGTCTAGGATGTCGAGCTGGTGAGTGTCTCTTTATTCTCGAACAACGTTGAGGCTCGCAGCTCAGATATATGTCGAGAAAATTATCCTCATTCGCAGCCATGTTTTCTTTTGTGTATGGATGTACACGTGTATTGCCACATAGGCATATGCCGCCAGTGTCCTGACGCATGAGTCTTTCAGTTTTTTTTTTTCCAGTGAGAAACTTTGCAATATGTTGGCTCATATGTCGAGCTGGTGAGTGTCTCTTCATTCTCCAACAACGTTGAGGTTCGCAGCTCAGATATAAGTCGAGAAAATTATCCTCATTCGCAGCCATGTGTTCTGATATGTATGTATGTACACGTGTATTGCCTCATAGGCCTATGCCGCCAGTGTCCTGACGCATGAGTCTCAAAGTTTTGGTCTCTTCCGGTGAGAATTTTGGCGATGTGTTAGCTCAGATGTGGAGGTGGTGAATGTCTCTTCATTCTCGAACACCGTTGAGGTTCGCAGCTCAGATATATGTCGAGAAAATTATCCTCATTCGCAGCCATGTTTTCTTATGTGTATGTGTGTACACGTGTATTGCCTCATAGGCCTATGCCGCCAGTGTCCTGACTCATGGGTCGCAGAGTTTGGTTGTTTTCCAGTGAGAAATTTGGCAATATTTTGGCTCGGATGGCGAGCTGGTGAGTGTTTCTTCATTCTCGAACAACGTTGAGGCTCGCAGCTCAGATATATGTCGAAAAACTATCCTCATTTGCAGCCATGTTTTATTATGAGTATGTATGTACCCGTGTATTGCAGCATAGGCCTATGCCGCCAGTATCCTGACGCATGAGTTTCTCAGTTTGTTATTTTTTCCATTGAGAAATTTGGCAATATTTTTGCTCAGATGTCGGGTTGGTGAGTGTCTCCTCATTCTCGAACAGCGTTGAGGCTCGCAGTTCAAATATAAGTCGAAAGAATTATCCTCATTCGCAGCCATGTTTTCTGATGTGTATGTATGTACATGTGTATCGCCACATAGGCATATGCCGCCAGTGTCCTGACGCATGAGTCTCAAAGTTTTGGTCTCTTCCGGTGAAAATTTTGGCGATATGTTAGCTCAGATGTGGAGGTGAAGAATGTCTCTTCATTCTCGAACAACGTTGAGGTTCGCAGCTCAGATATATGTCAAAAAATTATCCTCATTCGCAGCCATGTTTTCTTATGATTATGTATGTACCCGTGTATTGCCGCATAGGCCTATGCCGCCAGTATCCTGACGCATGATTCTCTCAGTTTGTTATTTTTTCCGGTGAGAAATTTGGCAATATTTTGGCTGGGATGGCGAGCTGGTGAATGTCTCTTCAATCTCGAACAACGTTGAGGCTCGCAGCTCAGATATATGGCGAGAAAAATATTCTCATTCGCAGCCATGTTTTCTGATGTGTTTGTATGTACACGTGTAGTGCCACATAGGCATATGCCACCAGTGTCCTGACGCATGAGTCTCTCAGTTTAGGTTTGTTGCAGTGAGAAATTTGGCAATATTTTGTCTCGGATGTCGAGCTGGTGAGTGTCTCTTTATTCTCGAACAACGTAGAGGCTCGCAGCTCAGATATATGTCGAGAAAATTATCCTCATTTGCAGCCATGTTTTCTTATGTGTATGTATGTACACGTGTATTGCCTCGTAGGCCTATGCCGCCAGTGTCCTGACGCATGAGTCTCAAAGTTGTGGTCTCTTCCGGTAAGAATTTTGGCGATGTGTTAGCTCAGATGTGGAGGTGGTGAATGTCTCTTCATTCTCGAACACCGTTGAGGTTCGCAGCTCAGATATATGTTGAGAACATTATCCTCATTCGCAGCCATGTTTTCTGATGTGTATGTATGTACACGTGTATTGCCACATAGGCCTATGCCGCCAGTGTCCTCACGCATGAGTCTCTCAGTTTGGGTTTTTTTCAGTGAGAAATGTTGCAATATTTTGGCTCAGATGTCGAGCTGGTGAATGTCTCTTCATTCTCCAACAACGTTGAGGTTCGCAGCTCAGATATAAGTCGAAAAAATTATCCTCATTCGCAGCCATGTTTTCTTATGTGTATGTATGTACACGTGTATTGCCACATAAACATATGCCGCCAGTGTCCTGACACATGAGTCTCTCAGTTTTTGGTTTTTTTTCTAGTGAGAAATTTGGCAATATTTTGGCTCGGATGTCGAGCTGGTGAGTGTCTCTTTATTCTCGAACAACGTTGAGGCTCGCAGCTCAGACATATGTCGAGAAAATTTTCCTCATTCGCAGCCATGTTTTCTTAAGTGTATGTATGTACACGTGTATTGCCACATAGGCATATGCAGCCAGTGTCGTGACGCATGAGTCTCTCACTTTGGTTTTTTTCCAGTGAGAAACTTTGCAATATGTTGGCTCAGATGTCGAGCTGGTGAGTGTCTCTTCATTCTCCAACAACGTTGAGGTTCGCAGCTCAGATATAAGTCGAGAAAATTATCCTCATTCGCAGCCATGTTTTCTGATATGTATGTATGTACACGTGTATTGCCACATAAACATATGCCGTCAGTGTCCTGACACATGAGTCTCTCAGTTTTTTGTTTTTTTTCTAGTGAGAAATTTGGCAATATTTTGGCTCGGATGTCGAGCTGGTGAGTGTCTCTTCATTCTCGAACAACGTTGAGGCTCGCAGCTCAGATATATGTCGAGAAAATTATCCTCATTCGCAGCCATGTTTTCGTATGTGTATGTATGTACATGTGTATTGCCGCATAGGCCTATGCCGCCAGTATCCTGACGCATGAGTCTCTAAGCTTGTTTGTTTTCCAGTGAGAAATTTGGCAATATTTTTGCTCAGATGTCGGGCTGGTGAGTGTCCCTTCATTCTCAAACAACGTTGAGGCTCGCAGCTCAGATATAAGTCGAGAAAATTATCCTCATTCGCAGCCATGTTTTCTGATGTTTTTGTATGTACATGTGTAGTGCCACATAGGCATATGCCGCCAGTGTCCTGACGCATGAGTCTCTCAGTTTAGGTTTGTTCCAGTGAGAAATTTGGCAATATTTTGGCTCAGATGTCGAGCTGGTGAGTGTCTCTTCATTCTCGAACAACGTTGAGGCTCGCAGCTCAGATATATGTCGAGAAAATTGTGTTCATTCGCAGCCATGTTTTCTTGTATGTATGTATGTACACGTGTATTGTCACATAGGCATATACCGCCAGTGTCCTGACGCATGAGTCTCTCAGTTTGGTTTTTTTTCCAGTGAGAAACTTTGCAATATTTTGGCTCAGATGTCGAGCTAGTGAGTGTCTATTCATTCTACAACAACGTTGAGGTTCGCAGCACAGATATAAGTCGAGAAAATTATCCTCATTCGCAGCCATGTTTTCTGATATGTATGTATGTACACGTGTATTGCCACATGAACATATGCCGCCAGTGTCCTGACACATGAGTCTCTCAGTTTTTGGGTTTTTTTTCTAGTGAGAAATTTGGCAATATTTTGGCTCGGATGTCGAGCTGGTGAGTGTCTCTTCATTCTCCAACAACGTTGAGGTTCGCAGCTCAGATATAAGTCGAGAAAATTATCCTCATTCGCAGCCATGTGTTCTGATATGTATGTATGTACACGTGTATTGCCTCATAGGCCTATGCCGCCGGTGTCCTGACGCATGAGTCTCAAAGTTTTGGTCTCTTCCGGTGAGAATTTTGGCGATGTGTTAGCTCAGATGTGGAGGTGGTGAATGTCTCTTCATTCTCGAACACCGTTGAGGTTCGCAGCTCAGATATATTTTGAGAACATTATCCTCATTCGCAGCCATGTTTTCTGATGTGTATGTATGTACACGTGTATTGCCACATAGGCCTATGCCGCCAGTGTCCTCACGCATGAGTCTCTCAGTTTGGGTTTTTTCCAGTGAGAAATTTTGCAATATTTTGGCTCAGATGTCGAGCTGGTGAGTGTTTCTTCATTCTCCAACAACGTTGAGGTTCGCAGCTCAGATATAAGTCGAAAAAATTATCCTCATTCGCAGCCATGTTTTCTGATAGGTATGTATGCACACGTGTATTGCCACATAGACATATGCCGCCAGTGTCCTGACACATGAGTCTCTCAGTTTGTTTTTTTCCAGTGAGAAATTTGGCAATATTTAGGCTCAGATGTCGAGCGGGTGAGTGTCTCTTCATTCTCGAACAACGTTGAGGTACGCAGTTCAGATACATGTCGAGAAAATTATCCTCATTCGCAGCCATGTTTTCTGATGTGTATGTATGTATGTACACGTGTATTGCCACATAGGCCTATGCCGCCAGTGTCCTGACACATGAGTCTCACAGTTTGGGTTTTTTCCAGTGAGAAATTTGGCAATATTTTGGCTCAGATGTCGAGCTGGTTATTGTCTCTTCATTCTCGAACACCGTTGAGGTTCGCAGCTCAGATATATGTCGAGAAAATTGTGTTCATTCGCAGCCATGTTTTCTTGTGTGTATGGATGTACACGTGTATTGCCACATAGGCCTATGCCGCCAGTATCCTGACACATGAGTCTCTCAGTTTGTTTTTTTCCAGTGAGAAATTTTGCAATATTTTGGCTCAGATGTCGAGCTGGCGAGTGTCTCTTCATTCTCGAACAATGTTGAGGTTCGCATCTCAGATATAAGTTCATAAAATTATCCTCATTCGCAGCCATGTTTTCTTATGTTTATGCGTGTACACGTGTATTGCCGCATAGGCTTATGTCGCCAGTGTCCAGAAGCATGAGTCTCTCAGTTTAGGTTTGTTCCAGTGAGAAATTTGGCAATATTTTGGCTCAGATGTCGAGCTGCTGAGTGTCTCTTCATTCTCGAACAACGTTGAGGCTCGCAGCTCAGATATATGTCGAGAAAATTATGCTCATTCGCAGCGATGTTTTCTTATGTGTATGTATGTACACGTGTATTGCCACATAAACATATGCCGCCAGTGTCCTGACGCATGAGTCTCTCAGTTTGTTTGTTTTCCAGTGAAAAATTTGGCAATATTTTGGCTCGGATGTCGAGCTGGTGAGTGTCTCTTCATTCTCGAACAACGTTGAGGTTCGCATCTCAGATATAAGTTCATAAAATTATCCTCATTCGCAGCCATGTTTTTTTTTGTTTATGCGTGTACACGTGTATTGCCGCATAGGCTTATGTCGCCAGTGTCCAGAAGCATGAGTCTCACAGTTTTTTGTTTTTTTCCAGTGAGAAATTTGGCAATATTTTGGCTCGGATGTCGAGCTGGTAAGTGTCTCTTCATTCTCGAACAACGTTGAGGATCGCAGCTCAGATATATGTCGTGAAAATTGTCCTCATTCGCAGCCATGTTTTCTTATGTGTATGTATGTACACGTGTATTGCCTCATAGGCCTATGCCGCCCGTGTCCTGACGTATGAGTCTCACAGTTTTGGTTTTTTCCAGTGAGAAATTTGGAAATATTTTGGCTCAGATGTCGAGCTGGCGAGTGTCTCTTCATTCTCGAACTACGTTGAGGTTCGCAGCTCAGATATGATTCAAGAGGGCGCCATGTAGGCTAGACGTGGATTTCTCGAGCTCCGTTTGTGTGCTGTAAAAAATCACTTTTCTCCAGCTTCTATACCTATTTTTGCAAAATATACGGGTGATAAGTCATTACTACCAACCAGTCCCTTCTTGGATTACTGCCAACAGTCGCAAAATGCCAAAACGAGGTGAGAAATTAACAGCAAAGTCGAATCAGATCGGTGCAGGAAAGAGTGTGTCTGCTCCCCAGACCCCAACTATGCCCACTCTTTATCCTGCTGGGGAACCAGTCTCACCAGATGACCAGTCCCACTCCCAGCTGAAAGCGTCGACTCCTCGTGATGACACCGATTTTCAACGATATGTCAAGAAGTCACTAATCGATCTTCACCGAGGCCAGGCTGATATAAATCGTCGGATCACCCAGCTTGAAACAAATATCAACGAATCCATCCAGTTTGAAAGCAGACGTATCACTGACCTCGAAGACAAGGTAAAGGAGCTGGAGAAAATGTGCCAACATATCTCCACAGTCGATCAACAGCTTGCTAACCATAACGATGCACTTAACAAACTTGAAAGATTCAGCAGGCGTAACAACATAAGAGTCATTGGTCTGCCGCAGAAGAACGATGAAGACAGCCTGAGCCTCTGCAAGAATCTTCTCCAAACCAAATTTGGCCTCAGCAACGTCAAAATTGAAAGAGCGCATCGCGACGGTCCCAAGATTTCGGGAAAGCCCCAGCATCTCCTCTTCAAGCTTAACGGTTATCAAGACAAACTTGAAATCTTGCGGAACCAGCGCCAGGCACTGGCAGGAGAGTCCTACTTCTGTGTGGAGGACCACACCAGACAAGATCTACAGGAAAGACGCAGGTGGAAGTCGGAAGTCAGCAAGGCCTATCAAGAAGGTAACAAGTATCGTTTTTATGCTGGAAAGTGGCGCGGCAATGGAGGTGTACCGGCCGTCTTTCCCGAGCACTAACTTAACTAGACCCACATCTTTAATACTGCATTCTAAGAATCATTGCATATTTACAGCTTCCCATGACAAGCATTGCATAACAGCCCGTTTCATATTCTTGTTTGTTTAGTTGTTGTCTGTGATTTAATTTCGATATTTATATTGACAACATTAATGTTACGTTATTCATTCGGTTGTTTATTATTTGCAAGGTTCTATGCTTGCCTAATTTATTTAATTTGTTTAATTCTGTTTTCTGTTAATATATATTGTTTTTTATATTATTTTACTTTATTTTGACTATCTCAAGCTTTAAATTGTTTTGCCTACTGATTGCTAATCGCTTGGTTGTTTATTGCTCTATTCTGCTTTGCTTATTTAGCAAAGTGTCCACCTTTCACTTCATCATTGTTGCTGCTTATATGAGTTCGTTTTCGTGTGCTTAATGTTGATTGGAGAGGTTTATTTTAACCGAGCTCCTGAACCACTTTAATATTGTTTTCTTTTCAGAAACCATTTAATTTTCATTGATTTGTTTTGTCTACCATATGTGTATTTACTTTTAAATTGTCGTATGTAGTATGTTTCCTCACTTTAATCGAACCCCCTCTGATGACGGAGAAGATGATTCCGATATTAATGTAAATGATTGTGGTTATCTTGATTGTACCGAATTCAATGCCTTAAATGTTTCGACACCCAGTACTTTTTCTATTTTTTATATGAATTCCAGGAGCCTGTGTAGACATTTCTTCGACATCCATGATTTTCTTGCCACTCTCGACCATTCTTTTTCTATCTACGGCTTCACCGAAACCTGGTTTAAGGAGGTCCCTCCGTCTTATGTCCACATGGATAATTATAATATTGTCCATTCATCTAGATCTCTTCGGCAAGGCGGAGGGGCCGCCATGTTTGTGAGCTCTTCGCTGAATTTTCGTATCCGTGAAGATTTAATACCTTCTTCACCGGACGACTTTGAATCTATTTTCATTGAAATTCAGCGAGACGGTATTCGCAACCTCATTGTTGGAAATGTTTACAGGGCTCCTGGTACTTCTTTTGTTACATTTAACAGTTGCTTTGATTCATGCCTAGCTAAAATAGCGAGCGAAGGGAAGCTGTGTTACATAATGGGCGATTTCAACCTCAATTTACTTAATTGTAATGACCACCAGCCCACAGACGTCTTTTTGAACGCCATCTATTGTTATGGTTTCCGACCTTTAATCACCAACCCCACTCGTATCACTCCAAACTCTGCCACACTAATTGATAATATACTAACCAATTCAGATCTAGATACCTCAGCGGGAATTCTGTATTCTGATATTACTGACCATCATCCACTTTTCCAATATACCACCTCGTGTTTCCAGAACCCAGTGCGTGTGGAGAAGACCTTTCATACCAGGAACATCAATAATAACTCTCTTCATTCTTTTAACACAGATCTTGCCAACACTGATTGGAGTGAAGTTTGTGAGAAACAAGATGCCGACTCAGCCTACGACGTTTTTCTCTCAGTTTTTTCTTCCCTTTATAACTATCACTTTCCTCTCATCACTAACACTGTTGGACACCTTAAGAAAAATCAACCTTGGATCAACCAGTCTTTAATCAATTCTTGTCTATTTAAAAACAGACTACACAGGAGATGTATACGTAACCCAACTGAAGTCAACAAGCATAGGTATAAAGTGTTTCGTAATCGATTAACTGCTACTATTCGATCTACCAAGAAAGAATACTACTCTCATCAACTTCTTCGACATAAAAATAACCTAAAAAAACTCTGGCGAGAATTAAACAGCATGCTCGGCAAGAAAAAAGACACTTCCTTGCCAGATGATTTCACAGATGGACAAAACACTTATACTAGTCCCCCAGATATCGCCGACTCTTTCAATAAGTTCTTCACTAACATTGGTTCTTCATTAGCAAACAAAATTCCGGCCTCTAACACCAACTTTACCGATACCCTTCACAATTCTAATGCTTCCTCTTTCTTCCTCTTACCAACCAATGCAGATGAAATTATCAAGATTGCCAAGAAACTCAAGAATGGAAGCAGTTGTGGATTTGACGGCATCAGCTCTAATGTTGTGAAATCTGTTCTCCCCCTTATTGCCGAACCTCTTAGCTACATCTTCAATCTCTCGTTTCTAACCGCTTCTGTTCCTTTAAAACTCAAGATCGCTAAAATTATTCCCATCTTCAAAAAGGGTGATAAAAGCAACATTAATAACTACAGACCTATTTCTATCTTGCCCTGCTTTTCCAAAATTCTCGAGAGGCTAGTCTACAACCGTCTGTCTCAATTCCTTTCTCAATTCCAGATTCTGTCCGATCAACAATATGGTTTCCGGCCCAAACACTCCACAGACATGTCTTTAATTCAACTCGTCGACAGAATTACCAATGCTTTCACAAACAAACTCTGTTCTATTGGTATTTTTCTTGATCTTTCAAAAGCTTTTGACACTAGTAATCATTCCATTCTTCTCTCTAAACTGGATCACTATGGCATTAGGGGAACTCCTCTTCACTGGTTTTCTGACTATCTCTCCAATCGACATCAGTATACTTCTATTAAGAATACTGATTCTACTCGACTTGAAATTCAGCATGGGGTCCCTCAAGGGTCCATCCTTGGTCCTCTTCTTTTCTTGATTTACATTAATGACCTATGTTTCTCTTCCCAAATCTTAGATTTCACTCTGTTTGCTGATGACACCACCATTTTCCACTCAAGCTCCAATGTCTCTTCTCTGGTCGACACCTTAAACTCTGAACTCGTCAATGTTTCATCTTGGTTTAAGGCCAATAAACTTTCTCTCAATCTGACTAAAACCAACTTCATTTTCTTCAGCAAAGATTCTTCCCGTCAACATCTCGACTTACCTCCAGTTAAAATTGACAATATTTCCATCACAAGGGTTGACTCGGTCAAATTTCTTGGTGTCACTCTTGACTATAAACTCTCCTGGGTCGAACATATCTCCTCTGTAACAAATGTAGTCTCACGCAATACCGGTGTTCTGTCCAAACTTCGTTTATGGCTTCCCTCTGGATGCCTGTTCTTGCTTTATAATTCACTTATTCTCCCTTACTTAAACTATTGTAATATTGTTTGGTCAAACACGTCCTCTAATAAGCTGTACTCTTTATACATTACGCAAAAAAGAGCTATTCGTATTTGCACTAACTCACACTATCGGGAGCACTCTGCACCTTTATTTTCAAGGCTACGTACTCTCACTCTTAATGACTTGACGAAATTTCACACAGCGATATTCATGTACAAATTTGCACGCAATCTTCTCCCCAACAGTTTCTCGTCATTCTTCTCATCAGTCCAAAGCATACACGTATATAACACCAGATCCCGACACAATTTATATGTTCCATTCACCCGCACCTTATATTCTGCATCTACTCTCCGTTTCTATGGTCCTCGTTTATGGAACTCCATTGACAATGATATTAGAACAATGTCGTCTGTGGGTCGTTTTAAATCGTCTTACAAAAAGGCGCTCCTGTCACAATATGTAACGTAGCTTCCCTCCTTAGCTCTACTCTGCTCTGCTGCATGGTGTCAATGTGAAATCTATATCTAACTTGTTATCTTTATTGGAATTGTCTCCCTGTCTCAGTCTCCACTGTCTCATCCATTGTTTTGTTTTGTTTTGTCTTCTTTGTTCTTTGTCCGTTCGTTCGTGTTAATTCCTATCGTTTGTATATTGCCTGTCTTATGATTGTCTGTGTCAGGCTGTTCTCTACAAGCCTCGGTTTATTTGAACAGCCCCAAACTGTTCACTCCCTTCAATAATCTCTAGTTTATTGTTTCAGATTTTGTGCTCTTAATATTAATAGTTACGCATATTTCTTTTTGTTTATTTAAAAAATCTAACCTAACTTGCTTGTGAAAAGTTTGGAAATAAACGTTTCGAATAATAATAATAATAATAGATATAAGTTCATAACATTATCCTCATTCGCAGCCATGTTTTCTTATGTTTATGCGTGTACATGTGTATTGCCGCATAGGCCTATGCCGCCAGTGTCCTGACGCATGAGTCTCAAAGTTTTGGTCTCTTCCGGTGAGAATGTTTGGCGATATGTTAGCTCAGATGTGGAGGTGGTGAATGTCTCTTCATTCTCCAACAACGTTGAGGTTCGCAGCTCAGATATATGTCGAGAACATTATCCTCATTCGCAGCCATGTTTTCTGATGTGTACGTATGTACACGTGTATTGCCACATAGGCCTATGCCGCCAGTATCCTGACGCATGAGTCTCTCAGTTTGGGTTTTTTCCAGTGAGAAATTTGGCAATATTTTGGCTCGGATGTCGAGCTGGTGAGTGTCTCTTTATTCTCGAACAACGTTCAGGCTCGCAGCTCAGATATATGTCGAGAAAATTATCCTCATTCGCAGCCATGTTTTCTTATGTGTATGTATGTACACGTGTATTGCCACATAGGCATATGCCGCCAGTGTCCTGACGCATGAGTTTCTCAGTTTGGTTTTTTTCCAGTGAGAAACTTTGCAATATGTTGGCTCAGATGTCGAGTTGGTGAGTGTCTCTTCATTCTCCAACAACGTTGAGGTTCGCAGCTCAGATATAAGTCGAGAAAATTATCCTCATTCGCAGCCATGTGTTCTGATATGTATGTGTGTACACGTGTATTGCCTCATAGGCCTATGCCGCCAGTGTCCTGACGCATGAGTCTCAAAGTTTTGGTCTCTTCCGGTGAGAATTTTGACGATGTGTTAGCTCAGATGTGGAGGTGGTGAATGTCTCTTCATTCTCGAACACCGTTGAGGTTCGCAGCTCAGATATATGTCGAGAACATTATCCTCATTCGCAGCCATGTTTTCTTATGTGTATGTTTGTACACGCGTATTGCCTCATAGGCCTATGCCGCCAGTGTCCTGACTCATGGGTCTCAGAGTTTGGATTTTTTCCGGTGAGAAATTTGGCAATATTTTGGCTCAGATGTTGAGCTGGTGAGTGTCTCTTCATTCTCGAACAACGTTGAGGCTCGCAGCTCAGATATATGGCGAGAAAAATATTCTCATTCGCAGCCATGTTTTCTGATGTGTTTGTATGTACACGTGTAGTGCCACATAGGCATATGCCGCCAGTGTCCTGACGCATGAGTCTCTCAGTTTAGGTTTGTTCCAGTGAGAAATTTGGAAATATTTTGGCTCAGATGTCGAGCTGGTGAGTGTCTCTTCATTCTCGAACAACGTTGAGGTTCGCAGCTCAGATATATGTCGAGAACATTATCCTCATTCGCAGCCATGTTTTCTGATGTGTATGTATGTACACGTGTATTGCCACATAGGCCTATGCCGCCAGTATCCTGACGCATGAGTATCTCAGTTTGGTTTTTTTCCAGTGAGAAATTTGGCAATATTTTGTCTAGGATGTCGAGCTGGTGAGTGTCTCTTTATTCTCGAACAACGTTGAGGCTCGCAGCTCAGATATATGTCGAGAAAAATATCCTCATTCGCAGCCATGTTTTCTTATGTGTATGTATGTACACGTGTATTGCCTCGTAGGCCTATGCCGCCAGTGTCCTGACGCATGAGCCTCAAAGTTTTGGTTTCTTCCGGTGAGAATTTTGGCGATGTGTTAGCTCAGATGTGGAGGTGGTGAATGTCTCTTCATTCTCGAACACCGTTGAGGTTCGCAGCTCAGATATATGTTGAGAACATTATTCTCATTCGCAGCCATGTTTTCTGATGTGTATGTATGTACACGTGTATTGCCACATAGGCCTATGCCGCCAGTATCCTGACGCATGAGTCTCTCAGTTTGGTTTTTTTCCAGTGAGAAATTTGGCAATATTTTGTCTAGGATGTCGAGCTGGTGAGTGTCTCTTTATTCTCGAACAACGTTGAGGCTCACAGCTCAGATATATGTCGAGAAAATTATCCTCATTCGCAGCCATGTTTTCTTATGTGTATGTATGTACACGTGTATTGCCTCGTAGGCCTATGCCGCCAGTGTCCTGACGCATGAGCCTCAAAGTTTTGGTTTCTTCCGGTGAGAATTTTGGCGATGTGTTAGCTCAGATGTGGAGGTGGTGAATGTCTCTTCATTCTCGAACACCGTTGAGGTTTGCAGCTCAGATATATGTTGAGAACATTATCCTCATTCGCAGCCATGTTTTCTGATGTGTATGTATGTACACGTGTATTGCCACATAGGCCTATGCCGCCAGTATCCTGACGCATGAGTCTCTCAGTTTGGGATTTTTCCAGTGAGAAATTTGGCAATATTTTGTCTAGGATGTCGAGCTGGTGAGTGTCTCTTTATTCTCGAACAACGTTGAGGCTCGCAGCTCAGATATATGTCGAGAAAATTATCCTCATTCGCAGCCATGTTTTCTTTTGTGTATGGATGTACACGTGTATTGCCACATAGGCATATGCCGCCAGTGTCCTGACGCATGAGTCTTTCAGTTTTTTTTTTTCCAGTGAGAAACTTTGCAATATGTTGGCTCATATGTCGAGCTGGTGAGTGTCTCTTCATTCTCCAACAACGTTGAGGTTCGCAGCTCAGATATAAGTCGAGAAAATTATCCTCATTCGCAGCCATGTGTTCTGATATGTATGTATGTACACGTGTATTGCCTCATAGGCCTATGCCGCCAGTGTCCTGACGCATGAGTCTCAAAGTTTTGGTCTCTTCCGGTGAGAATTTTGGCGATGTGTTAGCTCAGATGTGGAGGTGGTGAATGTCTCTTCATTCTCGAACACCGTTGAGGTTCGCAGCTCAGATATATGTCGAGAAAATTATCCTCATTCGCAGCCATGTTTTCTTATGTGTATGTGTGTACACGTGTATTGCCTCATAGGCCTATGCCGCCAGTGTCCTGACTCATGGGTCGCAGAGTTTGGTTGTTTTCCAGTGAGAAATTTGGCAATATTTTGGCTCGGATGGCGAGCTGGTGAGTGTTTCTTCATTCTCGAACAACGTTGAGGCTCGCAGCTCAGATATATGTCGAAAAACTATCCTCATTTGCAGCCATGTTTTATTATGAGTATGTATGTACCCGTGTATTGCAGCATAGGCCTATGCCGCCAGTATCCTGACGCATGAGTTTCTCAGTTTGTTATTTTTTCCATTGAGAAATTTGGCAATATTTTTGCTCAGATGTCGGGTTGGTGAGTGTCTCCTCATTCTCGAACAGCGTTGAGGCTCGCAGTTCAAATATAAGTCGAAAGAATTATCCTCATTCGCAGCCATGTTTTCTGATGTGTATGTATGTACATGTGTATCGCCACATAGGCATATGCCGCCAGTGTCCTGACGCATGAGTCTCAAAGTTTTGGTCTCTTCCGGTGAAAATTTTGGCGATATGTTAGCTCAGATGTGGAGGTGAAGAATGTCTCTTCATTCTCGAACAACGTTGAGGTTCGCAGCTCAGATATATGTCAAAAAATTATCCTCATTCGCAGCCATGTTTTCTTATGATTATGTATGTACCCGTGTATTGCCGCATAGGCCTATGCCGCCAGTATCCTGACGCATGATTCTCTCAGTTTGTTATTTTTTCCGGTGAGAAATTTGGCAATATTTTGGCTGGGATGGCGAGCTGGTGAATGTCTCTTCAATCTCGAACAACGTTGAGGCTCGCAGCTCAGATATATGGCGAGAAAAATATTCTCATTCGCAGCCATGTTTTCTGATGTGTTTGTATGTACACGTGTAGTGCCACATAGGCATATGCCACCAGTGTCCTGACGCATGAGTCTCTCAGTTTAGGTTTGTTGCAGTGAGAAATTTGGCAATATTTTGTCTCGGATGTCGAGCTGGTGAGTGTCTCTTTATTCTCGAACAACGTAGAGGCTCGCAGCTCAGATATATGTCGAGAAAATTATCCTCATTTGCAGCCATGTTTTCTTATGTGTATGTATGTACACGTGTATTGCCTCGTAGGCCTATGCCGCCAGTGTCCTGACGCATGAGTCTCAAAGTTGTGGTCTCTTCCGGTAAGAATTTTGGCGATGTGTTAGCTCAGATGTGGAGGTGGTGAATGTCTCTTCATTCTCGAACACCGTTGAGGTTCGCAGCTCAGATATATGTTGAGAACATTATCCTCATTCGCAGCCATGTTTTCTGATGTGTATGTATGTACACGTGTATTGCCACATAGGCCTATGCCGCCAGTGTCCTCACGCATGAGTCTCTCAGTTTGGGTTTTTTTCAGTGAGAAATGTTGCAATATTTTGGCTCAGATGTCGAGCTGGTGAGTGTCTCTTCATTCTCCAACAACGTTGAGGTTCGCAGCTCAGATATAAGTCGAAAAAATTATCCTCATTCGCAGCCATGTTTTCTTATGTGTATGTATGTACACGTGTATTGCCACATAAACATATGCCGCCAGTGTCCTGACACATGAGTCTCTCAGTTTTTGGTTTTTTTTCTAGTGAGAAATTTGGCAATATTTTGGCTCGGATGTCGAGCTGGTGAGTGTCTCTTTATTCTCGAACAACGTTGAGGCTCGCAGCTCAGACATATGTCGAGAAAATTTTCCTCATTCGCAGCCATGTTTTCTTAAGTGTATGTATGTACACGTGTATTGCCACATAGGCATATGCAGCCAGTGTCGTGACGCATGAGTCTCTCACTTTGGTTTTTTTCCAGTGAGAAACTTTGCAATATGTTGGCTCAGATGTCGAGCTGGTGAGTGTCTCTTCATTCTCCAACAACGTTGAGGTTCGCAGCTCAGATATAAGTCGAGAAAATTATCCTCATTCGCAGCCATGTTTTCTGATATGTATGTATGTACACGTGTATTGCCACATAAACATATGCCGTCAGTGTCCTGACACATGAGTCTCTCAGTTTTTTGTTTTTTTTCTAGTGAGAAATTTGGCAATATTTTGGCTCGGATGTCGAGCTGGTGAGTGTCTCTTCATTCTCGAACAACGTTGAGGCTCGCAGCTCAGATATATGTCGAGAAAATTATCCTCATTCGCAGCCATGTTTTCGTATGTGTATGTATGTACATGTGTATTGCCGCATAGGCCTATGCCGCCAGTATCCTGACGCATGAGTCTCTAAGCTTGTTTGTTTTCCAGTGAGAAATTTGGCAATATTTTTGCTCAGATGTCGGGCTGGTGAGTGTCCCTTCATTCTCAAACAACGTTGAGGCTCGCAGCTCAGATATAAGTCGAGAAAATTATCCTCATTCGCAGCCATGTTTTCTGATGTTTTTGTATGTACATGTGTAGTGCCACATAGGCATATGCCGCCAGTGTCCTGACGCATGAGTCTCTCAGTTTAGGTTTGTTCCAGTGAGAAATTTGGCAATATTTTGGCTCAGATGTCGAGCTGGTGAGTGTCTCTTCATTCTCGAACAACGTTGAGGCTCGCAGCTCAGATATATGTCGAGAAAATTGTGTTCATTCGCAGCCATGTTTTCTTGTATGTATGTATGTACACGTGTATTGTCACATAGGCATATACCGCCAGTGTCCTGACGCATGAGTCTCTCAGTTTGGTTTTTTTTCCAGTGAGAAACTTTGCAATATTTTGGCTCAGATGTCGAGCTAGTGAGTGTCTATTCATTCTACAACAACGTTGAGGTTCGCAGCACAGATATAAGTCGAGAAAATTATCCTCATTCGCAGCCATGTTTTCTGATATGTATGTATGTACACGTGTATTGCCACATGAACATATGCCGCCAGTGTCCTGACACATGAGTCTCTCAGTTTTTGGGTTTTTTTCTAGTGAGAAATTTGGCAATATTTTGGCTCGGATGTCGAGCTGGTGAGTGTCTCTTCATTCTCCAACAACGTTGAGGTTCGCAGCTCAGATATAAGTCGAGAAAATTATCCTCATTCGCAGCCATGTGTTCTGATATGTATGTATGTACACGTGTATTGCCTCATAGGCCTATGCCGCCGGTGTCCTGACGCATGAGTCTCAAAGTTTTGGTCTCTTCCGGTGAGAATTTTGGCGATGTGTTAGCTCAGATGTGGAGGTGGTGAATGTCTCTTCATTCTCGAACACCGTTGAGGTTCGCAGCTCAGATATATTTTGAGAACATTATCCTCATTCGCAGCCATGTTTTCTGATGTGTATGTATGTACACGTGTATTGCCACATAGGCCTATGCCGCCAGTGTCCTCACGCATGAGTCTCTCAGTTTGGGTTTTTTCCAGTGAGAAATTTTGCAATATTTTGGCTCAGATGTCGAGCTGGTGAGTGTTTCTTCATTCTCCAACAACGTTGAGGTTCGCAGCTCAGATATAAGTCGAAAAAATTATCCTCATTCGCAGCCATGTTTTCTGATAGGTATGTATGCACACGTGTATTGCCACATAGACATATGCCGCCAGTGTCCTGACACATGAGTCTCTCAGTTTGTTTTTTTCCAGTGAGAAATTTGGCAATATTTAGGCTCAGATGTCGAGCGGGTGAGTGTCTCTTCATTCTCGAACAACGTTGAGGTACGCAGTTCAGATACATGTCGAGAAAATTATCCTCATTCGCAGCCATGTTTTCTGATGTGTATGTATGTATGTACACGTGTATTGCCACATAGGCCTATGCCGCCAGTGTCCTGACACATGAGTCTCACAGTTTGGGTTTTTTCCAGTGAGAAATTTGGCAATATTTTGGCTCAGATGTCGAGCTGGTTATTGTCTCTTCATTCTCGAACACCGTTGAGGTTCGCAGCTCAGATATATGTCGAGAAAATTGTGTTCATTCGCAGCCATGTTTTCTTGTGTGTATGGATGTACACGTGTATTGCCACATAGGCCTATGCCGCCAGTATCCTGACACATGAGTCTCTCAGTTTGTTTTTTTCCAGTGAGAAATTTTGCAATATTTTGGCTCAGATGTCGAGCTGGCGAGTGTCTCTTCATTCTCGAACAATGTTGAGGTTCGCATCTCAGATATAAGTTCATAAAATTATCCTCATTCGCAGCCATGTTTTCTTATGTTTATGCGTTTGTTTTTGATTGAAATAGGGGACGTATGACAAAGGGAACAATGGGGTCCCCTATTCCGCAAAGGTCCCCGATTCAGACTCGTGTGCAAATCCTATGGCGATCATCCGAAAACGTTAGAGTACAAACAAAAGAGGGAAGACGGTCGGACAATGCCCCGTCCCCTATTGACGGCATTTACCCACTTGCGTGCGTGTACACGTGTATTGCCGCATAGGCTTATGTCGCCAGTGTCCAGAAGCATGAGTCTCTCAGTTTAGGTTTGTTCCAGTGAGAAATTTGGCAATATTTTGGCTCAGATGTCGAGCTGCTGAGTGTCTCTTCATTCTCGAACAACGTTGAGGCTCGCAGCTCAGATATATGTCGAGAAAATTATGCTCATTCGCAGCGATGTTTTCTTATGTGTATGTATGTACACGTGTATTGCCACATAAACATATGCCGCCAGTGTCCTGACGCATGAGTCTCTCAGTTTGTTTGTTTTCCAGTGAAAAATTTGGCAATATTTTGGCTCGGATGTCGAGCTGGTGAGTGTCTCTTCATTCTCGAACAACGTTGAGGTTCGCATCTCAGATATAAGTTCATAAAATTATCCTCATTCGCAGCCATGTTTTTTTTTGTTTATGCGTGTACACGTGTATTGCCGCATAGGCTTATGTCGCCAGTGTCCAGAAGCATGAGTCTCACAGTTTTTTGTTTTTTTCCAGTGAGAAATTTGGCAATATTTTGGCTCGGATGTCGAGCTGGTAAGTGTCTCTTCATTCTCGAACAACGTTGAGGATCGCAGCTCAGATATATGTCGTGAAAATTGTCCTCATTCGCAGCCATGTTTTCTTATGTGTATGTATGTACACGTGTATTGCCTCATAGGCCTATGCCGCCCGTGTCCTGACGTATGAGTCTCACAGTTTTGGTTTTTTCCAGTGAGAAATTTGGAAATATTTTGGCTCAGATGTCGAGCTGGCGAGTGTCTCTTCATTCTCGAACTACGTTGAGGTTCGCAGCTCAGATATGATTCAAGAGGGCGCCATGTAGGCTAGACGTGGATTTCTCGAGCTCCGTTTGTGTGCTGTAAAAAATCACTTTTCTCCAGCTTCTATACCTATTTTTGCAAAATATACGGGTGATAAGTCATTACTACCAACCAGTCCCTTCTTGGATTACTGCCAACAGTCGCAAAATGCCAAAACGAGGTGAGAAATTAACAGCAAAGTCGAATCAGATCGGTGCAGGAAAGAGTGTGTCTGCTCCCCAGACCCCAACTATGCCCACTCTTTATCCTGCTGGGGAACCAGTCTCACCAGATGACCAGTCCCACTCCCAGCTGAAAGCGTCGACTCCTCGTGATGACACCGATTTTCAACGATATGTCAAGAAGTCACTAATCGATCTTCACCGAGGCCAGGCTGATATAAATCGTCGGATCACCCAGCTTGAAACAAATATCAACGAATCCATCCAGTTTGAAAGCAGACGTATCACTGACCTCGAAGACAAGGTAAAGGAGCTGGAGAAAATGTGCCAACATATCTCCACAGTCGATCAACAGCTTGCTAACCATAACGATGCACTTAACAAACTTGAAAGATTCAGCAGGCGTAACAACATAAGAGTCATTGGTCTGCCGCAGAAGAACGATGAAGACAGCCTGAGCCTCTGCAAGAATCTTCTCCAAACCAAATTTGGCCTCAGCAACGTCAAAATTGAAAGAGCGCATCGCGACGGTCCCAAGATTTCGGGAAAGCCCCAGCATCTCCTCTTCAAGCTTAACGGTTATCAAGACAAACTTGAAATCTTGCGGAACCAGCGCCAGGCACTGGCAGGAGAGTCCTACTTCTGTGTGGAGGACCACACCAGACAAGATCTACAGGAAAGACGCAGGTGGAAGTCGGAAGTCAGCAAGGCCTATCAAGAAGGTAACAAGTATCGTTTTTATGCTGGAAAGTGGCGCGGCAATGGAGGTGTACCGGCCGTCTTTCCCGAGCACTAACTTAACTAGACCCACATCTTTAATACTGCATTCTAAGAATCATTGCATATTTACAGCTTCCCATGACAAGCATTGCATAACAGCCCGTTTCATATTCTTGTTTGTTTAGTTGTTGTCTGTGATTTAATTTCGATATTTATATTGACAACATTAATGTTACGTTATTCATTCGGTTGTTTATTATTTGCAAGGTTCTATGCTTGCCTAATTTATTTAATTTGTTTAATTCTGTTTTCTGTTAATATATATTGTTTTTTATATTATTTTACTTTATTTTGACTATCTCAAGCTTTAAATTGTTTTGCCTACTGATTGCTAATCGCTTGGTTGTTTATTGCTCTATTCTGCTTTGCTTATTTAGCAAAGTGTCCACCTTTCACTTCATCATTGTTGCTGCTTATATGAGTTCGTTTTCGTGTGCTTAATGTTGATTGGAGAGGTTTATTTTAACCGAGCTCCTGAACCACTTTAATATTGTTTTCTTTTCAGAAACCATTTAATTTTCATTGATTTGTTTTGTCTACCATATGTGTATTTACTTTTAAATTGTCGTATGTAGTATGTTTCCTCACTTTAATCGAACCCCCTCTGATGACGGAGAAGATGATTCCGATATTAATGTAAATGATTGTGGTTATCTTGATTGTACCGAATTCAATGCCTTAAATGTTTCGACACCCAGTACTTTTTCTATTTTTTATATGAATTCCAGGAGCCTGTGTAGACATTTCTTCGACATCCATGATTTTCTTGCCACTCTCGACCATTCTTTTTCTATCTACGGCTTCACCGAAACCTGGTTTAAGGAGGTCCCTCCGTCTTATGTCCACATGGATAATTATAATATTGTCCATTCATCTAGATCTCTTCGGCAAGGCGGAGGGGCCGCCATGTTTGTGAGCTCTTCGCTGAATTTTCGTATCCGTGAAGATTTAATACCTTCTTCACCGGACGACTTTGAATCTATTTTCATTGAAATTCAGCGAGACGGTATTCGCAACCTCATTGTTGGAAATGTTTACAGGGCTCCTGGTACTTCTTTTGTTACATTTAACAGTTGCTTTGATTCATGCCTAGCTAAAATAGCGAGCGAAGGGAAGCTGTGTTACATAATGGGCGATTTCAACCTCAATTTACTTAATTGTAATGACCACCAGCCCACAGACGTCTTTTTGAACGCCATCTATTGTTATGGTTTCCGACCTTTAATCACCAACCCCACTCGTATCACTCCAAACTCTGCCACACTAATTGATAATATACTAACCAATTCAGATCTAGATACCTCAGCGGGAATTCTGTATTCTGATATTACTGACCATCATCCACTTTTCCAATATACCACCTCGTGTTTCCAGAACCCAGTGCGTGTGGAGAAGACCTTTCATACCAGGAACATCAATAATAACTCTCTTCATTCTTTTAACACAGATCTTGCCAACACTGATTGGAGTGAAGTTTGTGAGAAACAAGATGCCGACTCAGCCTACGACGTTTTTCTCTCAGTTTTTTCTTCCCTTTATAACTATCACTTTCCTCTCATCACTAACACTGTTGGACACCTTAAGAAAAATCAACCTTGGATCAACCAGTCTTTAATCAATTCTTGTCTATTTAAAAACAGACTACACAGGAGATGTATACGTAACCCAACTGAAGTCAACAAGCATAGGTATAAAGTGTTTCGTAATCGATTAACTGCTACTATTCGATCTACCAAGAAAGAATACTACTCTCATCAACTTCTTCGACATAAAAATAACCTAAAAAAACTCTGGCGAGAATTAAACAGCATGCTCGGCAAGAAAAAAGACACTTCCTTGCCAGATGATTTCACAGATGGACAAAACACTTATACTAGTCCCCCAGATATCGCCGACTCTTTCAATAAGTTCTTCACTAACATTGGTTCTTCATTAGCAAACAAAATTCCGGCCTCTAACACCAACTTTACCGATACCCTTCACAATTCTAATGCTTCCTCTTTCTTCCTCTTACCAACCAATGCAGATGAAATTATCAAGATTGCCAAGAAACTCAAGAATGGAAGCAGTTGTGGATTTGACGGCATCAGCTCTAATGTTGTGAAATCTGTTCTCCCCCTTATTGCCGAACCTCTTAGCTACATCTTCAATCTCTCGTTTCTAACCGCTTCTGTTCCTTTAAAACTCAAGATCGCTAAAATTATTCCCATCTTCAAAAAGGGTGATAAAAGCAACATTAATAACTACAGACCTATTTCTATCTTGCCCTGCTTTTCCAAAATTCTCGAGAGGCTAGTCTACAACCGTCTGTCTCAATTCCTTTCTCAATTCCAGATTCTGTCCGATCAACAATATGGTTTCCGGCCCAAACACTCCACAGACATGTCTTTAATTCAACTCGTCGACAGAATTACCAATGCTTTCACAAACAAACTCTGTTCTATTGGTATTTTTCTTGATCTTTCAAAAGCTTTTGACACTAGTAATCATTCCATTCTTCTCTCTAAACTGGATCACTATGGCATTAGGGGAACTCCTCTTCACTGGTTTTCTGACTATCTCTCCAATCGACATCAGTATACTTCTATTAAGAATACTGATTCTACTCGACTTGAAATTCAGCATGGGGTCCCTCAAGGGTCCATCCTTGGTCCTCTTCTTTTCTTGATTTACATTAATGACCTATGTTTCTCTTCCCAAATCTTAGATTTCACTCTGTTTGCTGATGACACCACCATTTTCCACTCAAGCTCCAATGTCTCTTCTCTGGTCGACACCTTAAACTCTGAACTCGTCAATGTTTCATCTTGGTTTAAGGCCAATAAACTTTCTCTCAATCTGACTAAAACCAACTTCATTTTCTTCAGCAAAGATTCTTCCCGTCAACATCTCGACTTACCTCCAGTTAAAATTGACAATATTTCCATCACAAGGGTTGACTCGGTCAAATTTCTTGGTGTCACTCTTGACTATAAACTCTCCTGGGTCGAACATATCTCCTCTGTAACAAATGTAGTCTCACGCAATACCGGTGTTCTGTCCAAACTTCGTTTATGGCTTCCCTCTGGATGCCTGTTCTTGCTTTATAATTCACTTATTCTCCCTTACTTAAACTATTGTAATATTGTTTGGTCAAACACGTCCTCTAATAAGCTGTACTCTTTATACATTACGCAAAAAAGAGCTATTCGTATTTGCACTAACTCACACTATCGGGAGCACTCTGCACCTTTATTTTCAAGGCTACGTACTCTCACTCTTAATGACTTGACGAAATTTCACACAGCGATATTCATGTACAAATTTGCACGCAATCTTCTCCCCAACAGTTTCTCGTCATTCTTCTCATCAGTCCAAAGCATACACGTATATAACACCAGATCCCGACACAATTTATATGTTCCATTCACCCGCACCTTATATTCTGCATCTACTCTCCGTTTCTATGGTCCTCGTTTATGGAACTCCATTGACAATGATATTAGAACAATGTCGTCTGTGGGTCGTTTTAAATCGTCTTACAAAAAGGCGCTCCTGTCACAATATGTAACGTAGCTTCCCTCCTTAGCTCTACTCTGCTCTGCTGCATGGTGTCAATGTGAAATCTATATCTAACTTGTTATCTTTATTGGAATTGTCTCCCTGTCTCAGTCTCCACTGTCTCATCCATTGTTTTGTTTTGTTTTGTCTTCTTTGTTCTTTGTCCGTTCGTTCGTGTTAATTCCTATCGTTTGTATATTGCCTGTCTTATGATTGTCTGTGTCAGGCTGTTCTCTACAAGCCTCGGTTTATTTGAACAGCCCCAAACTGTTCACTCCCTTCAATAATCTCTAGTTTATTGTTTCAGATTTTGTGCTCTTAATATTAATAGTTACGCATATTTCTTTTTGTTTATTTAAAAAATCTAACCTAACTTGCTTGTGAAAAGTTTGGAAATAAACGTTTCGAATAATAATAATAATAATAGATATAAGTTCATAACATTATCCTCATTCGCAGCCATGTTTTCTTATGTTTATGCGTGTACATGTGTATTGCCGCATAGGCCTATGCCGCCAGTGTCCTGACGCATGAGTCTCAAAGTTTTGGTCTCTTCCGGTGAGAATGTTTGGCGATATGTTAGCTCAGATGTGGAGGTGGTGAATGTCTCTTCATTCTCCAACAACGTTGAGGTTCGCAGCTCAGATATATGTCGAGAACATTATCCTCATTCGCAGCCATGTTTTCTGATGTGTACGTATGTACACGTGTATTGCCACATAGGCCTATGCCGCCAGTATCCTGACGCATGAGTCTCTCAGTTTGGGTTTTTTCCAGTGAGAAATTTGGCAATATTGTGGCTCGGATGTCGAGCTGGTGAGTGTCTCTTTATTCTCGAACAACGTTCAGGCTCGCAGCTCAGATATATGTCGAGAAAATTATCCTCATTCGCAGCCATGTTTTCTTATGTGTATGTATGTACACGTGTATTGCCACATAGGCATATGCCGCCAGTGTCCTGACGCATGAGTTTCTCAGTTTGGTTTTTTTCCAGTGAGAAACTTTGCAATATGTTGGCTCAGATGTCGAGTTGGTGAGTGTCTCTTCATTCTCCAACAACGTTGAGGTTCGCAGCTCAGATATAAGTCGAGAAAATTATCCTCATTCGCAGCCATGTGTTCTGATATGTATGTGTGTACACGTGTATTGCCTCATAGGCCTATGCCGCCAGTGTCCTGACGCATGAGTCTCAAAGTTTTGGTCTCTTCCGGTGAGAATTTTGACGATGTGTTAGCTCAGATGTGGAGGTGGTGAATGTCTCTTCATTCTCGAACACCGTTGAGGTTCGCAGCTCAGATATATGTCGAGAACATTATCCTCATTCGCAGCCATGTTTTCTTATGTGTATGTTTGTACACGCGTATTGCCTCATAGGCCTATGCCGCCAGTGTCCTGACTCATGGGTCTCAGAGTTTGGATTTTTTCCGGTGAGAAATTTGGCAATATTTTGGCTCAGATGTTGAGCTGGTGAGTGTCTCTTCATTCTCGAACAACGTTGAGGCTCGCAGCTCAGATATATGGCGAGAAAAATATTCTCATTCGCAGCCATGTTTTCTGATGTGTTTGTATGTACACGTGTAGTGCCACATAGGCATATGCCGCCAGTGTCCTGACGCATGAGTCTCTCAGTTTAGGTTTGTTCCAGTGAGAAATTTGGAAATATTTTGGCTCAGATGTCGAGCTGGTGAGTGTCTCTTCATTCTCGAACAACGTTGAGGTTCGCAGCTCAGATATATGTCGAGAACATTATCCTCATTCGCAGCCATGTTTTCTGATGTGTATGTATGTACACGTGTATTGCCACATAGGCCTATGCCGCCAGTATCCTGACGCATGAGTATCTCAGTTTGGTTTTTTTCCAGTGAGAAATTTGGCAATATTTTGTCTAGGATGTCGAGCTGGTGAGTGTCTCTTTATTCTCGAACAACGTTGAGGCTCGCAGCTCAGATATATGTCGAGAAAAATATCCTCATTCGCAGCCATGTTTTCTTATGTGTATGTATGTACACGTGTATTGCCTCGTAGGCCTATGCCGCCAGTGTCCTGACGCATGAGCCTCAAAGTTTTGGTTTCTTCCGGTGAGAATTTTGGCGATGTGTTAGCTCAGATGTGGAGGTGGTGAATGTCTCTTCATTCTCGAACACCGTTGAGGTTCGCAGCTCAGATATATGTTGAGAACATTATTCTCATTCGCAGCCATGTTTTCTGATGTGTATGTATGTACACGTGTATTGCCACATAGGCCTATGCCGCCAGTATCCTGACGCATGAGTCTCTCAGTTTGGTTTTTTTCCAGTGAGAAATTTGGCAATATTTTGTCTAGGATGTCGAGCTGGTGAGTGTCTCTTTATTCTCGAACAACGTTGAGGCTCACAGCTCAGATATATGTCGAGAAAATTATCCTCATTCGCAGCCATGTTTTCTTATGTGTATGTATGTACACGTGTATTGCCTCGTAGGCCTATGCCGCCAGTGTCCTGACGCATGAGCCTCAAAGTTTTGGTTTCTTCCGGTGAGAATTTTGGCGATGTGTTAGCTCAGATGTGGAGGTGGTGAATGTCTCTTCATTCTCGAACACCGTTGAGGTTTGCAGCTCAGATATATATTGAGAACATTATCCTCATTCGCAGCCATGTTTTCTGATGTGTATGTATGTACACGTGTATTGCCACATAGGCCTATGCCGCCAGTATCCTGACGCATGAGTCTCTCAGTTTGGGATTTTTCCAGTGAGAAATTTGGCAATATTTTGTCTAGGATGTCGAGCTGGTGAGTGTCTCTTTATTCTCGAACAACGTTGAGGCTCGCAGCTCAGATATATGTCGAGAAAATTATCCTCATTCGCAGCCATGTTTTCTTTTGTGTATGGATGTACACGTGTATTGCCACATAGGCATATGCCGCCAGTGTCCTGACGCATGAGTCTTTCAGTTTTTTTTTTTCCAGTGAGAAACTTTGCAATATGTTGGCTCATATGTCGAGCTGGTGAGTGTCTCTTCATTCTCCAACAACGTTGAGGTTCGCAGCTCAGATATAAGTCGAGAAAATTATCCTCATTCGCAGCCATGTGTTCTGATATGTATGTATGTACACGTGTATTGCCTCATAGGCCTATGCCGCCAGTGTCCTGACGCATGAGTCTCAAAGTTTTGGTCTCTTCCGGTGAGAATTTTGGCGATGTGTTAGCTCAGATGTGGAGGTGGTGAATGTCTCTTCATTCTCGAACACCGTTGAGGTTCGCAGCTCAGATATATGTCGAGAAAATTATCCTCATTCGCAGCCATGTTTTCTTATGTGTATGTGTGTACACGTGTATTGCCTCATAGGCCTATGCCGCCAGTGTCCTGACTCATGGGTCGCAGAGTTTGGTTGTTTTCCAGTGAGAAATTTGGCAATATTTTGGCTCGGATGGCGAGCTGGTGAGTGTTTCTTCATTCTCGAACAACGTTGAGGCTCGCAGCTCAGATATATGTCGAAAAACTATCCTCATTTGCAGCCATGTTTTATTATGAGTATGTATGTACCCGTGTATTGCAGCATAGGCCTATGCCGCCAGTATCCTGACGCATGAGTTTCTCAGTTTGTTATTTTTTCCAGTGAGAAATTTGGCAATATTTTTGCTCAGATGTCGGGTTGGTGAGTGTCTCCTCATTCTCGAACAGCGTTGAGGCTCGCAGTTCAAATATAAGTCGAAAGAATTATCCTCATTCGCAGCCATGTTTTCTGATGTGTATGTATGTACATGTGTATCGCCACATAGGCATATGCCGCCAGTGTCCTGACGCATGAGTCTCAAAGTTTTGGTCTCTTCCGGTGAAAATTTTGGCGATATGTTAGCTCAGATGTGGAGGTGAAGAATGTCTCTTCATTCTCGAACAACGTTGAGGTTCGCAGCTCAGATATATGTCAAAAAATTATCCTCATTCGCAGCCATGTTTTCTTATGATTATGTATGTACCCGTGTATTGCCGCATAGGCCTATGCCGCCAGTATCCTGACGCATGATTCTCTCAGTTTGTTATTTTTTCCGGTGAGAAATTTGGCAATATTTTGGCTGGGATGGCGAGCTGGTGAATGTCTCTTCAATCTCGAACAACGTTGAGGCTCGCAGCTCAGATATATGGCGAGAAAAATATTCTCATTCGCAGCCATGTTTTCTGATGTGTTTGTATGTACACGTGTAGTGCCACATAGGCATATGCCACCAGTGTCCTGACGCATGAGTCTCTCAGTTTAGGTTTGTTGCAGTGAGAAATTTGGCAATATTTTGTCTCGGATGTCGAGCTGGTGAGTGTCTCTTTATTCTCGAACAACGTAGAGGCTCGCAGCTCAGATATATGTCGAGAAAATTATCCTCATTTGCAGCCATGTTTTCTTATGTGTATGTATGTACACGTGTATTGCCTCGTAGGCCTATGCCGCCAGTGTCCTGACGCATGAGTCTCAAAGTTGTGGTCTCTTCCGGTAAGAATTTTGGCGATGTGTTAGCTCAGATGTGGAGGTGGTGAATGTCTCTTCATTCTCGAACACCGTTGAGGTTCGCAGCTCAGATATATGTTGAGAACATTATCCTCATTCGCAGCCATGTTTTCTGATGTGTATGTATGTACACGTGTATTGCCACATAGGCCTATGCCGCCAGTGTCCTCACGCATGAGTCTCTCAGTTTGGGTTTTTTTCAGTGAGAAATGTTGCAATATTTTGGCTCAGATGTCGAGCTGGTGAGTGTCTCTTCATTCTCCAACAACGTTGAGGTTCGCAGCTCAGATATAAGTCGAAAAAATTATCCTCATTCGCAGCCATGTTTTCTTATGTGTATGTATGTACACGTGTATTGCCACATAAACATATGCCGCCAGTGTCCTGACACATGAGTCTCTCAGTTTTTGGTTTTTTTTCTAGTGAGAAATTTGGCAATATTTTGGCTCGGATGTCGAGCTGGTGAGTGTCTCTTTATTCTCGAACAACGTTGAGGCTCGCAGCTCAGACATATGTCGAGAAAATTATCCTCATTCGCAGCCATGTTTTCTTAAGTGTATGTATGTACACGTGTATTGCCACATAGGCATATGCAGCCAGTGTCGTGACGCATGAGTCTCTCACTTTGGTTTTTTTCCAGTGAGAAACTTTGCAATATGTTGGCTCAGATGTCGAGCTGGTGAGTGTCTCTTCATTCTCCAACAACGTTGAGGTTCGCAGCTCAGATATAAGTCGAGAAAATTATCCTCATTCGCAGCCATGTTTTCTGATATGTATGTATGTACACGTGTATTGCCACATAAACATATGCCGTCAGTGTCCTGACACATGAGTCTCTCAGTTTTTTGTTTTTTTTCTAGTGAGAAATTTGGCAATATTTTGGCTCGGATGTCGAGCTGGTGAGTGTCTCTTCATTCTCGAACAACGTTGAGGCTCGCAGCTCAGATATATGTCGAGAAAATTATCCTCATTCGCAGCCATGTTTTCGTATGTGTATGTATGTACATGTGTATTGCCGCATAGGCCTATGCCGCCAGTATCCTGACGCATGAGTCTCTAAGCTTGTTTGTTTTCCAGTGAGAAATTTGGCAATATTTTTGCTCAGATGTCGGGCTGGTGAGTGTCCCTTCATTCTCAAACAACGTTGAGGCTCGCAGCTCAGATATAAGTCGAGAAAATTATCCTCATTCGCAGCCATGTTTTCTGATGTTTTTGTATGTACATGTGTAGTGCCACATAGGCATATGCCGCCAGTGTCCTGACGCATGAGTCTCTCAGTTTAGGTTTGTTCCAGTGAGAAATTTGGCAATATTTTGGCTCAGATGTCGAGCTGGTGAGTGTCTCTTCATTCTCGAACAACGTTGAGGCTCGCAGCTCAGATATATGTCGAGAAAATTGTGTTCATTCGCAGCCATGTTTTCTTGTATGTATGTATGTACACGTGTATTGTCACATAGGCATATACCGCCAGTGTCCTGACGCATGAGTCTCTCAGTTTGGTTTTTTTTCCAGTGAGAAACTTTGCAATATTTTGGCTCAGATGTCGAGCTAGTGAGTGTCTATTCATTCTACAACAACGTTGAGGTTCGCAGCACAGATATAAGTCGAGAAAATTATCCTCATTCGCAGCCATGTTTTCTGATATGTATGTATGTACACGTGTATTGCCACATGAACATATGCCGCCAGTGTCCTGACACATGAGTCTCTCAGTTTTTGGGTTTTTTTCTAGTGAGAAATTTGGCAATATTTTGGCTCGGATGTCGAGCTGGTGAGTGTCTCTTCATTCTCCAACAACGTTGAGGTTCGCAGCTCAGATATAAGTCGAGAAAATTATCCTCATTCGCAGCCATGTGTTCTGATATGTATGTATGTACACGTGTATTGCCTCATAGGCCTATGCCGCCGGTGTCCTGACGCATGAGTCTCAAAGTTTTGGTCTCTTCCGGTGAGAATTTTGGCGATGTGTTAGCTCAGATGTGGAGGTGGTGAATGTCTCTTCATTCTCGAACACCGTTGAGGTTCGCAGCTCAGATATATTTTGAGAACATTATCCTCATTCGCAGCCATGTTTTCTGATGTGTATGTATGTACACGTGTATTGCCACATAGGCCTATGCCGCCAGTGTCCTCACGCATGAGTCTCTCAGTTTGGGTTTTTTCCAGTGAGAAATTTTGCAATATTTTGGCTCAGATGTCGAGCTGGTGAGTGTTTCTTCATTCTCCAACAACGTTGAGGTTCGCAGCTCAGATATAAGTCGAAAAAATTATCCTCATTCGCAGCCATGTTTTCTGATAGGTATGTATGCACACGTGTATTGCCACATAGACATATGCCGCCAGTGTCCTGACACATGAGTCTCTCAGTTTGTTTTTTTCCAGTGAGAAATTTGGCAATATTTAGGCTCAGATGTCGAGCGGGTGAGTGTCTCTTCATTCTCGAACAACGTTGAGGTACGCAGTTCAGATACATGTCGAGAAAATTATCCTCATTCGCAGCCATGTTTTCTGATGTGTATGTATGTATGTACACGTGTATTGCCACATAGGCCTATGCCGCCAGTGTCCTGACACATGAGTCTCACAGTTTGGGTTTTTTCCAGTGAGAAATTTGGCAATATTTTGGCTCAGATGTCGAGCTGGTTATTGTCTCTTCATTCTCGAACACCGTTGAGGTTCGCAGCTCAGATATATGTCGAGAAAATTGTGTTCATTCGCAGCCATGTTTTCTTGTGTGTATGGATGTACACGTGTATTGCCACATAGGCCTATGCCGCCAGTATCCTGACACATGAGTCTCTCAGTTTGTTTTTTTCCAGTGAGAAATTTTGCAATATTTTGGCTCAGATGTCGAGCTGGCGAGTGTCTCTTCATTCTCGAACAATGTTGAGGTTCGCATCTCAGATATAAGTTCATAAAATTATCCTCATTCGCAGCCATGTTTTCTTATGTTTATGCGTGTACACGTGTATTGCCGCATAGGCTTATGTCGCCAGTGTCCAGAAGCATGAGTCTCTCAGTTTAGGTTTGTTCCAGTGAGAAATTTGGCAATATTTTGGCTCAGATGTCGAGCTGCTGAGTGTCTCTTCATTCTCGAACAACGTTGAGGCTCGCAGCTCAGATATATGTCGAGAAAATTATGCTCATTCGCAGCGATGTTTTCTTATGTGTATGTATGTACACGTGTATTGCCACATAAACATATGCCGCCAGTGTCCTGACGCATGAGTCTCTCAGTTTGTTTGTTTTCCAGTGAAAAATTTGGCAATATTTTGGCTCGGATGTCGAGCTGGGGAGTGTCTCTTCATTCTCGAACAACGTTGAGGTTCGCATCTCAGATATAAGTTCATAAAATTATCCTCATTCGCAGCCATGTTTTTTTTTGTTTATGCGTGTACACGTGTATTGCCGCATAGGCTTATGTCGCCAGTGTCCAGAAGCATGAGTCTCACAGTTTTTTGTTTTTTTCCAGTGAGAAATTTGGCAATATTTTGGCTCGGATGTCGAGCTGGTAAGTGTCTCTTCATTCTCGAACAACGTTGAGGATCGCAGCTCAGATATATGTCGAGAAAAATATCCTCATTCGCAGACATGTTTTCTGATGTGTTTGTATGTACACGTGTAGGGCCACATAGGCATATGCCGCCAGTGTCCTAACGCATGAGTCTCTCAGTTTAAATTTGTTCCAGTGAGAAATTTGGCAATATTTTGGCTCAGATGTCGAGCTGGCGAGTGTCTCTTCATTCTCGAACAACGTTGAGGTTCGCAGCTAAGATATAAGTCGAGAAAATTTTCCTCATTCGCAGCCATGTTTTCTGATATGTATGTATGTACACGTGTATTGCCACATAAACATATGCCGCCAGTGTCCTGACGCATGAGTCTCTCAGTTTGTTTGTTTTCCAGTGAAAAATTTGGCAATATTTTGGCTCGGATGTCGAGCTGGGGCGTGTCTCTTCATTCTCGAACACCGTTGAGGTTCGCAGCTCAGATATAAGTTCAGAAAATTATCCTCATTCGCAGCCATGTTTTCTGATGTGTATGTATGTACACGTGTATTGCCACATAGGCCTATGCCGCCAGTATCCTGACGCATGAGTCTCTCAGTTTGTTTGTTTTTCCAGTGAGAAATTTGGCAATATTTTGGCTCGGATGTCGAGCTGGTGAGTGTCTCTTCATTCTCGAACAACGTTGAGGCTCGCAGCTCAGATATATGTCGAGAAAATTGTCCTCATTCGCAGCCATGTTTTCTTATGTGTATGGATGTACACGTGCATTGCCACATAGGCCTATGCCGCCAGTGTCCTGACACATGAGTCTCTCAGTTTGTTTTTTTCCAGTGAGAAATTTTGCAATATTTTGGCTCAGATGTCGAGCTGGCGAGTGTCTGTTCATTCTCGAACAATGTTGAGGTTCGCATCTCAGATATAAGTTCATAAAATTATCCTCATTCGCAGCCATGTTTTCTTATGTTTATGCGTGTACACGTGTATTGCCGCATAGGCTTATGTCGCCAGTGTCCAGAAGCATGAGTCTCTCAGTTTAGGTTTGTTCCAGTGAGAAATTTGGCAATATTTTGGCTCAGATGTCGAGCTGCTGAGTGTCTCTTCATTCTCGAACAACGTTGAGGCTCGCAGCTCAGATATATGTCGAGAAAATTATGCTCATTCGCAGCGATGTTTTCTTATGTGTATGTATGTACACGTGTGTTGTCACATAGGCATATACCGCCAGTGTCCTGACGCATGAGTCTCTCAGTTTGGTTTTTTTCCAGTGAGAAACTTTGCAATATTTTGGCTCAGATGTCGAGCTAGTGAGTGTCTCTTCATTCTCCAACAACGTTGAGGTTCGCAGCTAAGATATAAGTCGAGAAAATTATCCTCATTCGCAGCCATGTTTTCTGATATGTATGTATGTACACGTGTATTGCCACATAAACATATGCCGCCAGTGTCCTGACGCATGAGTCTCTCAGTTTGTTTGTTTTCCAGTGAAAAAATTGGCAATATTTTGGCTCGGATGTCGAGCTGGGGAGTGTCTCTTCATTCTCGAACAACGTTGAGGTTCGCATCTCAGATATAAGTTCATCAAATTATCCTCATTCGCAGCCATGTTTTCTTTTGTTTATGCGTGTACACGTGTATTGCCGCATTGGCTAAAAGGCGCCAGTGTCCAGAAGCATGAGTCTCACAGTTTTTTGTTTTTTTCCAGTTAGAAATTTGGCAATATTTTGGCTCGGATGTCGAGCTGGTAAGTGTCTCTTCATTCTCGAACAACGTTGAGGCTCGCAGCTCAGATATATGTCGAGAAAAATATCCTCATTCGCAGACATGTTTTCTGATGTGTATGTATGTACACGTGTATTGCCACATAGGCCTATGCCGCCAGTATACTGACGCATGAGTCTCTCTGTTTAGGTTTGTTCCAGTGAGAAATTTGGCAATATTTTAGCTCAGATGTCGAGCTGGGGAGTGTCTCTTCATTCTCGAACAACGTTGAGGATTGCAGCTCAGATAGAAGTCGAGAAAATTGTCCTCAGTCGCAGACATGTTTACTTCTGTTTATGTATGTACACGTGTATTGCCTCATAGGCCTATGCCGCCAGTGTCCTCACGCATGAGTCTCTCAGTTTGGGTTTTTTCCAGTGAGAAATTTTGCAATATTTTGGCTCAGATGTCGAGCTGGTGAGTGTCTCCTCATTCTCCAACAACGTTGAGGTTCGCAGCTCAGATATAAGTCGAAAAAATTATCCTCATTCGCAGCCATGTTTTCTTATGTTTATGTATGTACACATGTATTACCGCGTAGGCCTATGCCGCCAGTGTCCTGACGCATGAGTCTCACAGTTTGGTTTTTGTCCAGTGAGAAATTTGGCAATATTTTGGCTCAGATGTCGAGCTGGTTATTGTCTCTTCATTCTCGAACAACGTTGAGGTTCTCAGCTCAGATATAAGTTCAGAAAATTATCCTCATTCGCAGCCATGTTTTGTTATATGTATGTATGTACACGTGTATTGCCACATATGCATATGCCGCCAGTGTCCTGACACATGAGTCTCTCAGTTTAATTTTTTTCCATTGAGAAATTTGGCAATATTTTGGCTCAGATGTCGAGCTGGTGAGTGTCTCTTCATTCTCAAACAACGTTTAGGTACGCAGTTCAGATATTATGTCGAGAAAATTTTCCTCATTCGCAGCCATGTTTTCTTATGTGTATGTAAGTATGTACACGTGTATTGCCACATAGGCCTATGCCGCCAGTATCCTGACGCATGAGTCTCTCAGTTTGGGTTTTTTCCAGTGAGATATTTGGCAATATTTTGGCTCAGATGTCGAGCTGGTGAGTGTCTCTTCATTCTCAAACAACGTTTAGGTACGCAGTTCAGATATATGTCGAGAAAATGTTCCTCATTCGCATCCATGTTTTCTGATGTGTATGTATGTATGTACACGTGTATTGCCACATAGGCCTATGCCGCCAGTATCCTGACGCATGAGTCTCCCAGTTTGGGTTTTTTTCAGTGAGAAATTTTGCAATATTTTGGCTCAGATGTCGAGCTGGTGAGTGTCTCTTCATTCTCCAACAACGTTGCGGTTCGCAGCTCAGATATAAGTCGAGAAAATTATTCTCATTCCCAGCCATGTTTTCTTATGTGTATGTATGTACACGTGTATTGCCGCATAGGCCTATGCCGCCAGTATCCTGACGCATGAGTCTCTAAGTTTGTTTGTTTTCCAGAGAGAAATTTGGCAATATTTTTGCTCAGATGTCGGGCTGGTGAGTGTCCCTTCATTCTCAAACAACGTTGAGGCTCGCAGCTCAGATATAAGTCGAGAAAATTATCCACATTTGCAGCCATGTTTTCTTATGTGTATGTATGTACACGTGTATTGTCGCATAGGCCTATGCCGCCAGTGTCCTGACGCATGATTCTCAAAGTTTTGGTTTCTTCCGGTGGGAATTGTGGCAATATGTTAGCTCAGATATGGTGCTGGTAAGTGTCTTTTCATTTTCGAACAACGTTGAGGTTCGCAGCTCAGATATTAGTTCAGAAAATTATCCTCATTCGCAGCCATGTTTTCTTATGTGTATGTATGTACACGTGTATTGCCACATAGGCCTATGCCGCGAGTGTCCTGACACATGAGTCTCTCAGTCTGATTTTTTTCCAGTGAGAAATTTGGCAATATTTTGGCTCAGATGTCGAGCTGGTGAGTGTCTCTTCATTCTCAAACAACGTTTAGGTACGCAGTTCAGATATATGTCGAGAAAATTGTCCTCATTCGCAGCCATGTTTTCTGATGTGTATGTATGTATATACACGTATATTGCCACATAGGCCTATGCCGCCAGTATCCTGACGCATGAGTCTCCCAGTTTGGGTTTTTTCCAGTGAGAAATGTTGCCATATTTTGGTTCAGATGTCGAGCTGGTGAGTGTCTCTTCATTCTCCAACAACGTTGCGGTTCGCAGCTCAGATATAAGTCGAGAAAATTATCCTCATTCGCAGCCATGTTTTCTTATGTGTATGTATGTAATAATAATAATAATAATAACGGGCATTTATAGAGCGCTCTTACACTAGGTATCACAGCGCTTAACAATAAACTAAACAATGAGCGAATAAATAAAGGCACTGATAATGGGAAAGACAGTTGGTCCTGAGCAATCAACTATTGAACAGAAAAGTTTTGAGATGTGTCTTGAAGACTTCCAGTGACTCTGCGGAACGGATTTGATGAGGAAGGCGGTTCCAAAGGCGCGGGGCATGCGCGTAAAATGCACGATCCCCAGCAGCAGAATGCACCTTTGGAACTGCCAAGAGTGTACTGTCTGTACCAGAGCGAAGGCCAGGTCGTCCAGGATGGTAAGCCTTGATGAGACTGATGAGGTATGCAGGAGCGGTATTATGGAGACATTTGTATACAATGGTGAGGATCTTAAAAACAATTCGCTGATGGACTGGGAGCCAGTGGAGTTGATGGAGGAGTGGGGTAACGTGGTCATATTTACCACACTTGAAAATCAGTTTGGCAGCCCGGTTTTGGACACGCTGAAGACGTTTAATGTCAGATGATGAGATTCCGTGGAGCAGTGCGTTAGAATAGTCGAGTCTTGACGTAACGACTGCTCGAACTGCCTTCTCGCATGTTGATTTGTTGATGAATGGCCTGATGCGTCCCAAATTGCGCAGATGGAAGTGAAGTGAGCGACAGAGGGAAGACACATGATATTTCATCTTCAGAGCAGAGTCAAACTCCACGCCAAGGTTCCGAACAGTAGTGGAAGGTGCAATGGTCGCGTTGTTTATTCGAAGATAAATATTTGCAAGTTGAGGAAGTGCACGAGGATTGGCGACGACCAGAAACTGAGTTTTGCTACCATTAAGTTTGAGCATGTTGTGAACCATCCACTTTTGTAGGTCAGTGATGCACTTTGACAATGATGAAAGACCGGCTTCGATGGATTCAGGACTCCTAGGGTCGACCGCAATGAACAGTTGTACATTGTCCGCATAGGAATGGAATTGCACGTCCTCATGCTGCTTGATGATGTTAGCAATAGGACTGGTGTACATAGTGAACAGTTGTGGGCCAATTACAGAGCCCTGTGGGACGCCGAAGTCAAGTGCTCGGGGTTCAGATAGATCATTAGTCACTTTAACTCTGCTTATCCGATTACTAAGGTATGATCTGAGCCACGACACAGGGTTGTCAGAAAAGCCAAGTTCCATTGACAGGCGCCGAAGTAGAATGGAGTGGTCGATGGAATCGAACGCTGCGGACAGGTCAAGGAACACCATCATGACAGCTAACTTATTATCAAGGGCCTCGATGATGTCACTTTTTACTGCAATGAGAGCAGTTTCTGTGCTGTGACCACTCCGATACGCAGATTGGTGTTCGGCAATGAGATCATTATGAGCAAGGTGATCAGATAATTCATGTAGCACGACCTTCTCGAGAATCTTTGACAGGAAGGGTACGTTGGATACAGGTCTGTAATTATTGAGGTTATTTTGGTCAAGGTTTGATTTTTTGATGAGTGGTGTCACAATGGCCGTCTTCCAGGCAGAAGGAAAGGCGCTTGATGATAAATATGAATTGATGATGGATGTAATGAATGGCAGTACAGTGTTGATGTTTTCCTTCAGAAGCCAAGTTGGTAGTGAGTCAAGTGAACAAGATTTGTTGGGCGCTGAGGATATTAGCTTACGAACATGATCAGCAGTAACTGGCTGGAAGCTAGAGAGTTCATGAACTGGTGGGGTGTTGGGTACAGGTGTAGGAATCTCCAGGCCAGCGGTAAAGAGGCCATGCCTGATCTTCTTCACTTTGTCTTTGAAGAAGCTAGCAAATCTATCACTTAGCACCTTCATGGAAGGAGAGACGGGTAGGACAGTTGACCCATTCAGCAGTGTATTAAGCACTCGGTATGCAGCTTTAGAATCAGCACCACTGAGTTGGTCGTTGTAGTATTTGCACTTTTCAGCGTAAATGAGCTTGCTGACAAGGTGCACCTGATCGATATATCGTAGACGATCTGCAGCCTCTCCAGACTTATTCCAGCGCCTCTCCATTCTCCTTCTGACTCGCCTGGCAGAGTGGATCGCATCGCTATACCAAGGCGGGTTCAACCGGAGACGTTGGGTACGTGTTGATGATGGACAGTGTGCATCAATGGTAGACTGAGTGGCCTTGATGTAGTAGGCAGCTTGATCGTCAACAGGTCCATCAAATGGAAATGCACTAAGGGCATTTGCAAGATCCTTTGAGAAGGTTGCTCTGTCCAGGGTACGAACATTTCTGGATAATGATGTAACAATCTTGGGGGGATTGATAGCTATAATCACAGTGCAGCTCAATATATGATGATCAGAGTACAGCTTATTATACACTCGGCAGTCACTTACCAAGCCAGATTCGGGATTTGAGATGATGAGGTCGAGGATGTGACCATGCCGATGTGTTGGTGTATGTATGTGCTGATGCAACCCGGCTTCATCCAAAGATAGTAAGAATCGAGCAACATCTGTTTTATGTGGCACATCAATGTGGATGTTGAAATCTCCAAGGAGAACTAGCCCTGATGTACGGGTTGTAAGCTCGTCGAGCAGATCAGGAAATTCCACCAGAAAATCTGCAGTTCTTAATGCATTCCTCGTCGAAGGTGGTGGTCGATAAATAACAGCAAAGCAAACTTTCTTTGCAGAATCTGTTACACATGCGAGCTCAAATGTATCGTATTTTTTACAGATAGCTGCAGCATCCAAGATGGACATGTTCAGGATCTTTCTAGAAATTGCAGCAATACCACCATGAGCGTCATCACCTCCACGTGCAAAATTCATAAATGTATAACCTGATGGTGTGCATTCATTAATGACAACAGGATCGTTACACCTTAACCAGGTTTCTGTTATGAACATTATGTCGACATTGTTCTCAATGATATAGTCGCTGAGAAGAGCAGTTTTATTTCTCACTGAGTTAGCATTCCATAGGTGGACATTCAACATGCCATGTTTGTGCCTGCAGACAGCTTTAATGCTACTGTGAGTGCAGTCAGTGGTACGTGTTCGTTTTTGTAGTGGGTTATTCCTATCACTGGTTGTAATAACTGGAATTAGGTTAGGTTTGCTACTCACATCTACCGGCATAGGCTTCAGATTTTGACAAATTCTTCTCCGAATGTGCCGTCCTGCACGTCGACTTCTTGTACGATAAATGTTAAGATCTTTAAGATGACAGACCGTCTGAAATGGAAGCTGTTTCTTAGTCTTACGTAGAGACAAGAGCATCTCAGAACTGTACTGTACATGTGTACCATTGTTCGCGTGTTTTGAGAATGTTCGCTCACCCAGTGATTCACCATAGAAAGCTGCTGGTGCCGCAAAAGCCCCATTCATTGTTGTCAGGCTATTCATCCAATGCAATGGCAATGACAGGCAGCTAACACCCAGAATCAGGGCAGCAAATAACATGTTCAAAAATCTTGCAGAAGGTTGACCAGATGGCATCCAAACTTGTCCTGCAGGAGTACCACACAGTATCAAAACAATACTCAAAAGTTGAAAGCATACGGAATGTCAGATCCGAGTCAATTGTGAAATTAACCCCGAAATTATCAGAGCCAATATTTATAACATGGCAGCAGCACAACAGCGCCCATAGGCCTATGCCGCCAGTATCCTGACGCATGAGTCTCTAAGTTTGTTTGTTTTCCAGAGAGAAATTTGGCAATATTTTTGCTCAGATGTCGGGCTGGTGAGTGCCCCTTCATTTTCAAACAACGTTGAGGCTCGCAGCTCAGATATAAGTCGAGAAAATTATCCTCATTCGCAGCCATGTTTTCTTATGTGTATGTATGTACACGTGTATTGTCGCATAGGCCTATGCCGCCAGTGTCCTGACGCAGGAGTCTCAAAGTTTTGGTCTCTTCCGGTGGGAATTGTGGCAATATGTTAGCTCAAATATGGAGCTGGTGAGTGTCTCTTCATTCTCGAACAACGTTGAGGTTCGCAGCTCAGATATATGTCGAAAAAATTATCCTCATTCGCAGCCATGTTTTCTTATGTTTATGTATGTACAAATGTATTGCCACATAGGCGTATGCCGCCAGTGTCCTGACACGTGAGTCTCTTAGTTTTTTTTTTTTCAGTGAAAACATGGCAATATTTTGGCTCGGATGTCGAGCTGATGAATGTCGCTTTATTCTCCAACAACGTTGAGGCTCGCAGCTGAGATATATGTCGAGAAAATTATCCTCATTCACAGCCATGTTTTCTTATGTGTATGTATGTACACGTGTATTGCCGCATATACATATGCCGCCAGTGTCCTGACACATGAGTCTCTCAGTTTTTTGTTTATCTAGTGAGAAATTTGGCAATATTTTGGCTCGGATGTCGAGCTGGTGAGTGTCTCTTCATTCTTGAACAACGTTGAGGCTCGCAGCTCAGATATATGTCGCGAAAATTATCCTCATTCGCAGCCATGTTTTCTTATGTGTATGTATGTACACGTGTATTGCCGCATAGGCCTATGCCGCCAGTTTCCTGACGCATGAGTCTCTAAGTTTGTTTGTTTTCCAGTGAGAAATTTGGCAATATTTTTGCTCAGATGTCGGGCTGGTGAGTGTCCCTTCATTCTCAAACAACGTTGAGGCTCGCAGCTCAGATATAAGTCGAGAAAATTATCCTCATTCGCAGCCATGTTTTCTTATGTGTATGTATGTACACGTGTATTGTCGCATAGGCCTATGCCGCCAGTGTCCTGACGCATGAGTCTCAAAGTTTTGGTCTCTTCCGGTGGGAATTGTGGCAATATGTTAGCTCAGATATGGAGCTGCTGAGTGTCTCTTCATTCTCGAACAACGTTGAGGATTGCAGCTCAGATATAAGTCGAGAAAATTATCCTCAGTCGCAGACATGTTTACTTCTGTTTATGTATGTACACGTGTATTGCCTCATAGGCCTATGCCGCCAGTGTCCTCACGCATGAGTCTCTCAGTTTGGGTTTTTTCCAGTGAGAAATTTTGCAATATTTTGGCTCAGATGTCGAGCTGGTGAGTGTCTCTTCATTCTCCAACAACGTTGAGGTTCGCAGCTCAAACACAACGTTGAGGTTCGCAGCTCAGATATAAGTCGAACAAATTATCCTCATTCGCAGCCATGTTTTCTTATGTTTATGTATGTACACATGTATTACCGCGTAGGCCTATGCCGCCAGTGTCCTGACGCATGAGTCTCACAGTTTGGTTTTTTTCCAGTGAAAAATTTGGCAATATTTTGGCTCAGATGTCGAGCTGGTTATTGTCTCTTCATTCTCGAACAACGTTGAGGTTCGCAGCTCAGATATAAGTTCAGAAAATTATCCTCATTCGCAGCCATGTTTTGTTATATGTATGTATGTACACGTGTATTGCCACATATGCATATGCCGCCAGTGTCCTGACACATGAGTCTCTCAGTTTAATTTTTTTCCATTGAGAAATTTGGCAATATTTTGGCTCAGATGTCGAGCTGGTGAGTGTCTCTTCATTCTCAAACAACGTTTAGGTACGCAGTTCAGATATTATGTCGAGACAATTTTTCTCATTCGCAGCTATGTTTTCTTATGTGTATGTAAGTATGTACACGTGTATTGCCACATAGGCCTATGCCGCCAGTATCCTGACGCATGAGTCTCTCAGTTTGGGTTTTTTCCAGTGAGATATTTGGCAATATTTTGGCTCAGATGTCGAGCTGGTCAGTGTCTCTTCATTTTCGAACAACGTTGAGGTTCGCAGCTCAGATATTAGTTCAGAAAATTATCCTCATTCGCAGCCATGTTTTCTTATGTGTATGTATGTACACGTGTATTGCCACATAGGCCTATGCCGCGAGTGTCCTGACACATGAGTCTCTCAGTTTGATTTTTTTCCAGTGAGAAATTTGGCAATATTTTGGCTCAGATGTCGAGCTGGTGAGTGTCTCTTCATTCTCAAACAACGTTTAGGTACGCAGTTCAGATATATGTCGAGAAAATTTTCCTCATTCGCATCCATGTTTTCTGATGTGTATGTATGTATGTACACGTGTATTGCCACATAGGCCTATGCCGCCAGTATCCTGACGCATGAGTCTCCCAGTTTGGTTTTTTTCAGTGAGAAATTTTGCAATATTTTGGCTCAGATGTCGAGCTGGTGAGTGTCTCTTCATTCTCCAACAACGTTGCGGTTCGCAGCTCAGATATAAGTCGAGAAAATTATTCTCATTCGCAGCCATGTTTTCTTATGTGTATGTATGTACACGTGTATTGCCGCATAGGCCTATGCCGCCAGTATCCTGACGCATGAGTCTCTAAGTTTGTTTGTTTTCCAGAGAGAAATTTGGCAATATTTTTGCTCAGATGTCGGGCTGGTGAGTGTCCCTTCATTCTCAAACAACGTTGAGGCTCGCAGCTCAGATATAAGTCGAGAAAATTATCCACATTTGCAGCCATGTTTTCTTATGTGTATGTATGTACACGTGTATTGTCGCATAGGCCTATGCCGCCAGTGTCCGGACGCATGATTCTCAAAGTTTTGGTCTCTTCCGGTGGGAATTGTGGCAATATGTTAGCTCAGATATGGAGCTGGTAAGTGTCTTTTCATTTTCGAACAACGTTGAGGTTCGCAGCTCAGATATTAGTTCAGAAAATTATCCTCGTTCACAGCCATGTTTTCTTATGTGTATGTATGTACACGTGTATTGCCACATAGGCCTATGCCGCGAGTGTCGTGACACATGAGTCTCTCAGTCTGATTTTTTTCCAGTGAGAAATTTGGCAATATTTTGGCTCAGATGTCGAGCTGGTGAGTGTCTCTTCATTCTCAAACAACGTTTAGGTACGCAGTTCAGATATATGTCGAGAAAATTTTCCTCATTCGCAGCCATGTTTTCTGATGTGTATGTATGTATATACACGTATATTGCCACATAGGCCTATGCCGCCAGTATCCTGACGCATGAGTCTCCCAGTTTGGGTTTTTTCCAGTGAGAAATTTTGCAATATTTTGGCTCAGATGTCGAGCTGGTGAGTGTCTCTTCATTCTCCAACAACGTTGCGGTTCGCAGCTCAGATATAAGTCGAGAAAATTATCCTCATTCGCAGCCATGTTTTCGTATGTGTATGTATGTACACGTGTATTGCCGCATAGGCCTATGCCGCCAGTATCCTGACGCATGAGTATCTAAGTTTGTTTGTTTTCCAGAGAGAAATTTGGCAATATTTTTGCTCAAATGTCGGGCTGGTGAGTGTCCCTTCATTTTCAAACAACGTTGAGGCTCGCAGCTCAGATATAAGTCGAGAAAATTATCCTCATTCGCAGCCATGTTTTCTTATGTGTATGTATGTACACGTGTATTGTCGCATAGGCCTATGCCGCCAGTGTCCTGACGCAGGAGTCTCAAAGTTTTGGTCTCTTCCGGTGGGAATTGTGGCAATATGTTAGCTCAGATATGGAGCTGGTGAGTGTCTCTTCATTCTCGAACAACGTTGAGGTTCTCAGCTCAGATATATGTCGAACAAATTATCCTCATTCGCAGCCATGTTTTCTTATGTTTATGTATGTACAAATGTATTGCCACATAGGCGTATGCCGCCAGTGTCCTGACACGTGAGTCTCTTAGTTTTTTTTTTCAGTGAAAACATGGCAATATTTTGGCTCGGATGTCGAGCTGATGAATGTCGCTTTATTCTCCAACAACGTTGAGGCTCGCAGCTGAGATATATGTCGAGAAAATTATCCTCATTCACAGCCATGTTTTCTTATGTGTATGTATGTACACGTGTATTGCCGCATATACATATGCCGCCAGTGTCCTGACACATGAGTCTCTCAGTTTTTTGTTTATCTAGTGAGAAATTTTGCAATATTTTGGCTCGGATGTCGAGCTGGTGAGTGTCTCTTCATTCTTGAACAACGTTGAGGCTCGCAGCTCAGATATATGTCGCGAAAATTATCCTCATTCGCAGCCATGTTTTCTTATGTGTATGTATGTAGACGTGTATTGCCGCATAGGCCTATGCCGCCAGTTTCCTGACGCATGAGTCTCTAAGTTTGTTTGTTTTCCAGTGAGAAATTTGGCAATATTTTTGCTCAGATGTCGGGCTGGTGAGTGTCCCTTCATTCTCAAACAACGTTGAGGCTCGCAGCTCAGATATAAGTCGAGAAAATTATCCTCATTCGCAGCCATGTTTTCTTATGTGTATGTATGTACACGTGTATTGTCGCATAGGCCTATGCCGCCAGTGTCCTGACGCATGAGTCTCAAAGTTTTGGTCTCTTCCGGGGGGAATTGTGGCAATATGTTAGCTCAGATATGGAGCTGGTAAGTGTCTCTTCATTCTCGAACAACGTTGAGGTTGGCAGCTCAGATATATGTCGAAACAATTATCCTCATTCGCAGCCATGTTTTCTTATTTTTTAGGTATGTACAAATGTATTGCCACATAGGCGTATGCCGCCAGTGTCCTGACACGTGAGTCTCTCAGTTTGTTTTTGTTCAGTGAAAAATTTGCAATATTTTGGCTCGGATGTCGGGCTGGTGAGTGTCTCTTCATTCTCAAACAACGTTGAGGCTCGCAGCTCAGATATAAGTCGAGAAAATTATCCACATTTGCAGCCATGTTTTCTTATGTGTATGTATGTACACGTGTATTGTCGCATAGGCCTATGCCGCCAGTGTCCTGACGCATGATTCTCAAAGTTTTGGTCTCTTCCGGTGGGAATTGTGGCAATATGTTAGCTCAGATATGGAGCTGGTAAGTGTCTTTTCATTTTCGAACAACGTTGAGGTTCGCAGCTCAGATATTAGTTCAGAAAATTATCCTCATTCGCAGCCATGTTTTCTTATGTGTATGTATGTACACGTGTATTGCCACATAGGCCTATGCCGCGAGTGTCCGGACACATGAGTCTCTCAGTCTGATTTTTTTCCAGTGAGAAATTTGGCAATATTTTGGCTCAGATGTCGAGCTGGTGAGTGTCTCTTCATTCTCAAACAACGTTTAGGTACGCAGTTCAGATATATGTCGAGAAAATTTTCCTCATTCGCAGCCATGTTTTCTGATGTGTATGTATGTATATACACGTATATTGCCACATAGGCCTATGCCGCCAGTATCCTGACGCATGAGTCTCCCAGTTTGGTTTTTTTCCAGTGAGAAATTTTGCAATATTTTGGCTCAGATGTCGAACTGGTGAGTGTCTCTTCATTCTCCAACAACGTTGCGGTTCGCAGCTCAGATATAAGTCGAGAAAATTATCCTCATTCGCAGCCATGTTTTCTTATGTGTATGTATGTACACGTGTATTGCCGCATAGGCCTATGCCGCCAGTATCCTGACGCATGAGTCTCTAAGTTTGTTTGTTTTCCAGAGAGAAATTTTGCAATATTTTTGCTCAGATGTCGGGCTGGTGAGTGTCCCTTCATTTTCAAACAACGTTGAGGCTCGCAGCTCAGATATAAGTCGAGAAAATTATCCTCATTCGCAGCCATGTTTTCTTATGTGTATGTATGTACACGTGTATTGTCGCATAGGCCTATGCCGCCAGTGTCCTGACGCAGGAGTCTCAAAGTTTTGGTCTCTTCCGGTGGGAATTGTGGCAATATGTTAGCTCAGATATGGAGCTGGTGAGTGTCTCTTCATTCTCGAACAACGTTGAGGTTCGCAGCTCAGATATATGTCGAAAAAATTATCCTCATTCGCAGCCATGTTTTCTTATGTTTATGTATGTACAAATGTATTGCCACATAGGCGTATGCCGCCAGTGTCCTGACACGTGAGTCTCTTAGTTTTTTTTTTTTCAGTGAAAACATGGCAATATTTTGGCTCGGATGTCGAGCTGATGAATGTCGCTTTATTCTCCAACAACATTGAGGCTCGCAGCTGAGATATATGTCGAGAAAATTATCCTCATTCACAGCCATGTTTTCTTATGTGTATGTATGTACACGTGTATTGCCGCATATACATATGCCGCCAGTGTCCTGACACATGAGTCTCTCAGTTTTTTGTTTATCTAGTGAGAAATTTTGCAATATTTTGGCTCGGATGTCGAGCTGGTGAGTGTCTCTTCATTCTTGAACAACGTTGAGGCTCGCAGCTCAGATATATGTCGCGAAAATTATCCTCATTCGCAGCCATGTTTTCTTATGTGTATGTATGTACACGTGTATTGCCGCATAGGCCTATGCCGCCAGTTTCCTGACGCATGAGTCTCTAAGTTTGTTTGTTTTCCAGTGAGAAATTTGGCAATATTTTTGTTCAGATGTCGGGCTGGTGAGTGTCCCTTCATTCTCAAACAACGTTGAGGCTCGCAGCTCAGATATAAGTCGAGAAAATTATCCTCATTCGCAGCCATGTTTTCTTATGTGTATGTATGTACACGTTTATTGTCGCATAGGCCTATGCCGCCAGTGTCCTGACGCATGAGTCTCAAAGTTTTGGTCTCTTCCGGTGGGAATTGTGGCAATATGTTAGCTCAGATATGGAGCTGGTAAGTGTCTCTTCATTCTCGAACAACGTTGAGGTTGGCAGCTCAGATATATGTCGAAACAATTATCCTCATTCGCAGCCATGTTTTCTTATGTTTAGGTATGTACAAATGTATTGCCACATAGGCGTATGCCGCCAGTGTCCTGACACGTGAGTTTCTCAGTTTGTTTTTGTTCAGTGAAAAATTTGCAATATTTTTGCTCGGATGTCGAGCTGGTGAGTGTCGCTTTATTCTCCCAAAACTTTGAGGCTCGCAGCTGAGATATATGTCGAGAAAATTATCCTCATTCGCAGCCATGTTTTCTTATCTGTATGTATGTACACGTGTATTGCCGCATAGGCCTATACCGCCAGTATCCTGACGCATGAGTCTCTCAGTTTGTTTGTTTTTTCAGTGAGAAATTTGGCAAGATTTTGGCTCTGATGTCGGGCTGGTGAGTGTCTCTTCATTCTCGAACAACGTTGAGGCTCGCAGCTCAGATATAAGTCGATAAAATTATTCTTATTCGCAGACATGTTTACTTCTGTTTATGTATGTACACGTGCATTGCGGGAAGTGCCTATGCCGCCAGTGACCTGAAGCATGAGTCTCGAAGTCTGGGGCTCTTCCGCCGAGAATTGTGGCGATATGTTAGCTCAGATGTGGAGCTGGTGAGTGTCTCTTAATTCTCCAACAACTTTGAGGTTCGCAGCTCAGATATTAGTTCAGTAAATTATCCTCATTCGCAGCCATGTTTTCTTATGTTTATGTATGTACACGTGTATTGCCACATAGGCATATGCCGCCAGTATCCTGACGCATGAGTTTCTCAGTTTTGGTTGTTTCCAATGAGAAATTTGGCAATATTTTGGCTCAGATGTCAAGCTGGTCAGTGTCTCTTCATTCTCGAACAACGTTGAGGTTCGCAGCTCAGATATTAGTTCAGAAAATTATCCTCATTCGCAGCCATGTTTTCTTATGTGTATGTATTGTGGCGAAACAGGGTCAGACTAAAACTTGTCTAATTCATGTATTTTAATGCATTGAGTGTGGGGGCCAATCAGTGGTTCGCACCGCGTATGTCGGTGACCATCCAGTGGTGTGCCGCGACCAATCAGCAGCGCGTATGGTTCTAGTCCGGGGCTTCGTCGAAGCTTTGGGCAGTTCTTGCAAATGGTGGCTATGCTACATGACCTATGTCTGTTACTTTCAACGTTAGCTTCGGTAAGTGTAGTTGTATACTTTACCGTGTATTGTTATTGCATTTATTGCGGGAACTAGTGTGTGCGAGGATAGTGAAGCCTGGTTCAAGAGCTAGTGTTACTTGTCGTCGGGTTAACGCTGTAGTGGCGGTGACGGCTGAGTGGCGATCCGGTTGTTGTCGAGTAGCTAGCTCTGTGAGGCTTACCGTCGTAGCGCCTAGTTCTTGTGAGGGTACTCGCACCCTGGTCTGTGCATAATTACCGATCTATGTAGTTGTGTGAGGGTAACTGTTGCTGGAATAGTAGCGCGGTACCCTCGTGGATTGAATAGCTGTTCCGATAGTCAGATAACACTGTGACTTTAAGGGACGGGGCTAGGGTAACCTGTTGATTGGGATTTAGCAGAGCTGAGGGTGATTGAAGGGTCTGCATGCCGTGTTCTATGCCAGGCGGCGTAGCATCGGTTGAGTGCATCCCTGATCATTAGGCTAGCTGTCCCCAGAGACGTTTACCTGGTCTATTGTTTCGAAAGTCCAACGAGGGTTATTCTGATCGTTCTGTTCAGTGAGGATTAATTTTGGATATTGTGGAGCTCATTTATTCTGTGTGAGGGTTATTGCAAGTACCCCCCCCCCCCCCCCCCCCCCCCCCACTTAAGTGTTACTGTATTTGCTAGTAAAGACCTGTGAGGATTTATATTGTTATTAGTTGTTATATTTATAGTGGTGCAGTTGACCACAATGAGGACTATTTGGAGCCAAGTTATTTATAGTGGTGCAGTTGACCACAGTGAGGACTACTTCTAGCTGAGTTTATTATAGGAGGTGCAGTTGACCCCTTGTTGTAACAAGCCAGGATTATCATTGTATAAATATATTTATTGCTTATAATATAATTAAGGCTTTGATCAAAGAAGAATAAGACCAATCATACTCGTCCTTGAAATCTGTTGTCACAAAGGTTTATTTGCAGTGTGTGAGGACTATTAGGACCAATTAATTAGTGCTCCGATTATATTACATCAAGTTACCCTCTCAATCACAGAACGGTGGTATATTTCCACCAAACGAACTGCCCATAGGCTAAGTCCGCCGTTCGTAATTGTCCCCCTTGCGTCTGGATAGCCGCTCATCCCCTCGTAAGGTTATAAATAGTTTTTGGGGATAATAGGCGTTGGTTGGAGTCCTGGGATCAATAAGATCTGTCCCAGGAGGTCTCCCCGCCGACGTCGCGTTCCGCCACAAATGGTGTCAGAAGTGGGATATTCTGTGATTGTATATTGTAATTTGAGAATTTGTAATCTACATTGTGTTCGTGTTGTTGTTGGTGGGTGCACCTCTGTGAGGTACACTGCGAGGGTTAATTGGTAACGAGGTTGGCAGGTAATGCTGATCTGGGTCGTTACTGGCTTAGGAATTGTGTTTTTTTTTGTATTGTTAATTGGTGTGTGGATTCAGTTGAGGATTAGAGCGGAGTTCCGATCTTTGCGATATACTGCGAGACAGCAACTGCCTATCCTGTAGTGTTAAGAATTCACCGGGTGGTGGTCGGTACACAGCGTTTGGTGGATTCTGGAGGCTTTGGACCAGTGGTTTCACAGCCGGAATTTACCTGTGAGGTACCGTTGTCGCCGAGTGGCCAGTGGCCAAGTGTAGAGAGTGTGGTGGAGACTGAGTTTCCTAGTCAGGAGGAGACATCGGTATGAGTAAGGACAGGGGTGTCACCTCGGCTGAGGCTGACTTGGGTTCTGTCCAGGATGACCTGAACCAATCTAGAATGGAGGTTCAGTGGTTGCGGTGGGAGAAAGCTCGTCTTTCTTCGGAATTAGAGGCTGTCAAGAAGGGGGCACAGCCAAAGTTGGTGAGTGAGGGTACCCCTGAAAGAAGGGACACACCTTTGGTGAAGGTAGATTCGGAGATAAGTTGGAAGTTGCCGGAGGATACCTCAGGGTATGCCTCATTGAAGGCACGAGAGCGTTCCAGTGTTGGCACGTCACATGATTTGGGTTCATGGGGAGAAAGGCACGCTGGGCGTACACCTGTGAGGTCTATTCTAACGCGTAGTCCTTGTGTCAATCCCTTTGGTGACTGTGAGGATGACCGTGCTAGTAAGGAGCGATGTTTACGCAGTGAGTTGCTGAGTTTCGCAACTCGTCCTACCGTGGGGAAATCCTACGAGGTTGTTGGTGAGGTTGACTTGCCTGGAGTGGGCCCATGGCCACTTAAAAGGGAGTCGGGGTTGGTGGGTAATGAGGAGTGCGATAAACCTCATGGTGGTGGGCCTCGCAGGCCTACCATTACCCTCGACTGATTCAGTGGTAAGGTTCTTTGGAACGATTATTACTGCCACTTTGAGGCGTGTAAGCAAGTAAATCAGTGGAGTGAGGAGCAAGCAACCAATTGTTTGGCTGCTAGTCTCCAGGGAGAAGCCCTCCGAATTATCGGTGATGGGTCAAAGAAGTTCACTTATAGTGAACTTGTAAAGATGTTGTCGAAGCGATTCGGTCCTGGTAGACAGGTCAAACATTATTTGGTGGAGTTAAGGCACCGACGTCAGGGGCCTAACGAAACTCTACAGGAGTTGGGCCAGGCAATCCGTGATTTAACGTTGAAGGCCTACCCTGAGATTCCCGAAGAGGCACGAGAGCGCCTAGGAAAAAACATGTTGTCGATGCCGTGAATAGTCAGTTCGTTAGGGAAGGCGTATACCGTGATCGCCCAAAGACATTGGACGAAGGTATACGTGCTGCCCTTGAGACCGAAAACTTTGAGAAGGTTGAATGTGAGCGAAGGGCTGAAGGTAAACCCGTGAAGTTTACCAGGGCAGTCGACTCAGAGAGGCGTCTTCTTAAGTTAGAAGAGGGTGCTGGTCAACAGTCGAAGAAAATGGACCAAGTGGTTGAGCTGCTGACCGAGCTTACCAAGCGAGGTCCAGGTCCAGCTGAGAAAGCGAGGGTTCCTCAGATGCAGTCACCCCAGCCTGGAAGGAAAGCGCCTGGTGGGTTGAAGTGTTTCAGGTGTGGAGAGGTCGGTCATTTCGCACGGGAATGTACCGAACCTCGTAAGGAGAAATGGCAGCAGGGAAACGCCAGCCAGCCGACCGGTGGGCCCGCGGGCAGGCTGGGCATTTTTGAGGGCCCAATCGAGCACAAGAGTTGGGAACAAACATAGCCAATAAGAGGCGAGAGACAGAAGGCAGAGAGCCAGTAGGCACTCGGCCAAGCACTGATACTCGGCCTAGGTATGGGCTGTTTGTTAGTGGAATTGTCAGGGGAGCAAGGTGTACGTTCCTGGTGGATTCAGGGTCGACTGACACACTAATTAGTAGTCGAGTCTACCATAGAATTGCCAGGGAACAAAGGCCTGTGCTGGAAGCTGAAGAGTCCAGCATTCAGCAGGTCGATGGGAGTACACTGGCTGTGATGGGCGTTGCCTGGGTGGACATACAGTTGGGAAAAGCAGTTTACCCGATTCGGGTAATTTTCGCTGATGTCAAGTATGACGGTATATTAGGCATGGATTTCTTGTTACCTACTGGCGGTAACTTGGATTTCCGTCGCCTTGAGTTGAGGCTAAATAGGGAGCAGGTGAGATGCACGAGTGGTGCCGGGGAGCCTTTGTGGGCAGAGTTATGGTGGCCGAGACCAATGAGATTCCGGCAGGCCATGAGGCTGTTGTGCCTGATGTGGTAGCAACCTCATGTGAGGCATCGGGACAGCCGGCAATCATTGAGCCTGTGGAAGGTGGTGGCGAGTTGGCTCAGCGAGGGCTACTTTTAGCCAGGTCGCTGGATGAGCCGCAAGCCGAGTCTCTCCCACTGCGGATATTCAATCCGAATAAGGAGAGACGGGTTGTTCGTAAGGGGACAACTGTGGGTACAATTGCGACCGTTGTGGTTGACTCGGTAGTAGTGCCGGTGGGAAGTCGTGGGTGTGAGAATCATGGAGACCTCCCAAGTCACCTGCATGATTTGTATGACCGGCCTAAGGTCCACCTCAGTGAGGAGTATCATGCAGAGGTGAAGGCTTGTTTGTTAGATTTCCGGGATGTATTTTCTTCTGGTGAGGGTGACATAGGGCGGACTGATGTGGTGGAGCACCACATCAGTACGGGCGATGCGAGGCCTATCAAGGAGAGACCTCGGCGTCATCCCCTGTGTAACCAGGAGGAAATAATGAGACATGTTGTAGATTTGCAGAAACGAGGGGTTATCGAGCCATCCGATAGTCCCTGGGCTGCAAATGTAGTGCTAGTCCGGAAAAAGGACGGCACTAAGCGATTTTGTGTCGACTACCGAGGTCTGAATAGGGTAACAATCAAAAATGCTTACCCTGTCCCTCGTATCGACGAGACACTAGATGCATTGGAGGGTGCAGAGTGATTTTCCACTCTAGATTTAGCGTCCGGGTATTGGCAGGTTGCCCTCGATGAGGACGCCAGCCAGAAATCAACCTTTGTAGTGCGGAACGGTTTATACAGGTGGCGCTGCATGCCCTTTGGCCTTTGCAACGCCCCTGCAACGTTCGAAAGGTTGATGGAGAAGGTGATGGCAGGTCTTCAGTAGGACATCCTGCTGATATACCTGGATGATGTCATTGTATTTGGCAAGACTGTGAACGAGGACATTGAGCGACTGCGAGTCGTTCTCTCCAGGTTGAGGCAAGCTGGTTTAAAGTTGAAGCCTAGTAAGTGCTTCTTGTTTCAGAGATCAGTGGGCTATTTGGGACATATTGTGTCGTCTGAAGGTGTGGCTACCGATCCTGAAAAGGTTCGGGCCGTGGCCGATTGGCCAACACCTAAGTGTGTAAAGGAAGTTCGAAGCTTTTTAGGCCTCGCTTCCTATTACCGGAAGTTTATCAGGGGATTTGCCGAGGTGGCGTCGCCTCTGCATGCGCTGACTGAAAAGTCACGAAAGTTCCTCTGGTCTGATGCTTGTCAGCAAGCGTTTGAGGAACTGAAACAGAGGCTGCAGACCTCACCTATTTTGGCGTATCCCGTTCCAGACAGTGACTACATCTTAGATACAGATGCTAGTGGAGATGGGATTGGGGCAGTTTTGTCTCAGATCCATGATGGGGAGGAGAAGGTCCTCGCCTTTGCGAGCCGTAAACTCAGCAAGGCAGAGAGGAACTATTGTGTTACTCGGAGGGAACTGTTGGCGGTAGTTGTCTACCTCAAGAAGTTTAGACAGTACCTATATGGTCAAAAGGTGCTGCTTCGAACCGATCATGCTGCTTTTAGGTGGTTGCTTAATTTTAAGGACCCCGAGGGTCAGCTTGCAAGGTGGCTGGAAGTATTCAGCGAGCACAATGTGACAATTCAACACAGGCCTGGGCGTAAACATGGAAATGCTGATGGATTGTCCCGGAAGGTCTGCAAGCAATGTGGTCGTGCTGACGCTGATGAAGCGCCAGGGACCGTTGAGGCATCGAGTAATGCCAAAGTGACCAAGACCGATGAGGTTGGTGAGGGTTACCATGAGGTGGACCCTGACCTGCCGATTTCTGAGGCGAGGGTCAGGGGTATCTTTGCCCAACCACACTTGCCTAGAGATGGGGTCAGAAAGGCTCAACTTAGTGATTCAAGTATTGGTTGGAATGTTAGGGCAAAAGAGGAGTCGGGCAGTTGTCCCAATTGGGAGACTGTATCAGCCGCTTCCTCGGCGCGCAAGACCCTCTGGTCCTCATGGGATCAGTTGGAGGTGCGGGACGGTGTCCTGTATAGAAGTTGGGAGTCTGACGACGGGAAGTCGATCAGATGGCGACTGATACTTCCTGAGAATTGAAAGGAAGTAGTACTTCAGGAGCTACATGGTGGTCGGGCTAGTGGCCATCTGGGTGTCACGAAGACCTTGGCCAAAGTCAAGTTTCGGTATTACTGGCCAGGAATGACCGCAGACGTGAGGTCATTCATTAGATGTTGCGAGCTGTGTGGGAGGAGGAAATCTCCTATAAAAAGGAGAGTTTCCCCGCTCCAACAGTATTTGGTGGGCGAGCCCATGGAAAGAGTGGCTGTGGACTTGCTGGGCCACTCCCTCGGAGTGACAGTGGCAATGTCTGGATCATGGTAGTTGGGGACTACTGTTCCAAATGGATGGAGACGTATGCTCTGCCTGATGCTAAGGCAGAGACGGTGGCGAACAAGTTTGTCAGTGAGTTTGTCTGTCGGTTTGGCATTCCCTTGGAATTGCATTCCGATCAGGGGACAAACTTTGAATCGGCTGTGTTTGGCCAAATGTGTAAGGTCCTGGGTATTTCCAAGACGAGGACCACAGCGTACAACCCGAAGTCCGATGGGATGGTTGAACGTTTCAACAAGACATTGGTTAACATGGTGGCTGTAATGATTGAGCCGAGGAGGAGGCAGCGTGACTGGGATGAGTGTTTACTGTACGCATGTTTTGCTTACCGGTGCACTCCCCAAGAGTCAAATGGCGCGTCTCCAAACATGATGATGCTTGGACGGGAAACGAGGCTTCCCGTTGATTTGCTGGTTGAGTGTCCCACAGTGGAGGACACCACAGCAACGGATTTCGCTCAGAGGTTGCGGCAGAATCTGCAAGAGGCTCATGGCAGGGCCAGAGAGTGCCTATGGCAGAGTGCCAGGAACCAAAAGCGAAATTATGATCGCATGGTACATGGCGAAGGCCTGAAACAAGGCCAGTTCGCCTGGCTGTACGACAAGTCCAAGAAAAAGGGGAGATTCCAGAAGCTCGAGCTTCGATGGATAGGACCGTACTTGGTGGTCAAGAGGCTCTCCGATGTAACCTATCGGATTCAGCTGAAGCCTGGAAAGAAGGCTGTTGTAGTTCACGGAGACAGGCTAAAGCCGTATACCGGCGAAGCTTTGAAGGCGTGGGTGTATCAGCCGCAAGTGGTAGAAGAACCATTGGTTGAGGAACCAGTGTCCGAGGTTCCGGAGTCCATGCCAAGCCAAGAGATGCGACTGAGTGTCGAGCCTGATATAGGTAATGAGCCTCCTGAGGCTCAAATGCTAGATCCTAGTATTAGTGAGGAAGGGGAAGTAGTTGAAGTTAGCCCTAGGAGAACCCAAAGGCGGTATCCCCAGAGGGAACATAGACTTCCCGCAAGATATCGGTACTATCACTACTAACCAAATTGTTTTGGTTGTTTTGTTCGTCGATCGATGGCTGTGGGTTGCTTCTAATGCTAGTAGACGTTCAATTCTAAGTTAGGTCTCTGGCGACATCTGAGATTGATGCACGGCCATCCATTGTACTTCTGTTGTGGGAGCTGTAGCTACGAGGACAGACGGTGTGACAACCTCCAGGGGCATTACAAGTACTGCCACCCCTGGAACATGACGGAGTGTGCCGAGACGGAGACGGAACCCCAGCCAAGAGGACGAAGATTTCGGTCGTGGAGGAGAACTTGTACCGGAGGCCTGTGGACGCCAACTGCTACAACCTCAGCAAAAACAGCAAGTAGAACGACGCCATCGGGAGAAACCTGTACATATGAACTCTCAATGAGCCTAATTAAGAATTAGGTGTAAAATATCTGATAATTCTCGTTGATTCTTGATTACTGCTTTTATTAACTAAAAACCTAATTTTGACAAATTTAGTTTTCCATAAAAAGGAAAACAGACTACCTAACAGGAGAATTAGGATTGTAAAACTTGCATAATTTTGTATTATTGAACATGAGGTATAGTAAGCCTCAGTTGTTACAAGTATAAAATAAGAGGACCTCACAGTATTGTAGTGAGGGTATTTAGATAATGTATTCGTGTCATAGCAGGGTACAACTTATACGCGAGGTCTATTGGGCCTATTTGCCAAGGTAGACCTCACACATTACTTTTGTTTCTTATGAATTATAGGTGACAGATTTTATGAATGTATACTATTTAATATTAGTTGGCCATGTGTTCTTATAATTGTTATGCTTTTTAGTCCGAGACGGACTAAGCTTAGCTGGGGCCTGTGTGGCGTAACAGGGTCAGACTAAAACTTGTCTAATTCATGTATTTTAATGCATTGAGTGTTGGGGCCAATCAGTGGTTCGCACCGCGTATGTCGGTGACCATCCAGTGGTGTGCCGCGACCAATCAGCAGCGCGTATGGTTCTAGTCCGGGCTTCGTCGAAGCTTTGGGCAGTTCTTGCAAATGGTGGCTATGCTACATGACCTATGTCTGTTACTTGCACGATTTCATTCCTCACGACACGAAACAGGGTTTCAACGTTAGCTTCGGTAAGTGTAGTTGTATACTTTACCGTGTATTGTTATTGCATTTATTGCGGGAACTAGTGTGTGCGAGGGTAGTGAAGCCTGGTTCAAGAGCTAGTGTTACTTGTTGTGGGTGGCGATTGCCTGTCGTCGGGTTAACGCTGCAGTGGCGGTGACGGCTGAGTGGCAATCCGGTGGTTGTCGAGTAGCTAGCTCTGTGAGGCTTACCGTCGTAGCGCTTAGTTCTTGTGAGGGTACTCGCACCCTGGTCTGTGCATAATTACCGATCTATGTAGTTGTGTGAGGGTAACTGTTGCTGGAATAGTAGCGCGGTACCCTCGTGGATTGAATAGCTGGTCCGATAGTCAGATAACACTGGGACTTTAAGGGACGGGGCTAGGGTAACCTGTTGATTGGGATTTAGCAGAGCTGAGAATGATTGAAGGGTCTGCATGCCGTGTTCTATGCCAGGCGGCGTAGCATCGGTTGAGTGCATCCCTGATCATTAAGCTAGCTGTCCCCAGAGACGTTTACCTGGTCTATTGTTTCTAAAGTCCAACATGGGTTATTCTGATCGTTCTGTTCAGTGAGGATTATTTTTGGTTATTGTGGAGCTCATTTATTCTGTGTGAGGGTTATTGCAAGTACCCCCCCCCCCCCTTAAGTGTTACTTTATTTGCTAGTAAAGACCTGTGAGGACTTATATTGTTATTAGTTGTTATATTTATAGTGGTGCAGTTGACCACAGTGAGGACTATTTGGAGCCAAGTTATTTATAGTGGTGCAGTTGACCACAGTGAGGACTACTTCTAGCTAAGTTTATTATAGGAGGTGCAGTTGACCCCTTGTTGTAACAAGCCAGGATTATCATTGTATAAATATATTGATTGCTTATAATATAATTAAGGCTTTGATCAAAGAAGAATAAGACCAATCATATTCGTCCTTGAAATCTGTTGTCACCGAGGTTTATTTACAGTGTGTGAGGACTATTAGGACCAATTAATTAGTGCTCCGATTATATTACATCAATTTACCCTCTCAATCACAAAACGGTGGTATATTTCCACCAAACGAACTGCCCCTAGGCTAAGTCCGCCGCTCGTAATTGTCCCCCTTGCGTCTGGATAGCCGCTCATCCCCTCGTAAGGTTATAAATAGTTTTGTGGGATAATAGGCGTTGGTTGGAGTCCTGGGATCAATAAGATCTGTCCCGGAAGGTCTCCCCGCCGACGTCGCGTTCCGCCACAGTATGTACACGTGTATTGCCGCATAGGCCTATGCCGCCAGTATCCTGAGGCATGAGTTTCTCAGTTTATTTTTTTCCAGTGAGACATTTGGCAATATTTTGGCTCAGATGTCGAGCTGGTGAGTGTCTCTTAATTCTCGAACAACGTTAAGGCTCGCAGCTCAGATATAAGTCGATAACATTATCCTTATTCGCATAATTGTTTACTTCTGTTTATGTATATACACGTGTATTGCCTCATAGGCCTATGCCGCCAGTGTCCTGACGCATGAGTCTCAAAGTTTTGGCCTCTTCCGGTGAGAATTGTGGCAATATGTTAGCTCAGATATGGAGGTAGTGAGGGTCTCTTCATTCTCCAACAACGTTGAGGTTCGAAGCTCAAATATAAGTCGACAAAATTATCCTCATTCGCAGCCATGTTTTCTGATGTGTATGTATGTACACGTGTATTGTCGCATAGGCCTATGCCGCCGCCAGTGTCCTCACGCATGAGTCTCACAGTTTAGGTTCATTCCAGTGAAACATTTGGCAATATTTTGGCTTAGATGTCGAGCTGGTGAGGTCTATTCATTCTCGAAAAACGTTGAGGTTCGCAGCTCAGATATATGTCGAGAAATGTATCCTCATTCGCAGCCATGTTTTCTTATGTTTATGTATGTACACATGTATTACCGCATAGGCCTATGCCGCCAGTGTCCTGACGCATGAGTCTCAAAGTTTGGGTTTTTTTCCAGTGAGAAATTTGGCAATATTTTGGCTTAGATGTCGAGCTGGTGAATTCTATTCATTCTCGAAAAACGTTGAGGTTCGCAGCTCAGATATATGTCGAGAAAATTATCCTCATTCTTAGCCATGTTTTATTATGTTTATGTATGTACACATGTATTACCGCATATGCCTATGCCGTCAGGGTCCTGACCCATGAGTCTCACAGTTTGGGTTCTTTCCAGTGAGACATTTTGCAATATTTTGGCTCAGATGTCGAGCTGGTGAGTGTCTCTTCATTCTCGAACAACGTTGAGGTTCGCAGCTCAGATATAAGTTCATCAAATTATCCTCATTCGCAGCCATGTTTTCTTATGTGTATGTATGTACAGGTGTGTTGTCGCATAGACCTATGCCGCCGCCAGTGTCCTCACGCATGTGTCTCACAGTTTGGTTTTTTTTCCGCGAGACATTTGGCAATATTTTGGTTCAAATGTCAAGCTGGTGAGTGTTTCTTCATTCTCGAACAACGTTGAAGTTCGCAGCTCAGACATAAGTCGAGAAAATTGTCCTCATTCGCAGCCATGTTTACTTATGTTTATGTATGTACACGTGTATTGCCGCATAGGCCTATGCCGCCAGTGTCCTGGCGCATGAGTCTCAACGTTTGGGTCTCTTCAAGTGAGAAATGTGGCAATATGTTAGCTCAGATGTCGAGCTGGTGAGTGTCTCTTCATTCTCGAACAACGTTGAAGTTCGCAGCTCAGACATAAGTCGAGAAAATTCTCCTCATTCGCAGCCATGTTTACTTCTGTTTATGTATGTACGTGTGTATTGCTGCATAGGCCTATGCCGCCAGTGTCCTGGCGCATGAGTCTCAAAGTGTTGGCCTCTTCCGGTGAGAATTGTGGCAATATGTTAGCTCAGATATGGAGGTAGTGAGGGTCTCTTCATTCTCCAACAACGTTGAGGTTCGAAGCTCAAATATAAGTCGACAAAATTATCCTCATTCGCAGCCATGTTTTCTGATGTGTATGTATGTACACGTGTATTGTCGCATAGGCCTATGCCGCCGCCAGTGTCCTCACGCATGAGTCTCACAGTTTAGGTTCATTCCAGTGAAACATTTGGCAATATTTTGGCTTAGATGTCGAGCTGGTGAGGTCTATTCATTCTCGAAAAACGTTGAGGTTCGCAGCTCAGATATATGTCGAGAAATGTATCCTCATTCGCAGCCATGTTTTCTTATGTTTATGTATGTACACATGTATTACCGCATAGGCCTATGCCGCCAGTGTCCTGACGCATGAGTCTCAAAGTTTGGGTTTTTTTCCAGTGAGAAATTTGGCAATATTTTGGCTTAGATGTCGAGCTGGTGAATTCTATTCATTCTCGAAAAACGTTGAGGTTCGCAGCTCAGATATATGTCGAGAAAATTATCCTCTTTCTTAGCCATGTTTTATTATGTTTATGTATGTACACATGTATTACCGCATATGCCTATGCCGTCAGGGTCCTGACCCATGAGTCTCACAGTTTGGGTTCTTTCCAGTGAGACATTTTGCAATATTTTGGCTCAGATGTCGAGCTGGTGAGTGTCTCTTCATTCTCGAACAACGTTGAGGTTCGCAGCTCAGATATAAGTTCATCAAATTATCCTCATTCGCAGCCATGTTTTCTTATGTGTATGTATGTACAGGTGTATTGTCGCATAGACCTATGCCGCCGCCAGTGTCCTCACGCATGTGTCTCACAGTTTGGTTTTTTTTCCGCGAGACATTTGGCAATATTTTGGCTCAAATGTCAAGCTGGTGAGTGTTTCTTCATTCTCGAACAACGTTGAAGTTCGCAGCTCAGACATAAGTCGAGAAAATTGTCCTCATTCGCAGCCATGTTTACTTATGTTTATGTATGTACACGTGTATTGCCGCATAGGCCTATGCCGCCAGTGTCCTGGCGCATGAGTCTCAACGTTTGGGTCTCTTCAAGTGAGAAATGTGGCAATATGTTAGCTCAGATGTCGAGCTGGTGAGTGTCTCTTCATTCTCGAACAACGTTGAAGTTCGCAGCTCAGACATAAGTCGAGAAAATTCTCCTCATTCGCAGCCATGTTTACTTCTGTTTATGTATGTACGTGTGTATTGCCGCATAGGCCTATGCCGCCAGTGTCCTGGCGCATGAGTCTCAAAGTTTGGGTCTCTTCCGGTGAGAATTGTGCCGATATGTTAGCTCAGATGTGGAGCTGGTCAGTGTCTCTTCATTCTCCAACAACGTTGAGGTTCGCAGCTCAGATATAAGTCGAGACAATTATTCTCATTCGCAGCCATGTTTTCTGATGTGTATGTATTTACACGTGTATTTCCACATAGGCATATGCCGCCAGTGTCCTGACGCATGAGTCTTTCAGTTTGGTTTTTTTTCAAATGAGAAATTTGGCAAAATTTTGGCTCAGATGTCGAGCTGGTGAGTGTTTCTTCATTCTCGAACAACGTTGAGGTTCGCAGCTCTGATATATGTCGAGAAAATTATCGTCATTCGCAGCCATGTTTTATTATGTTTATGTATGTACACATGTATTACCGCATATGCCTATGCCGTCAGGGTCCTGACCCATGAGTCTCACAGTTTGGGTTCTTTCCGGTGAGACATTTTGCAATATTTTGGCTCAGATGTCGAGGTGGTGAGTGTCTCTTCATTCTCGAACAACGTTGAGGTTCGCAGCTCAGATATAAGTGCATCAAATTATTCTCATTCGCAGCCATGTTTTCTTATGTGTATGTATGTACAGGTGTATTGTCGCATAGACCTATGCCGCCGCCAGTGTCCTCACGCATGTGTCTCACAGTTTGGTTTTTTTTCCGCGAGACATTTTGCAATATTTTGGCTCAAATGTCAAGCTGGTGAGTGTTTCTTCATTCTCGAACAACGTTGAGGTTCGCAGCTCAGATATAAGTTCATCAAATTATCCTCATTCGCAGCCATGTTTTCTTATGTGTATGTATGTACAGGTGTATTGTCGCATAGACCTATGCCGCCGCCAGTGTCCTCACGCATGTGTCTCACAGTTTGGGTTTTTTTCCGCGAGACATTTGGCAATATTTTGGCTCAAATGTCAAGCTGGTGAGTGTTTCTTCATTCTCGAACAACGTTGAAGTTCGCAGCTCAGACATAAGTCGAGAAAATTGTCCTCATTCGCAGCCATGTTTACTTATGTTTATGTATGTACACGTGTATTGCCGCATAGGCCTATGCCGCCAGTGTCCTGGCGCATGAGTCTCAACGTTTGGGTCTCTTCAAGTGAGAAATGTGGCAATATGTTAGCTCAGATGTCGAGCTGGTGAGTGTCTCTTCATTCTCGAACAACGTTGAAGTTCGCAGCTCAGACATAAGTCGAGAAAATTCTCCTCATTCGCAGCCATGTTTACTTCTGTTTATGTATGTACGTGTGTATTGCCGCATAGGCCTATGCCGCCAGTGTCCTGGCGCATGAGTCTCAAAGTTTTGGCCTCTTCCGGTGAGAATTGTGGCAATATGTTAGCTCAGATATGGAGGTAGTGAGGGTCTATTCATTCTCCAACAACGTTGAGGTTCGAAGCTCAAATATAAGTCGACAAAATTATCCTCATTCGCAGCCATGTTTTCTGATGTGTATGTATGTACACGTGTATTGTCGCATAGGCCTATGCCGCCGCCAGTGTCCTCACGCATGAGTCTCACAGTTTAGGTTCATTCCAGTGAAACATTTGGCAATATTTTGGCTTAGATGTCGAGCTGGTGAGGTCTATTCATTCTCGAAAAACGTTGAGGTTCGCAGCTCAGATATATGTCGAGAAATGTATCCTCATTCGCAGCCATGTTTTCTTATGTTTATGTATGTACACATGTATTACCGCATAGGCCTATGCCGCCAGTGTCCTGACGCATGAGTCTCAAAGTTTGGGTTTTTTTCCGCGAGACATTTTGCAATATTTTGGCTCAAATGTCAAGCTGGTGAGTGTTTCTTCATTCTCGAACAACGTTGAGGTTCGCAGCTCAGATATAAGTTCATCAAATTATCCTCATTCGCAGCCATGTTTTCTTATGTGTATGTATGTACAGGTGTATTGTCGCATAGACCTATGCCGCCGCCAGTGTCCTCACGCATGTGTCTCACAGTTTGGGTTTTTTTCCGCGAGACATTTGGCAATATTTTGGCTCAGATGTCGAGCTGTTGAGTGTCTCTTCATTCTCGAACAACGTTGAGGTTCGCAGCTCAGATATAAGTTCATCAAATTATCCTCATTCGCAGCCATGTTTTCTTATGTGTATGTATGTACAGGTGTATTGTCGCATAGACCTATGCCGCCGCCAGTGTCCTCACGCATGTGTCTCACAGTTTGGTTTTTTTTCCGCGAGACATTTGGCAATATTTTGGCTCAAATGTCAAGCTGGTGAGTGTTTCTTCATTCTCGAACAACGTTGAAGTTCGCAGCTCAGACATAAGTCGAGAAAATTGTCCTCATTCGCAGCCATGTTTACTTATGTTTATGTATGTACACGTGTATTGCCGCATAGGCCTATGCCGCCAGTGTCCTGGCGCATGAGTCTCAACGTTTGGGTCTCTTCAAGTGAGAAATGTGGCAATATGTTAGCTCAGATGTCGAGCTGGTGAGTGTCTCTTCATTCTCGAACAACGTTGAAGTTCGCAGCTCAGACATAAGTCGAGAAAATTCTCCTCATTCGCAGCCATGTTTACTTCTGTTTATGTATGTACGTGTGTATTGCCGCATAGGCCTATGCCGCCAGTGTCCTGGCGCATGAGTCTCAAAGTTTGGGTCTCTTCCGGTGAGAATTGTGCCGATATGTTAGCTCAGATGTGGAGCTGGTCAGTGTCTCTTCATTCTCCAACAACGTTGAGGTTCGCAGCTCAGATATAAGTCGAGACAATTATTCTCATTCGCAGCCATGTTTTCTGATGTGTATGTATTTACACGTGTATTTCCACATAGGCATATGCCGCCAGTGTCCTGACGCGTGAGTCTTTCAGTTTGGTTTTTTTTTCAAATGAGAAATTTGGCAAAATGTTGGCTCAGATGTCGAGCTGGTGAGTGTTTCTTTATTCTCGAACAACGTTGAGGTTCGCAGCTCTGATATATGTCGAGAAAATTATCGTCATTCGCAGCCATGTTTTATTATGTTTATGTATGTACACATGTATTACCGCATATGCCTATGCCGTCAGGGTCCTGACCCATGAGTCTCACAGTTTGGGTTCTTTCCAGTGAGACATTTTGCAATATTTGGCTCAGATGTCGAGGTGGTGAGTGTCTCTTCATTCTCGAACAACGTTGAGGTTCGCAGCTCAGATATAAGTGCATCAAATTATTCTCATTCGCAGCCATGTTTTCTTATGTGTATGTATGTACAGGTGTATTGTCGCATAGACCTATGCCGCCGCCAGTGTCCTCACGCATGTGTCTCACAGTTTGGTTTTTTTTCCGCGAGACATTTTGCAATATTTTGGCTCAAATGTCAAGCTGGTGAGTGTTTCTTCATTCTCGAACAACGTTGAAGTTTGCAGCTAAGACATAAGTCGAGAAAATTGTCCTCATTCGCAGCCATGTTTACTTATGTTTATGTATGTACACGTGTATTGCCGCATAGGCCTATGCCGCCAGTGTCCTGGCGCATGAGTCTCAACGTTTGGGTCTCTTCCATTGAGAAATGTGGCAATATGTTAGCTCAGATGTTGAGCTGGTGAGTGTCTCTTCATTCTCGAACAACGTTAAAGTTCGCAGCTCAGACATAAGTCGAGAAAATTGTACTCATTCGCAGCCATGTTTACTTCTGTTTATGTATGTACGTGTGTATTGCCGCATAGGCCTATGCCGCCAGTGTCCTGGCGCATGAGTCTCAAAGTTTGGGTCTCTTCCGGTGAGAATTGTGCCGATATGTTAGCTCAGATGTGGAGCTGGTCAGTGTCTCTTCATTCTCCAACAACGTTGAGGTTCGCAGCTCAGATATAAGTCCAGAAAATTATTATCATTGGCAGCCATGTTTTCTGATGTGTATGTATTTACACGTGTATTTCCACATAGGCATATGCCGCCAGTGTCCTGACGCATGAGTCTTTTAGTTTGGGTTTTTTTCCAATGCGAAATTTGACAAAATTTTGGCTCAGATGTCGAGCTGGTGAGTGTTTCTTCATTCTCGAACAACGTTGAGGTTCGCAGCTCTGATATATGTCGAGAAAATTATCCTCATTCGCAGCCATGTTTTATTATGTGTATTTATGTACACGTGTATTACCCCATATGCCTATGCCGTCAGGGGGCTGACCCATGAGTCTCACAGTTTGGGTTCTTTCCAGTGAAAAATGTTGCAATATTTTGGCTCAGATGTCGAGCTGGTGAGTGTCTCTTCATTCTCGAACAACGTTGAGGTTCGCAGCTCAGATATAAGTTCATAAAATTATCCTCATTCGCAGCCACGTTTTCTTATGTGTATGTATGTACACGTGTATTGTCGGTTAGGCCTATGCCGCCAGTGACCTGACGCATGAGTCTCAAAGTTTGGGTCTCTTCCGGTGAGAATTGTGGCGATATGTTAGCTCAGATGTGGAGCTGGTCAGTTTCTCTTCATTCTCCAATAACTTTGAGGTTCGCAGCTCAGATATAAGACGAGAACATTATTCTCATTCGCAGCCATGTTTTCCTGATGTGTATGTATTTACACGTGTATTGCCACATAGGCATATGCCGCCAGTGTCCCGACGCATGAGTCTTTCGGTTTGTTTGCTTTTTCAGTGAGAAATTTTGCAATATTTTGGCTCAGATGTCGAGCTGGTGAGTGTCTCTTCATTCTCGAACAACGTTGAGGTTCGCAGCTCAGATATAAGTCCATAAAAATATCCTCATTCGCAGCCATGTTTTCTTATGTGTATGTATGTACACATGTATTACTGCATATGCCTATGCCGTCAGGGTCCTGACGCATGAGTCTCACAGTTTGGGTTCTTTCGAGTGAGAAATTTTGCAATATTTTGGCACAGATGTCGAGCTGGTGAGTGTCCCTTCATTCTCGAATAACGTTGAGGTTCGCAGCTCAGATATAAGTTCGTAAAATTATCCTCATTCGCAGCCATGTCTGATGTTTATGCGTGTACACGTGTATTGCCGCATAGGCTTATTCCGCCTGTGTCCTGAAGCATGAGTCTCACATTTTTTTTTTTTTTTCCAGCGAGAAATTTGGCAATATTTTGGCTCGGATGTCGAGCTTGTGAGTGTCTCTTCATTCTCGAACAACGTTGAGGTTCGCAGCTCAGATATAAGTCGAGAAAAATATCTTCATTCGCAGCCATGTTTTCTGATGTGTTTGTATGTACACGTGTATTGCCACATAGACATATGCCGACAGTGTCCTGACGCATGAGTCTCTCAGTTTAGGTTTGTTCCATTGAAAAATTTGGCAATATTTTGGCTCAGATGTTAGGCGAGTGTCTCTTCATTCTCGAACAACGTTGAGGTTCGCAGCTCAGATATAAGTTCATACAATTATCCTCTTTCGCAGCCATGTTTTCTTATGTTTATGCGTGTACACGTGTATTGCCGCATAGGCCTATGCCGCCAGTGTCCTGACGCATGAGTCTCAAAGTTTTGGTCTTTTCCGTTGAGAATGTGCGCGATATGTTAGCTCAGATGTGGAGGTGGTGAATGTCTCTTCATTCTCCAACAACGTTGAGGTTCGCAGCTCAGATATATGTCGAGAAAAATATCCTCATTCGCAGCCATGTTTTCTGATGTGTTTGTATGTACACGTGTATTGACACATAGGCATATGCCGCCAGTGTCCTGACGCATGAGTCTCTCAGTTTAGGTTTGTTCCAGTGAGAAATTTGGCAATATTTTGGCTCAGATGTCGAGCTGGTGAGTGTCTCTTCATTCTCGAACAACCTTGAGGTTCGCAGCTTAGATATATGTCGAGAACATTATCCTCATTCGCAGCCATGTGTTCTTATGTGTATGGATGTACACGTGTATTGCATCATAGGTCTATGCCGCCAGTGTCCTGACGCATGAGTCTCACAGTTTTGGTTTTTTCCAGTGAGAAATTTGGCAATATTTTGGCTCAGATGTCGAGCTGGCGAGTGTCTCTTCATTCTCGAACTACGTTGAGGTTCGCAGCTCAGATATATGTCGTGAAAATTGTCCTCATTCGCAGCCATGTTTTCTTATGTGTATGTATGTACACGTGTATTGCCTCATAGGCCTATGCCGCCAGTGTCCTGAAGCATGAGTCTCACAGTTGTGGTCTCTTCCTGTGAGAATTGTGGCGATATGTTAGCTCAGATGTTGAGCTGGTTAGTGTCGTTTCATTCTGGAACAACGTTGAGGTTCGCAGCTCCAATATAAGTCGAGAATATTATCCTCATTCGCATCCATGTTTTGTTACGTGTATGTATGTACACGTGTATTACCGCATATGCCTATGCCGCCAGTGTCCTGACTCATGGGTCTCAGAGTTTGGTTTTTTTCCAGTGAGAAATTTGGCAATATTTTGGCTCAGATGTTAGGCGAGTGTCTCTTCATTCTCGAACTACGTTGAGGTTCGCAGCTCAGATATAAGTTCATAAAATTATCCTCATTCGCAGCCATGTTTTCTTATGTTTATGCGTGTACACGTGTATTGCTGCATAGGCTGATGCCGCCAGTGTCCTGAAGCATGGGTCTCACAGTTTGGTTTTTTTCCAGTGAGAAATTTGGCAATATTTTGGCTCGGATGTCGAGCTGGTGAGTGTCTCTTCATTCTCCAACAACGTTGAGGTTCGCAACTCAGATATATGTCGAGAACATTATCCTCATTCGCAGCCATGTTTTCTGATGTGTATGTATGTACACGTGTATTGCCACATAGGCCTATGCCGCCAGTATACTGACGAATGAGCCTCTCAGTTTGTTTGTTTTTCCAGTGAGAAATCTGGCATTATTTTGGCTCGGATGTCGAGCTGGTGAGCGTCCCTTCCTTATCGAACAACGTTGAGGTTCGCAGCTCAGATACATGTCGAGAACATTATCCTCATTCGCAGCCATGTTTTCTGATGTGTATGTATGTACACGTGTATTGCCACATAGGCCTATGCTGCCAGTATCCTGACGCATCAGTTTCTCAGTTTGGGTTTTTTCCAGTGATAAATTTGGCAATATTTTAGCTCGGATGTCGAGCTGGTGAGTGTCTCTTCATTCTCGAACAACGTTGAGGTTCGCAACTCAGATATATGTCGAGAACATTATCCTCATTCGCAGCCATGTTTTCTTATGTTTATGCGTGTACCCGTGTATTGCCTCATAGGCCTATGCCGCCAGTATCCTGACGCATGAGTATCTCAGTTTGTAATTTTTTCCAGTGATAAATTGGGCAATATTTTTGCTCAGATGTCAGGCTGGTGAGTGTCTCTTCATTCTCGAAGAGCGTTGAGGCTCGCAGCTCAAATATAAGTCAAAAGAATTATCCTCATTCGCAGCCATTTTTTCTGATGTGTATGTATGTACATGTGTATCGCCACATAGGCATATGCCGCCAGTGTCCTGACGCATGAGTCTCAAAGTTTTGGTCTCTTCCGGTGAGAATTTTGGCGATATTTTAGCTCGGATGTCGAGCTGGTGAGTGTCTCTTCATTCTCGAACAACGTTGAGGCTCGCAGCTCAGATATATGTCGAAAAAATTATCCTCATTCGCAGCCATGTTTTCTGATGTGTATGTATGTACACGTGTATTGCCACATAGGCCTATGCCGCCAGTATCCTGACGCATGAGTCTCTCAGTTTGGTTTTTTTCCAGTGAGAAATTTGGCAATATTTTGGCTCGGATGTCGAGCTGGTGAGTGTCTCTATATTTTCGAACAACGTTGAGGCTCGCAGCTCAGATATATGTCGAGAAAAATATCCTCATTCGCAGCCATGTTTTCTGATGTGTTTGTATGTACACGTGTAGTGCCACATAGGCATATGCCGCCAGTGTCCTGACGCATGAGTCTCTCAGTTTAGATTTGTTCCAGTGAGAAATTTGGCAATATTTTGGCTCAGATGTCGAGCTGGTGAGTGTCTCTTCATTCTCGAACAACGTTGAGCTTCGCAGATCAGATACATGTCGAGAACATTATCATGTCACCAGTGTCCAGAAGCATGAGTCTCACAGTTTTTTGTTTTTCCAGTGAGAAATTTGGCAATATTTTGGCTCGGATGTCGAGCTTGTGAGTGTCTCTTCATTCTCGAACAACGTTGAGGCTCGCAGCTCAGATATATGTCGAGAAAAATATCCTCATTCGCAGCCATGTTTTCTGATGTGTTTGCATGTACACGTGTAGTGCCACATAGGCATATGCCGCCAGTGTCCTGACGCATGAGTCTCTCAGTTTAGTTTTGTTCCAGTGAGAAATTTGGCAATAATTTGGCTCAGATGTCGAGCTGGTGAGTGTCTCTTCATTCTCGAACAACGTTGAGGCTCGCAGCTCAGATATATGTCGAGAAAAATATCCTCATTCGCAGCCATGTTTTCTGATGTGTTTGTATGTACACGTGTAGTGCCACATAGGCATATGCCGCCAGTGTCCTGACGCATGAGTCTCTCAGTTTAGGTTTGTTCCAGTGAGAAATTTGGCAATATTTTGGCTCAAATGTCGAGCTGGTGAGTGTCTCTTCATTCTCGAACAACGTTGAGGTTCGCAGCTCAGATATAAGTTCATAAAATTATCCTCATTCGCAGCCATGTTTTCTGATGTGTTTGTATGTACACGTGTATTGCCACATAGGCATATTCCGCCAGTGTCCTGACGCATGAGTCTCTCAGTTTAGGTTTGTTCCAGTGATAAATTTGGCAATATTTTGGCCCAGATGTCGAGCTGCTGAGTGTCTCTTCATTCTCGAACAACGTTGAGGCTCGCAGCCCAGATATATGTCGAGAAAATTGTCCTCATTCGCAGCCATGTTTTCTTATGTGTATGGATGTACCCGTGTATTGCCTCATAGGCCTATGCCGACAGTGTCCTGACGCATTAGTCTCACAGGTTTGTTTTTTTTCAGTGAAAATTTGGAAATATTTTGGCTCAGATGTCAAGCTGGCGAGTGTCTCTTCATTCTCGAACAACGTTGAGGTTCGCAGCTCAGATATAAGTTCATCAAATTATCCTCATTCGCAGCCATGTTTTCTTATGTTTATGCGTGTACATGTGTATTGACGCATAGCTCTATGCTGCCAGTGTCCTGACGCATGAGTCTCAAAGTTGTGGTCTCTTCCGGTGAGAATTGTTGGCGATATGTTAGCTCAGATGTGGAGGTGGTGAATGTTTCTTCATTCTCCAACAACGTTGAGGTTCGCAACTCAGATATATGTCGAGAACATTATTCTCATTCGCAGCCATGTTTTCTGATGTGTATGTATGTACACGTGTATTGCCACATAGGCCTATGCCGCCAGTATACTTACGCATTAGCCTCTCAGTTTGTTTGTTTTTCCAGTGAGAAATCTGGCAATATTTTGGCTCGGATGTCGAGCTGGTGAGTGTCTTTTCATTCTCGAACAACGTTGAGGTTCGCAGCTCAGATATATGTCGAGAAAAATATCGTTATTTGCAGCCATGTTTTCTGATGTGTTTGTATGTACACGTGTATTGCCACATAGGCATATGCCGCTAGTGTCCTGACGCATGAGTCACTCAGTTTAGGTTTGTTCCATTGACAAATTTGGCTATATTTTGGCTCAGATGTCGAGCTGGTGAGTGTCTCTTCATTCTCGAACAACGTTGAGGTTCGCAGCTCAGATATATGTCGAGAACATTATCCTCATTCGCAGCCATGTTTTCTGATGTGTATGTATGTACACGTGTATTGCCACATAGGCCTATGCCGCCAGTATCCTGACGCATGAGTCTATCAGTTTGCTTTTTTTCAAGTGAGAAATTTTGCAATATTTTGGCTCGGATGTCGAGCTGGTGAGTGTCTCTTCATTCTCGAACAACGTTGAGGCTCGCAGCTCAGATATATGTCGACAAAATTATCCTCATTCGTAGCCATGTTTTCTTATGTGTATGTATGTACACGTGTATTGCCTCATAGGCCTATGCCGGCAGTGTCCTGACGCATGAGTCTCAAAGTTTTGGTCTCTTCCGGTGAGAATTTTGGCGATGTGTTAGCTCAGATGTGGAGGTGGTGAATGTCTCTTCATTCTCCAACAACGTTGAGGTTCGCAGCTCAGATATATGTCGAGAACATTATCCTCATTCGCAGCCATGTTTTCTGATGTGTATGTATGTACACGTGTATTGACACATAGGTCTATGCCGCCAGTATACTGACGCATGAGCCCCTCAGTTTGTTTGTTTTTCCAGTGAGAAATTTGGAAATATTTTGGCTCAGATGTCGAGCTGGTGAGTGTCTTTTCATTCTCGAACAACGTTGAGGTTCGCAGCTCAGATATAAGTTCATAAAATTATCCTCATTCGCAGCCATGTTTTCTGATGTGTTTGTATGTACACGTGTATTGCCACATAGGCATATTCCGCCAGTGTCCTGACGCATGAGTCTCTCAGTTTAGGTTTGTTCTAGTGAGAAATTTGGCAATATTTTGGCCCAGATGTCGAGCTGGTGAGTGTCTCTTCATTCTCGAACAACGTTGAGGTTCGCAGCTTAGATATATGTCGACAAAATTATCCTCATTCGTAGCCATGTTTTCTTATGTGTATGTATGTACACGTGTATTGCCTCATAGGCCTATGCCGGCAGTGTCCTGACGCATGAGTCTCAAAGTTTTGGTCTCTTCCGGTGAGAATTTTGGCGATGTGTTAGCTCAGATGTGGAGGTGGTGAATGTCTCTTCATTCTCGAACAACGTTGAGGCTCGCAGCTCAGATATATGTCGAGAAAATTATCCTCATTCGCAGCCATGTTTTCTGATGTGTATGTATGTACACGTGTATTGCCACATAGGCCTATGCCGCCAGTATCCTGACGCATGAGTCTCTCAGTTTGGGTTTTTTCCAGTGAGAAATTTGGCAATATTTTGGCTCGGATGTCGAGCTTGTGAGTGTCTCTTCATTCTCGAACAACGTTGAGGCTCGCAGCTCAGATATATGTCGAGAAAAATATTCTCATTCGCAGCCATGTTTTCTGATGTGTTTGCATGTACACGTGTAGTGCCACATAGGCCTATGCCGCCAGTATCCTGACGCATGAGTCTCTCAGTTTGGTTTTTTTCAAGTGAGAAATTTTGCAATATTTTGGCTTGGATGTCGAGCTGGTGAGTGTCTCTTCATTCTCGAACAACGTTGAGGCTCGCAGCTCAGATATATGTCGACAAAAAATCCTCATTCGCAGCCATGTTTTCTTATGTTTATGCGTGTACACGTGTATTGCCGCATAGGCCTATGCTGCCAGTGTCCTGACGCATGAGTCTCAAAGTTGTGGTCTCTTCCGGTGAGAATTTTTGGCGATATGTTAGCTCAGATGTGGAGGTGGTGAATGTGTCTTTATTCTCCAACAACGTTGAGGTTCGCAACTCAGATATATGTCGAGAACATTATCCTCATTCGCAGCCATGTTTTCTGATGTGTATGTATGTACACGTGTATTGCCACATAGGCCTATGCCGCCAGTATACTTACGCATGAGCCTCTCAGTTTGTTTGTTTTTCCAGTGAGAAATCTGGCAATATTTTGGCTCGGATGTCGAGCTGGTGAATGTCTTTTCATTCTCGAACAACGTTGAGGTTCGCAGCTCAGATATATGTCGAGAAAAATATCCTTATTCGCAGCCATGTTTTCTGATGTGTTTGTATGTACACGTGTATTGCCACATAGGCATATGCCGCTAGTGTCCTGACGCATGAGTCTCTCAGTTTAGGTTTGTTCCATTGAGAAATTTGGCAATATTTTGGCTCAGATGTCGAGCTGGTGAGTGTCTCTTCATTCTCGAACAACGTTGAGGTTCGCAGCTCAAATATATGTCGAGAACATTATCCTCATTCGCAGCCATGTTTTCTGATGTGTATGTATGTACACGTGTATTGCCACATAGGCCTATGCCGCCAGTGTCCTGACGCATGTGTCTTAAAGTTTTGGTCTCTTCCGGTGAGAATGTTGGCGATGTGTTAGCTCAGATGTGGAGGTGGTGAATGTCTCTTCATTCTCCAACAACGTTGAGGTTCGCAGCTCAGATATATGTCGAAAACATTATCCTCATTCGCAGCCATGTTTTCTGATGTGTATGTATGTACACGTGTATTGACACATAGGCCTATGCCGCCAGTATACTGACGCATGAGCCCCTCAGTTTGTTTGTTTTTCCAGTGAGAAATCTGGCAATATTTTGGCTCGGATGTCGAGCTGGTGAGCGTCCCTTCATTATCGAACAACGTTGAGGTTCGCAGCTCAGATACATGTCGAGAACATTATCCTCATTCGCAGCCATGTTTTCTGATGTGTATGTATGTACACGTGTATTGCCACATAGGCCTATGCCGCCAGTATCCTGACGCATGAGTCTCTCAGTTTGGGTTTTTTCCAGTGAGAAATTTGGTAATATTTTGGCTCGGATGTCGAGCTGGTGAGTGTCTCTATATTCTCGAACAACGTTGAGGCTCGCAGCTCAGATATATGTCGAGAAAAATATCCTCATTCGCAGCCATGTTTTCTGATGTGTTTGTATGTACACGTGTAGTGCCACATAGGCATATGCCGCCAGTGTCCTGACGCATGAGTCTCTCAGTTTAGATTTGTTTCAGTGAGAAATTTGGCAATATTTTGGCTCAGATGTCGAGCTGGTGAGTGTCTCTTCATTCTCGAACAACGTTGAGCTTCGCAGATCAGATACATGTCGAGAACATTATCATGTCACCAGTGTCCAGAAGCATGAGTCTCACAGGTTTTTTTTTTTTCCAGTGAGAAATTTGGCAATATTTTGGCTCGGATGTTGAGCTTGTGAGTGTCTCTTCATTTTCGAACAACGTTGAGGCTCGCAGCTCAGATATATGTCGAGAAAAATATCCTCATTCGCAGCCATGTTTTCTGATGTGTTTGCATGTACACGTGTAGTGCCACATAGGCATATGCCGCCAGTGTCCTGACGCATGAGTCTCTCAGTTTAGTTTTGTTCCAGTGAGAAATTTGGCAATAATTTTGCTCAGATGTCGAGCTGGTGAGTGTCTCTTCATTCTCGAACAAGGTTGAGGCTTGCAGCTCAGATATATGTCGAGAAAAATATCCTCATTCGGAGCCATGTTTTCTGATGTGTTTGTATGTACACGTGTAGTGCCACATAGGCATATGCCGCCAGTGTCCTGACGCATGAGTCTCTCAGTTTAGGTTTGTTCTAGTGAGAAATTTGGCAATATTTTGGCTAAAATGTCGAGCTGGTGAGTGTCTCTTCATTCTCGAACAACGTTGAGGTTCGCAGCTCAGATATAAGTTCATAAAATTATCCTCATTCGCAGCCATGTTTTCTGATGTGTTTGTATGTACACGTGTATTGCCACATAGGCATATTCCGCCAGTGTCCTGACGCATGAGTCTCTCAGTTTAGGTTTGTTCCATTGAGAAATTTGGCAATATTTTGGCGCAGATGTCGAGCTGGTGAGTGTCTCTTCATTCTCGAACAACGTTGAGGTTCGCAGCTCAGATATATGTCGAGAACATTATCCTCATTCGCAGCCATGTTTTCTGATGTGTTTGTATGTACACGTGTAGTGCCACATAGGCATATGCCGCCAGTGTCCTGACGCATGAGTCTCTCAGTTTAGGTTTGTTCTAGTGAGAAATTTTGCAATATTTTGGCTCGGATGTCGAGCTGGTGAGTGTCTCTTCATTCTCGAACAACGTTGAGGTTCGCAGCTTAGATATATGTCGACAAAATTATCCTCATTCGTAGCCATGTTTTCTTATGTGTATGTATGTACACGTGTATTGCCTCATAGGCCTATGCCGGCAGTGTCCTGACGCATGAGTCTCAAAGTTTTGGTCTCTTCCGGTGAGAATTTTGGCGATGTGTTAGCTCAGATGTGGAGGTGGTGAATGTCTCTTCATTCTCGAACAACGTTGAGGCTCGCAGCTCAGATATATGTCGAGAAAATTATCCTCATTCGCAGCCATGTTTTCTGATGTGTATTTATGTACACGTGTATTGCCACATAGGCCTATGCCGCCAGTATCCTGACGCATGAGTCTCTCAGTTTGGGTTTTTTCCAGTGAGAAATTTGGCAATATTTTGGCTCGGATGTCGAGCTTGTGAGTGTCTCTTCATTCTCGAACAACGTTGAGGCTCGCAGCTCAGATATATGTCGAGAAAAATATTCTCATTCGCAGCCATGTTTTCTGATGTGTTTGCATGTACACGTGTAGTGCCACATAGGCATATGCCGCCAGTGTCCTGACGCATGAGTCTCTCAGTTTAGTTTTGTTCCAGTGAGAAATTTGGCAATAATTTGGCTCAGATGTCGAGCTGGTGAGTGTCTCTTCATTCTCGAACAAGGTTGAGGCTCGCAGCTCAGATATATGTCGAGAAAAATATCCTCATTCGCAGCCATGTTTTCTGATGTGTTTGTATGTACACGTGTAGTGCCACATAGGCATATGCCGCCAGTGTCCTGACTCATGAGTCTCTCAGTTTAGGTTTGTTCCAGTGAGAAATTTGGCAATATTTTGGCTAAAATGTCGAGCTGGTGAGTGTCTCTTCATTCTCGAACAACGTTGAGGTTCGCAGCTCAGATATAAGTTTATAAAATTATCCTCATTCGCAGCCATGTTTTCTGATGTGTTTGTATGTACACGTGTATTGCCACATAGGTCTATGCCGCCAGTATACTGACGCATGAGCCCCTCAGTTTGTTTGTTTTTCCAGTGAGAAATTTGGAAATATTTTGGCTCAGATGTCGAGCTGGTGAGTGTCTCTTCATTCTCGAACAACGTTGAGGTTCGCAGCTCAGATATAAGTTCATAAAATTATCCTCATTCGCAGCCATGTTTTCTGATGTTTATGCGTGTACATGTGTATTGCCGCATAGGCCTATGCTGCTAGTGTCCTGACGCATGAGTCTCAAAGTTGTGGTCTCTTCCGGTGAAAATTTTTGGCAATATGTTAGCTCAGATGTGGAGTTGGTGAATGTCTCTTCATTCTCGAACAACGTTGAGGTTCGCAGCTCAGATATATGTCGAGAACATTATCCTCATTCGCAGCCATGTTTTCTGATGTGTATGTATGTACACGTGTATTGCCACATAGGTCTATGCCGCCAGTATACTGACGCATGAGCCCCTCAGTTTGTTTGTTTTTCCAGTGAGAAATTTGGAAATATTTTGGCTCAGATGTCGAGCTGGTGAGTGTCTCTTCATTCTCGAACAACGTTGAGGTTCGCAGCTCAGATATAAGTTCATAAAATTATCCTCATTCGCAGCCATGTTTTCTGATGTGTTTGTATGTACACGTGTATTGCCACATAGGCATATTCCGCCAGTGTCCTGACGCATGAGTCTCTCAGTTTAGGTTTGTTCTAGTGAGAAATTTGGCAATATTTTGGCCCAGATGTCGAGCTGGTGAGTGTCTCTTCATTCTCGAACAACGTTGAGGTTCGCAGCTCAGATATATGTCGAGAACATTATCCTCATTCGCAGCCATGTTTTCTGATGTGTATGTATGTACACGTGTATTGCCACATATGCCTATGCCGCCAGTATCCTGACGCATGAGTCTCTCAGTTTGGTTTTTGTCAAGTGAGAAATTTTGCAATATTTTGGCTCGGATGTCGAGCTGGTGAGTGTATCTTCATTCTCGAACAACGTTGAGGCTCGCAGCTCAGATATATGTCGACAAAAAATCCTCATTTGCAGCCATGTTTTCTTATGTTTATGCGTGTACACGTGTATTGCCGCATAGGCCTATGCTGCCAGTGTCCTGACGCATGAGTCTCAAAGTTGTGGTCTCTTCCGGTGAGAATTTTTGGCGATATGTTAGCTCAGATGTGGAGGTGGTGAATGTTTCTTTATTCTCCAACAACGTTGAGGTTCGCAACTCAGATATATGTCGAGAACATTATCCTCATTCGCAGCCATGTTTTCTGATGTGTATGTATGTACACGTGTATTGCCACATAGGCCTATGCCGCCAGTATACTTACGCATGAGCCTCTCAGTTTGTTTGTTTTTCCAGTGAGAGATCTGGCAATATTTTTGCTCGGATGTCGAGCTGGTGAGTGTCTTTTCATTATCGAACAACGTTGAGGTTCGCAGCTCAGATATATGTCGAGAAAAATATCGTTATTCGCAGCCATGTTTTCTGATGTGTTTGTATGTACACGTGTATTGCCACATAGGCATATGCCGCTAGTGTCCTGACGCATGAGTCTCTCAGTTTGGTTTTTTTCAAGTGAGAAATTTTGCAATATTTTGGCTCGGATGTCGAGCTGGTGAGTGTCTCTTCATTCTCGAACAACGTTGAGGTTCGCAGCTCAGAAATATGTCGAGAACATTATCCTCATTCGCAGCCATGTTTTCTGATGTGTATGTATGTACACGTGTATTGCCACATAGGCCTATGCCGCCAGTATCCTGACGCATGAGTCTCTCAGTTTGGTTTTTTTCAAGTGAGAAATTTTGCAATATTTTGACTCGGATGTCGAGCTGGTGAGTGTCTCTTCATTCTCGAACAACGTTGAGGCTCGCAGCTCAGATATATGTCGACAAAATTATCCTCATTCGTAGCCATGTTTTCTTATGTGTATGTATGTACACGTGTATTGCCTCATAGGCCTATGCCGGCAGTGTCCTGACGCATGAGTCTCAAAGTTTTGGTCTCTTCCGGTGAGAATTTTGGCGATGTGTTAGCTCAGATGTGGAGGTGGTGAATGTCTCTTCATTCTCCAACAACGTTGAGGTTCGCAGCTCAGATATATGTCGAGAACATTATCCTCATTCGCAGCCATGTTTTCTGATGTGTATGTATGTACACGTGTATTGACACATAGGCCTATGCCGCCAGTATACTGACGCATGAGCCCCTCAGTTTGTTTGTTTTTCCAGTGGGAAATTTGGAAATATTTTGGCTCAGATGTCGAGCTGGTGAGTGTCTCTTCATTCTCGAACAACGTTGAGGTTCGCAGCTCAGATATAAGTTCATAAAATTATCCTCATTCGCAGCCATGTTTTCTGATGTGTTTGTATGTACACGTGTATTCCCACATAGGCATATTCCGCCAGTGTCCTGACGCATGAGTCTCTCAGTTTAGGTTTGTTCCAGTGAGAAATTTGGCAATATTTTGGCCCAGATGTCGAGCTGGTGAGTGTCTCTTTATTCTCGAACAACGTTGAGGTTCGCAGCTCAGATATATGTCGAGAACATTATCCTCATTCGCAGCCATGTTTTCTGATGTGTATGTATGTACACGTGTATTGCCACATAGGCCTATGCCGCCAGTATCCTGACGCATGAGTCTCTCAGTTTGGTTTTTGTCAAATGAGAAATTTTGCAATATTTTGGCTCGGATGTCGAGCTGGTGAGTGTCTCTTCATTCTCGAACAACGTTGAGGCTCGCAGCTCAGATATATGTCGACAAAAAATCCTCATTCGCAGCCATGTTTTCTTATGTTTATGCGTGTACACGTATATTGCCGCATAGGCCTATGCTCCCAGTGTCCTGACGCATGAGTCTCAAAGTTGTGGTCTCTTCCGGTGAGAATTTTTGGCGATATGTTAGCTCAGATGTGGAGGTGGTGAATGTTTCTTTATTCTCCAACAACGTTGAGGTTCGCAACTCAGATATATGTCGAGAACATTATTCTCATTCGCAGCCATGTTTTCTGATGTGTATGTATGTACACGTGTATTGCCACATAGGCCTATGCCGCCAGTATACTTACGCATGAGCCTCTCAGTTTGTTTGTTTTTCCAGTGAGAAATCTGGCAATATTTTGGCTCGGATGTCGAGCTGGTGAATCTCTTTTCATTCTGGAACAACGTTGAGGTTCGCAGCTCAGATATATGTCGAGAAAAATATCCTTATTCGCAGCCATGTTTTCTGATGTGTTTGTATGTACACGTGTATTGCCACATAGGCATATGCCGCTAGTATCCTGACGCATGAGTCTCTCAGTTTAGGTTTGTTCCATTGAGAAATTTGGCAATATTTTGGCTCAGATGTCGAGCTGGTGAGTGTCTCTTCATTCTCGAACAACGTTGAGGTTCGCAGCTCAGATATATGTCGAGAACATTATCCTCATTCGCAGCCATGTTATCTGATGTGTATGTATGTACACGTGTATTGCCACATAGGCCTATGCCGCCAGTGTCCTGACGCATGTGTCTTAAAGTTTTGGTCTCTTCCGGTGAGAATGTTGGCGATGTGTTAGCTCAGATGTGGAGGTGGTGAATGTCTCTTCATTCTCCAACAACGTTGAGGTTCGCAGCTCAGATATATGTCGAGAACATTATCCTCATTCGCAGCCATGTTTTCTGATGTGTATGTATGTACACGTGTATTGACACATAGGCCTATGCCGCCAGTATACTGACGCATGAGCCCCTCAGTTTGTTTGTTTTTCCAGTGAGAAATCTGGCAATATTTTGGCTCGGATGTCGAGCTGGTGAGCGTCCCTTCATTATCGAACAACGTTGAGGTTCGCAGCTCAGATACATGTCGAGAACATTATCCTCATTCGCAGCCATGTTTTCTGATGTGTATGTATGTACACGTGTATTGCCACATAGGCCTATGCCGCCAGTATCCTGACGCATCAGTTTCTCAGTTTGGTTTTTTTTCCAGTGATAAATTTGGCAATATTTTAGCTCGGATGTCGAGCTGGTGAGTGTCTCTTCATTCTCGAACAACGTTGAGGCTCGCAGCTCAGATATATGTCGAGAAAATTATCCTCATTCGCAGCCATGTTTTATGATGTGTATGTATGTACACGTGTATTGCCACATAGGCCTATGCCGCCAGTATCCTGACGCATGAGTCTCTCAGTTTGGGTTTTTTCCAGTGAGAAATTTGGCAATATTTTGGCTCGGATGTCGAGCTGGTGAGTGTCTCTATATTCTCGAACAACGTTGAGGCTCGCAGCTCAGATATATGTCGAGAAAAATATCCTCATTCGCAGCCATGTTTTCTGATGTGTTTGTATGTACACGTGTAGTGCCACATAGGCCTATGCCGCCAGTGTCCTGACGCATGAGTCTCTCAGTTTAGATTTGTTTCAGTGAGAAATTTGGCAATATTTTGGCTCAGATGTCGAGCTGGTGAGTGTCTCTTCATTATCGAACAACGTTGAGCTTCGCAGATCAGATACATGTCGAGAACATTATCATGTCACCAGTGTCCAGAAGCATGAGTCTCACAGTTTGTTTGTTTTTCCAGTGAGAAATTTGGCAATATTTTGGCTCGGATGTCGAGCTTGTGAGTGTCTCTTCATTCTCGAACAACGTTGAGGCTCGCAGCTCAGATATATGTTGAGAAAAATATCCTCATTCGCAGCCATGTTTTCTGATGTGTTTGCATGTACACGTGTAGTGCCACATAGGCATATGCCGCCAGTGTCCTGACGCATGAGTCTCTCAGTTTAGTTTTGTTCCAGTGAGAAATTTGGCAATAATTTGGCTCAGATGTCGAGCTGGTGAGTGTCTCTTCATTCTCGAACAAGGTTGAGGCTCGCAGCTCAGATATATGTCGAGAAAAATATCCTCATTCGCAGCCATGTTTTATGATGTGTTTGTATGTACACGTGTATTGCCACATAGGCATATTCCGCCAGTGTCCTGACGCATGAGTCTCTCAGTTTAGGTTTGTTCCAGTGAGAAATTTGGCAATATTTTGGCCCAGATGTCGAGCTGGTGAGTGTCTCTTCATTCTCGAACAACGTTGAGGCTCGCAGCCCAGATATATGTCGAGAAAATTGTCCTCATTCGCAGCCATGTTTTCTTATGTGTATGGATGTACCCATGTATTGCCTCATAGGCCTATGCCGACAGTGTCCTGACGCATTGGTCTCACGGTTTTGTTTTTTTCAGTGAAAATTTGGAAATATTTTGGCTCAGATGTCGAGCTGGCGAGTTCCCTTCATTCTCGAACAACGTTGAGGTTCGCAGCTCAGATATAAGTTCATCAAATTATCCTCATTCGCAGCCATGTTTTCTTATGTTTATGCGTGTACATGTGTATTGCCGCATAGGCCTATGCTGCCAGTGTCCTGACGCATGAGTCTCAAAGTTGTGGTCTCTTCCGGTGAGCATTTTTGGCAATATGTTAGCTCAGATGTGGAGGTGGTGAATGTTTCTTCATTCTCCAACAACGTTGAGGTTCGCAACTCAGATATATGTCGAGAACATTATCCTCATTCGCAGCCATGTTTTCTGATGTGTTTGTATGTACACGTGTATTGCCACATAGGCATATGCCGCTAGTGTCCTGACGCATGAGTCTCTCAGTTTAGGTTTGTTCCATTGAGAAATTTGGCAATATTTTGGCGCAGATGTCGAGCTGGTGAGTGTCTCTTCATTCTCGAACAACGTTGAGGTTCGCAGCTCAGATATATGTCGAGAACATTATCCTCATTCGCAGCCATGTTTTCTGATGTGTATGTATGTACACGTGTATTGCCACATAGGCCTATGCCGCCAGTATCCTGACGCATGAGTCTCTCAGTTTGGTTTTTTTAAAGTGAGAAATTTGGCAATATTTTGGCTCGGATGTCGAGCTGGTGAGTGTCTCTTCATTATCGAACAACGTTGAGGTTCGCAGCTCAGATATATGTCGACAAAATTATCCTCATTCGTAGCCATGTTTTCTTATGTGTATGTATGTACACGTGTATTGCCTCATAGGCCTATGCCGGCAGTGTCCTGACGCATGAGTCTCAAAGTTTTGGTCTCTTCCGGTGAGAATTTTGGCGATGTGTTAGCTCAGATGTGGAGGTGGTGGATGTCTCTTCATTCTCCAACAACGTTGAGGTTCGCAGCTCAGATATATGTCGAGAACATTATCCTCATTCGCAGCCATGTTTTCTGATGTTTATGTATGTACACGTGTATTGACACATAGGCCTATGCCGCCAGTATACTGACGCATGAGCCCCTCATTTTGTTTGTTTTTCCATTGAGAAATTTGGAAATATTTTGGCTCAGATGTCGAGCTGGTGAGTGTCTCTCCATTCTCGAACAACGTTGAGGTTCGCAGCTCAGATATAAGTTCATAAAATTATCCTCATTCGCAGCCATGTTTTCTGATGTGTTTGTATGTACACGTGTATTGCCACATAGGCATATTCCGCCAGTGTCCTGACGCATGAGTCTCTCAGTTTAGGTTTGTTCCAGTGAGAAATTTGGCAATATTTTGGCCCAGATGTCGAGCTGGTGAGTGTCTCTTCATTCTCGAACAACGTTGAGGTTCGCAGCTCAGATATATGTCGAGAACATTATCCTCATTCGCAGCCATGTTTTCTGATGTGTATGTATGTACACGTGTATTGCCACATAGGCCTATGCCGCCAGTATCCTGACGCATCAGTCTCTCAGTTTGTTTTTTTTCCAGTGAGAAATTTGGCAATATTTTGGCTCGGATGTCGAGCTGGTGAGTGTCTCTTCATTCTCAAACAACGTTGAGGCTCACAGATCAGATATATGTCGAGAAAATTATCCTCATTCGCCGCCATGTTTTCTTATGTGAATGTATGTACCCGTGTATTGCCGCATAGGCCTATGCCGCCAGTATCCTAACGCATGAGTCTCTCAGTTTTTTTGTTTTTTTTCAATGAGAAATTTGGCAATATTTTTGCTCAGATGTCGGACTGGTGAGTGTCTCTTCATTCTCGAACAACGTTGAGGCTCGCAGATCAGATATATGTCGAGAAAATTATCCTCATTCGCCGCCATGTTTCCTTATGTGAATGTATGTACCCGTGTATTGCCGCATAGGCCTATGCCGCCAGTATCCAGACGCATGAGTCTCTCAGTTTTTTGTTTTTTTTCAATGAGAAATTTGGCAATATTTTTGCTCAGATGTCGGACTGGTGAGTGTCTCTTCATTCTCGAACAACGTTGAGGCTCGCAGCTCAAATATAAGTCGACAAAATTATCCTCATTCGCAGCCATGTTTTCTGATGTGTATGTATGTACACGTGTATTGCCACATAGGCATATGCCGCCAGTGTCCTGACGCATGAGTCTCTAAGTTTAGGTTTGTTCCAGTGAGAAATTTGGCAATATTTTGGCTCACATGTCGAGCTTGTGAGTGTCTCTTCATTCTCGAACAACATTGAGGTTCGCAGCTCAGATATATGTCGAGAACATTATCCTCATTCGCAGCCATGTTTTCTGATGTGTATGTATGTATGTACACGTGTATTGCCTCGAAGGCCTATGCCGCCAGTATCCTGACGCATGAGTCTCTCAGTTTGTTTTTTTCCCAGTGAGAAATTTGGCAATATTTTGGCTCGGATGTCGAGCTGGTGAGTGTCTCTTCATTCTCGAACAACGTTGAGGTTCGCAGCTCAGATATATGTCGAGAACATTATCCTCATTCGCAGCCATGTTTTCTGATGTGTATGTATGTACACGTGTATTGCCTCATAGGCCTATGCCGCCAGTATCCTGACGCATGAGTCTCACATTTTGGTTTTTTTCCAGTGAGAAATTTGGAAATATTTTGGCTCAGATGTCGAGCTGGCGAGTGTCTCTTCATTCTCGAACAACGTTGAGGTTCGCAGCTCAGATATAAGTTCATAAAATTATCCTCATTCGCAGCCATGTTTTCTTATGTTTATGCGTGTACAAGTGTATTGCCGCATAGGCCTATGCCAACAGTGTCCTGACGCATGAGTCTCAAAGTTTTGGTCTCTTTCGGTGAGAATTTTGGCGATATGTTAGCTCAGATGTGGAGGTGGTGAATGTCTCATCATTCTCCAACAACGTTGAGGTTCGCAGCTCAGATATAAGTTCATAAAATTATCCTCATTCGCAGCCATGTTTTCTGATGTGTTTGTATGTACACGTGTATTGCCACATAGGCATATGCCGCCAGTGTCCTGACGCATGAGTCTCTCAGTTTAGGTTTGTTCCAGTGAAAAATTTGGCAATATTTTGGCTCAGATGTCGAGCTGGTGAGTGTCTCTTCATTCTCGAACAACGTTGAGGTTCGCAGCTCAGATATATGTCGAAAACATTATCCTCATTCGCAGCCATGTTTTCTGATGTGTATGTATGTACACGTGTGTTGCCACATAGGCATATGCCGCCAGTGTCCTGACGCATGAGTCTCTCAGTTTGGGTTTTTTCCAGTGAGAAATTTGGCAATATTTTGGCTCGGAAGTCGAGCTGGTGAGTGTCTCTTTATTCTCGAACAACGTTGAGGATCGCAGCTCAGATATATGTTGACAAAATTATTCTCATTCGTAGCCATGTTTTCTTATGTGTATGTATGTACACGTGTATTGCCTCATAGGCCTATGCCGCCAGTGTCCTGACGCATGAGTCTCAAAGTTTTGGTCTCTTCCGGTGAGAATTTTGGCGATGTGTTAGCTCAGATGTGGAGGTGGTGAATGTCTTTTCATTTTCGAACAACGTTGAGGTTCGCAGCTCAGATATATGTTGAGAACATTATCCTCATTCGCAGCCATGTTTTCTGATGTGTATGTATGTACACGTGTATTGCCACATAGGCCTATGCCGCCAGTATTCTGACGCATGAGTCTCACAGTTTGTTTGTTTTTCCAGTGAACAATTTGGCAATATTTTGGCTCGGATCTCGAGCTGGTGAGTGTCTCGTCATTCTCGAACAACGTTGAGGTTCGCAGCTCAGATATATGTCGAGAAAAATGTCCTCATTCGCAGCCATGTTTTCTTATGTTTATGCGTGTACACGTGTATTGCCGCATAGGCCTATGCCGCCAGTGTCCTGACGCATTAGTCTCAAAGTTGTGGTCTCTTCCGGTGATAATTTTTGGCGATATGTTAGCTCGGATGTCGAGCTGGTGAGTGTCTCTTCATTCTCGAACAACGTTGAGGTTCGCAGCTCAGATATATGTCTTGAAAAATATCCTCATTCGCAGCCATGTTTTCTGATGTGTTTGTATGTACACGTGTATTGCCACATTGGCATATGCCGCTAGTGTCCTGACGCATGAGTCTCTCAGTTTAGGTTTGTTCAATTGAGACATTTGGCAATATTTTGGCTCAGATGTCGAGCTGGTGAGTGTCCCTTCATTCTCGAACACGGTTGAGGTTCGCAGCTCAGATATATGTCGAGAACATTATCCTCATTCGCAGACATGTTTTCTGATGTGTATGTATGTACACGTGTATTGCCACATAGGCCTATGCCGCCAGTATCCTGACCCATGAGTCTCTCAGTTTGGGTTTTTTCCAGTGAGAAATTTGGCAATATTTTGGCTCGCATGTAGAGCTGGTGAGTGTCTCTATATTCTTGAACAACGTCGAGGCTCGCAGCTCAGATATATGTCGAGAAAAATATCCTCATTCGCAGCCATGTTTTCTGATGTGTTTGTATGTACACGTGTAGTGCCACATAGGCATATGCCGCCAGTGTCCTGACGCATGAGTCTCTCAGTTTAGGTTTGTTCCAGTGAGAAATTTGGCAATATTTTGGCTCAGATGTCGAGCTGGTGAGTGTCTCTTCATTCTCGAACAACGTTGAGCTTCGCAGCTCAGATACATGTCGAGAACATTATCATGTCACCAGTGTCCAGAAGCATGAGTCTCACAGTTTGGGTTTTTTTCCATTGAGAAATTTGGCAATATTTTGGCTCGGATGTCGAGCTTGTGAGTGTCTCTTCATTCTCGAACTAAGTTGAGGCTCGCAGCTCAGATATATGTCGAAAAAAATATCCTCATTCGCAGCCAGGTTTTCTGATGTGTTTGCATGTACACGTGTAGTGCCACATAGGCATATGCCGCCAGTGTCCTGACGCATGAGTCTCTCAGTTTAGGTTTGTTCCAGTGAGAAATTTAGCAATATTTCGGCTCAGATGTCGAGCTGGTGAGTGTCTCTTCATTCTCGAACAACGTTGAGGCTCGCAGCTCAGATATATGTCGAGAAAAATATCCTCATTCGCAGCCATGTTTTCTGATGTGTTTGTATGTACACGTGTAGTGCCACATAGGCATATGCCGCCAGTGTCCTGACGCATGAGTCTCTCAGTTTAGGTTTGTTGCAGTGAGAAATTTGGCAATATTTTGGCTCAAATGTCGAGCTGGTGAGTGTCTCTTCATTCTCGAACAACGTTGAGGTTCGCAGCTCAGATAAAAGTTCATAAGATTATCCTCATTCGCAGCCATGTTTTCTGATGTGTTTGTATGTACACCTGTATTGCCACATAGGCATATTCCGCCAGTGTCCTGACGCATGAGTCTCTCAGTTTAGGTTTGTTCCAGTGAGAAATTTGACAATGTTTTGGCTCAGATGTCGAGCTGGTGAGTGTCTCTTCATTCTCGAACAACGTTGAGGCTCACAGCCCAGATATATGTCGAGAAAATTGTCCTCATTCGCAGCCATGTTTTCTTATGTGTATGGATGTACCCGTGTATTGCCTCATAGGCCTATGCCGACAGTGTCCTGACGCATGAGTCTCACAGTTTTTTTTTTTTCAGTGAAAATTTGAAAATATTTTGGCTCAGATGTCGAGCTGGCGAGTGTCTCTTCATTCTCGAACAACGTTGAGGTTCGCAGCTCAGATATAAGTTCATCAAATTATCCTCATTCGCAGCCATGTTTTCTTATGTTTATGCGTGTACACGTGTATTGCCGCATAGGCCTATGCCGCCAGTGTCCTGACGCATGAGTCTCAAAGTTGTGGTCTCTTCCGGTGAGAATTTTTGGCGATATGTTAGCTCAGATGTGGAGGTGGTGAATGTCTCTTCATTCTCCAACAACGTTGAGGTTCGCAGCTCAGATATATGTCGAGAACATTATCCTCATTCGCAGCCATGTTTTCTGATGTGTATGTATGTACACGTGTATTGCCACATAGGCATATGCCGCCAGTGTCCTGACGCATGAGTCTCCCAGTTTAGGTTTGTTCCAGTGAGAAATTTGGCAATATTTTGGCTCAGATGTCGAGCTGGTGAGTGGCTCTTCATTCTCGAACAACGTTGAGCTTCGCAGCTCAGATACATGTCGAGAACATTATCATGTCACCAGTGTCCAGAAGCATGAGTCTCACAGTTTGTTTTTTTTTCCAGTGAGAAATTTGGCAATATTTTGGCTCGGATGTCGAGCTGGTGAGTGTCTCTACATTCTCGAACAACGTTGAGGCTCGCAGCTCAGATATATGTCGAGAAAATTATCCTCATTCGCAGCCATGATTTCTTATGTGAATGTATGCACACGTGTATTGCCACATAGGCATATGCCGCCAGTATCCTGACGCATGAGTCTCTCAGTTTGTTTGTTTTTCCAGTGAGAAATTTGGCAATATTTTGGCTCGGATGTCGAGCTGGTGAGTGTCTCTTCATTCTCGAACAACGTTGAGGTTCGCAGCTCAGATATAAGTTCATCAAATTATCCTCATTCGCAGCCATGTTTTCTTATGTTTATGCGTGTACACGTGTATTGCCGCATAGGCCTATGCCGCCAGTGTCCTGACGCATGAGTCTCAAAGTTGTGGTCTCTTCCGGTGAGAATTTTTGGCGATATGTTAGCTCAGATGTGGAGGTGGTGAATGTCTCTTCATTCTCCAACAACGTTGAGGTTCGCAGCTCAGATATATGTCGAGAACATTATCCTCATTCGCAGCCATGTTTTCTGATGTGTATGTATGTACACGTGTATTGCCACATAGGCATATGCCGCCAGTGTCCTGACGCATGAGTCTCCCAGTTTAGGTTTGTTCCAGTGAGAAATTTGGCAATATTTTGGCTCAGATGTCGAGCTGGTGAGTGGCTCTTCATTCTCGAACAACGTTGAGCTTCGCAGCTCAGATACATGTCGAGAACATTATCATGTCACCAGTGTCCAGAAGCATGAGTCTCACAGTTTGTTTTTTTTTCCAGTGAGAAATTTGGCAATATTTTGGCTCGGATGTCGAGCTGGTGAGTGTCTCTACATTCTCGAACAACGTTGAGGCTCGCAGCTCAGATATATGTCGAGAAAATTATCCTCATTCGCAGCCATGATTTCTTATGTGAATGTATGCACACGTGTATTGCCACATAGGCATATGCCGCCAGTATCCTGACGCATGAGTCTCTCAGTTTGTTTGTTTTTCCAGTGAGAAATTTGGCAATATTTTGGCTCGGATGTCGAGCTGGTGAGTGTCTCTTCATTCTCGAACAACGTTGAGGTTCGCATCTCAGATATAAGTTCATAAAATTATCCTCATTCGCATCCATATTTTCTTATGTTTATTCGTGTTCACGTGTATTGCCGCATAGGCTTATGTCGCCAGTGTCCAGAAGCATGAGTCTCACAGTTTGGGTTTTTTTTCCAGTGAGAAATTTTGCAATATTTTGGCTCGGATGTCGAGCTGGTGAGTGTCTCTTCATTCTCGAACAACGTTGAGGCTCGCAGCTCAGATATATGTCGAGAAAAATATCCTCATTCGCAGCCATGTTTTCTGATGTGTTTGTATGTACACGTGTAGTGCCACATAGGCATATTCCGCCAGAGTCCTGACGCATGAGTCTCTCAGTTTGGGTTTTTTCGAGTGAGAAATTTTGCAATATTTGGGCTCAGATGTCGAGCTGGTGAGTGTCTCTTCATTCTCCAACAACGTTGAGGTTCGCAGCTCAGATATAAGTCGAGAAAAGTATCCTCATTCGCAGCCATGTGTTCTGAAATGTATGTATGTACACGTGTATTGCCTCATAGGCCTATGCCGCCAGTGTCCTGACGCATGAGTCTCACAGTTTGGTTTTTTTTCCAGTGAGAAATTTGGCAATATTTTGGCTCGGATGTCGAGCTGGTGAGTGTCTCTTCATTCTCGAACAACGTTGAGGTTCGCAGCTCAGATATATGTCGAGAACATTATCCTCATTCGCAGCCATGTTTTCTGATGTGTATTAATTTCTCCAGTTGTATCCCCAGCCCTATGCCGCCAGTATCCTGACGCATGAGTCTCTCAGTTTGTTTTTTTTCCAGTGAGAAATTTGGTAATATTTTGGCTCGGATGTCGAGCTGGTGAGTGTCTCTTCATTCTCGAACAACGTTGAGGTTCGCAGCTCAGATATAAGTTCATAAAATTATCCTCATTCGCAGCCATGTTTTCTTATGTTTATGCGTGTACACGTGTATTGCCGCATAGGCCTATGCCGCCAGTGTCCTGACGCATGTGTCTCAAAGTTTTGGTCTCTTCCGGTGATAATTTTGGCGATATGTTAGCTCAGATTTGGAGGTGGTGAATGTCTCTTTATTCTCCAACAACGTTGAGGTTCGCAGCTCAGATATATGTCGAGAAAAATATCCCCATTCGCAGGCATGTTTTCTGATGTGTTTGTATGTACACGTGTATTGCCACATAGGCATATGCCGCCAGTGTACTGACACATGAGTCTCTCAGTTTAGGTTTGTTCCAGTGAGAAATTTGGCAATATTTTGGCTCAGATGTCGAGCTGGTGGGTGTCTCCTCTTTCTCGAACAACGTTGAGCTTCGCAGCTCAGATACATGTCGAGAACATTATCATGTCACCAGTGTCCAGAAGCATGAGTCTCACAGTTTGGTTTTTTTTTCCAGTGAGAAATTTGGCAATATTTTGGCTCGGATGTCGAGCTGGTGAGTGTCTCTACATTCTCGAACAACGTTGAGGCTCGCAGCTCAGATATATGTCAAGAAAATTATCCTCATTCGCAGCAATGTTTTCTTATGTGAATGTATGCACACGTGTATTGCCACATAGGCATATGCCGCCAGTATCCTGACGCATGAGTCTCTCAGTTTGTTTGTTTTTCCAGTGAGAAATTTGGCAATATTTTGGCTCGGATGTCGAGCTGGTGAGTGTCTCTTCATTCTCGAACAACGTTGAGGTTCGCATCTCAGATATAAGTTCATAAAATTATCCTCATTCGCATCCATATTTTCTTATGTTTATTCGTGTTCACGTGTATTGCCGCATAGGCTTATGTCGCCAGTGTCCAGAAGCATGAGTCTCACAGTTTGGGTTTTTTTTCCAGTGAGAAATTTTGCAATATTTTGGCTCGGATGTCGAGCTGGTGAGTGTCTCTTCATTCTCGAACAACGTTGAGGCTCGCAGCTCAGATATATGTTGAGAAAAATATCCTCATTCGCAGCCATGTTTTCTGATGTGTTTGTATGTACACGTGTAGTGCCACATAGGCATATGCCGCCAGAGTCCTGACGCATGAGTCTCTCAGTTTGGGTTTTTTCCAGTGAGAAATTTTGCAATATTTTGGCTCAGATGTCGAGCTGGTGAGTGTCTCTTCATTCTCCAACAACGTTGAGGTTCGCAGCTCAGATATAAGTCGAGAAAAGTATCCTCATTCGCAGCCATGTGTTCTGAAATGTATGTATGTACACGTGTATTGCCTCATAGGCCTATACCGCCAGTGTCCTGACGCATGAGTCTCACAGTTTGGTTTTTTTTCCAGTGAGAAATTTGGCAATATTTTGGCTCGGATGTCGAGCTGGTGAGTGTCTCTTCATTCTCGAACAACGTTGAGGTTCGCAGCTCAGATATATGTCGAGAACATTATCCTCATTCGCAGCCATGTTTTCTGATGTGTATGTATGTACACGTGTATTGACACATAGGCCTATGCCGCCAGTATACTGACGCATGAGCCCCTCAGTTTGTTTGTTTTTCCAGTGAGAAATCTGGCAATATTTTGGCTCAGATGTCGAGCTGATGAGTGTCTCTTCATTCTCGAACAACGTTGAGCTTCGCAGATCAGATACATGTCGAGAACATTATCATGTCACCAGTGTCCAGAAACATGAGTCTCACAGTTTGGTTTTTTTTGCAGTGAGAAATTTGGCAATATTTTGGCTCTGATGTCGAGCTGGTGAGTGTCTTTTCATTTTCGAACAACGTTGAGGTTCGCAGCTCAGATATATGTCGAGAAAATTATCCTCATTCGCAGCCATGTTTTCTTATGTGAATGTATGCACACGTGTATTGCCACATAGGCATATGCCGCCAGTATCCTGACGCATGAGTCTCTCAGTTTGTTTGTTTTTCCAGTGAGAAATTTGGCAATATTTTGGCTCGGATGTCGAGCTGGTGAGTGTCTCTTCATTCTCGAACAACGTTGAGGTTCGCATCTCAGATATAAGTTCATAAAATTATCCTCATTCGCATCCATATTTTCTTATGTTTATTCGTGTTCACGTGTATTGCCGCATAGGCTTATGTCGCCAGTGTCCAGAAGCATGAGTCTCACAGCTTGGGTTTTTTTTTCCAGTGAGAAATTTTGCAATATTTTGGCTCGGATGTCGAGCTGGTGAGTGTCTCTTCATTCTTGAACAACGTTGGGGCTCGCAGCTCAGATATATGTCGAGAAAAATATCCTCATTCGCAGCCATGTTTTCTGATGTGTTTGTATGTACACGTGTAGTGCCACATAGGCATATGCCGCCAGAGTCCTGACGCATGAGTCTCTCAGTTTGGTTTTTTTCCAGTGAGAAATTTTGCAATATTTTGGCTCAGATGTCGAGCTGGTGAGTGTCTCTTCATTCTCCAACAACGTTGAGGTTCGCAGCTCAGATATAAGTCGAGAAAAGTATCCTCATTCGCAGCCATGTGTTCTGAAATGTATGTATGTACACGTGTATTGCTTCATACGCCTATGCCGCCAGTGTCCTGACGCATGAGTCTCACAGTTTGGTATTTTTTTCCAGTGAGAAATTTGGCAATATTTTGGCTCGGATGTCGAGCTGGTGAGTGTCTCTTCATTCTCGAACAACGTTGAGGTTCGCAGCTCAGATATATGTCGAGAACATTATCCTCATTCGCAGCCATGTTTTCTGATGTGTATGTATGTACACGTGTATTGACACATAGGCCTATGCCGCCAGTATACTGACGCATGAGCCCCTCAGTTTGTTTGTTTTTCCAGTGAGAAATCTGGCAATATTTTGGCTCAGATGTCGAGCTGATGAGTGTCTCTTCATTCTCGAACAACGTTGAGCTTCGCAGATCAGATACATGTCGAGAACATTATCATGTCACCAGTGTCCAGAAACATGAGTCTCACAGTTTGGTTTTTTTTGCAGTGAGAAATTTGGCAATATTTTGGCTCTGATGTCGAGCTGGTGAGTGTCTTTTCATTTTCGAACAACGTTGAGGTTCGCAGCTCAGATATATGTCGAGAACATTATCCTCATTCGCAGCCATGTTTTCTGATGTGTATGTATGTACACGTGTATTGCCACATAGGCCTATGCCGCCAGTATACTGACGCATGAGTCTTTCAGTTTGGGTTTTTTCCAGTGAAAAATTTTGCAATATTTTGGCTCGGATGTCGAGCTGGTGAGTGTCTCTTCATTCTCGAACAACGTTGAGGCTCGCAGCTCAGATATATGTCGACAAAATTATCCTCATTCGTAGCCATGTTTTCTTATGTTTATGTATGTACACGTGTATTGCCTCATAGGCCTATGCCGGCAGTGTCCTGACGCATGAGTCTCAAAGTTTTGGTCTCTTCTGGTGACAATTTTGGCGATGTGTTAGCTCAGATGTGGAGGTGGTGAATGTCTCCTCATTCTCCAACAACGTTGAGGTTCGCAGCTCAGATATATGTCGAGAACATTATCCTCATTCGCAGCCATGTTTTCTGATGTGTATGTATGTACACGTGTATTGACACATAGGCCTATGCCGCCAGTATACTGACGCATGAGCCCCTCAGTTTGTTTGTTTTTCCAGTGAGAAATCTGGCAATATTTTGGCTCGGATGTCGAGCTGGTGAGTGTCTCTTCATTCTCGAACAACGTTGAGGTTCGCAGCTCAGATATATGTCGAGAAAAATATCCTCATTCGCAGCCATGTTTTCTGATGTGTTTGTATGTACACGTGTATTGCCACATAGGCATATGCCCCTAGTGTCCTGACGCATGAGTCTCTCAGTTTAGGTTTGTTCCATTGAGAAATTTGGCAATATTTTGGCTCAGATGTCGAGCTGATGAGTGTCTCTTCATTCTCGAACAACGTTGAGCTTCGCAGATCAGATACATGTCGAGAAAAATATCCTCATTCGCAGCCATGTTTTCTGATGTGTTTGCATGTACACGTGTAGTGCCACATAGGCCTATGCCGCCAGTATCCTGACCCATGAGTCTCTCATTTTTATTTTTTTCCAGTGATAAATTTGGCAATATTTTGGCTCAGATGTCGAGCTGGTGAGTGTCTCTTCATTCTCGAACAACGTTGAGGTTCGCAGCTCAGATATATGTCGAGAACATTATCCTCATTCGCAGCCATGTTTTCTAATGTGTATGTATGAACACGTGTATTGCCACATAGGCCTATGCCGCCAGTATCCTGACGCATGAGTCTCTCAGTTTGGGTTTTTTCCAGTCAGAAATTTAGCAATATTTTGGCTCGGATGTCGAGCTGGTGAGTGTCTCTATATTCTCGAACAACGTTGAGGTTCGCAGCTCAGATATATGTCGAGAACATTATCCTCATTCGCAGCCATGTTTTCTAATGTGTATGTATGAACACGTGTATTGCCACATAGGCCTATGCCGCCAGTATCCTGACGCATGAGTCTCTCAGTTTGGTTTTTTTCCAGTCAGAAATTTGGCAATATTTTGGCTCGGATGTCGAGCTGGTGAGTGTCTCTATATTCTCGAACAACGTTGAGGCTCGCAGCTCAGATATATGTCGAGAAAAAAATCCTCATTCGCAGCCATGTTTTCTGATGTGTTTGTATATACACGTGTAGTGCCACATAGGCATATGCCGCCAGTGTCCTGACGCATGAGTCTCTCAGTTTAGGTTTGTTCCAGTGAGAAATTTGGCAATATTTTGGCTCAGATGTCGAGCTGGTGAGTGTCTCTTCATTCTCGAACAACGTTGAGCTTCACAGATCAGATACATGTCGAGAACATTATCATGTCACCAGTGTCCAGAAGCATGAGTCTCACTGTTTGGTTTTTTTTCCAGTGAGAAATTTGGCAATATTTTGGCTCGGATGTCGAGCTTGTGAGTGTCTCTTCATTCTCGAACAACGTTGAGGCTCGCAGCTCAGATATATGTCGAGAAAAATATCCTCATTTGCAGCCATGTTTTCTGATGTGTTTGCATGTATACGTGTAGTGCCACATAGGCATATGCCGCCAGTGTCCTGACGCATGAGTCTCTCAGTTTAGGTTGGTTCCAGTGAGAAATTTGGCAATATTTTGGCTCAGATGTCGAGCTGGTGAGTGTCTCTTCATTCTCAAACAACGTTGAGGCTCGCAGCTCAGATATATGTCGAGAACATTATCCTCATTCGCAGCCATGTTTTCTGATGTGTATGTGTGTACACGTGTATTGCCACATAGGCCTATTCCGCCAGTATCCTGACCCATGAGTCTCTCAGTTTGGTTTTTTTTCAGTGAGAAATTTGGCAATATTTTGGCTCAGATGTCGAGCTGATGAGTGTCTCTATATTCTCGAACAACGTTGAGGCTCGCAGCTCAGATATATGTCGAGAAAAATATCCTCATTCGCAGCCATGTTTTCTGATGTGTTTGTATGTACACGTGTATTGCCTCATAGGCCTATGCCGCCAGTGTCCTGACGCATGAGTCTCAAAGTTTTGGTCCCTTCCGGTGAGAATTTTGGCGATGTGTTAGCTCAGATGTGGAGGTGGTGAATGTCTTTTCATTCTCAAACAACGTTGAGGTTTGCAGCTCAGATATATGTAAAGAAAATTATCCTCATTCGCAGCCATGTTTTGTGATGTGTATGTATGTACACGTGCATTGCCACATAGGCCTATGCCGCCAGTATCCTGACGCATGAGTCTCTCAGTTTGTTTGTTTTTCCAGTGAGAAATTTGGCAATATTTTGGCTAGGATGTCGAGCTGGTGAGTGTCTCTTCATTCTCGAACAACGTTGAGGCTCGCAGCTCAGATATATGTCGAGAAAATTGTCCTCATTCGCAGCCATGTTTTCTGATGTGTTTGTATGTACACGTGTATTGCCTCATAGGCCTATGCCGCCCGTGTCGTGACGTATGAGTCTCACAGTTTGGTTTTTTTCCAGTGAGAAATTTGGAAATATTTTGGCTCAGATGTCGAGCAGGCGAGGTTCTCTTCATTATCGAACAACGTTGAGGTTCGCAGTTCAGATATAAGTTCATAAAATTATCCTCATTCGCAGCCATGTTTTCTGATGTGTATGTATGTACACGTGTATTGCCACATAGGCCTATTCCGCCAGTATCCTGACCCATGAGTCTCTCAGTTTGGTTTTTTTTCAGTGAGAAATTTGGCAATATTTTGGCTCAGATGTCGAGCTGATGAGTGTCTCTATATTCTCGAACAACGTTGAGGCTCGCAGCTCAGATATATGTCGAGAAAAATATCCTCATTCGCAGCCATGTTTTCTGATGTGTTTGTATGTACACGTGTATTGCCTCATAGGCCTATGCCGCCAGTGTCCTGACGCATGAGTCTCAAAGTTTTGGTCCCTTCCGGTGAGAATTTTGGCGATGTGTTAGCTCAGATGTGGAGGTGGTGAATGTCTTTTCATTCTCAAACAACGTTGAGGTTTGCAGCTCAGATATATGTAAAGAAAATTATCCTCATTCGCAGCCATGTTTTGTGATGTGTATGTATGTACACGTGCATTGCCACATAGGCCTATGCCGCCAGTATCCTGACGCATGAGTCTCTCAGTTTGTTTGTTTTTCCAGTGAGAAATTTGGCAATATTTTGGCTAGGATGTCGAGCTGGTGAGTGTCTCTTCATTCTCGAACAACGTTGAGGCTCGCAGCTCAGATATATGTCGAGAAAATTGTCCTCATTCGCAGCCATGTTTTCTGATGTGTTTGTATGTACACGTGTATTGCCTCATAGGCCTATGCCGCCCGTGTCGTGACGTATGAGTCTCACAGTTTGGTTTTTTTCCAGTGAGAAATTTGGAAATATTTTGGCTCAGATGTCGAGCAGGCGAGGTTCTCTTCATTATCGAACAACGTTGAGGTTCGCAGTTCAGATATAAGTTCATAAAATTATCCTCATTCGCAGCCATGTTTTCTGATGTGTATGTATGTACACGTGTATTGCCACATAGGCCTATGCCGCCAGTATCCTGACGCATGAGTCTCTCAGTTTGTTTTATTTTCCAGTGAGAAATTTGGCAATATTTTGGCTAGGATGTCGAGCTGGTGAGTGTCTCTTCATTCTCGAACAACGTTGAGGCTCGCAGCTCAGATATATGTCGAGAAAATTGTCCTCATTCGCAGCCATGTTTTCTGATGTGTTTGTATGTACACGTGTATTGCCTCATAGGCCTATGCCGCCCGTGTCCTGACGTATGAGTCTCACAGTTTGGTTTTTTTCCAGTGAGAAATTTGGAAATATTTTGGCTCAGATGTCAAGCAGGCGAGGTTCTCTTCATTATCGAACAACGTTGAGGTTCGCAGTTCAGATATAAGTTCATAAAATTATCCTCATTCGCAGCCATGTTTTCTTATGTTTATGCGTGTACACGTGTATTGCCGCATAGGCCTATGCCGCCAGTGTCCTGACGCATGAGTCTCAAAGTTTTGGTCTCTTCCGGTGAGAATTTTGGCGATATGTTAGCTCAGATGTGGAGGTGGTGAATGTCTCTTCATTCTCCAATAACTTTGAGGTTCGCAGCTCAGATATATGTCGATAAAAATATCCTCATTCGCAGCCAATGTTTTCTGATGTGTTTGTATGTACACGTGTATTGCCACATAGGCATATGCCGCCAGTGTCCTGACGCATGAGTCTCTCAGTTTAGGTTTGTACCAGTGAGAAATTTGGCAATATTTTGGCTCAGATGTCGAGCTGGTGAGTGTCTTTTCATTCTCGAACAACGTTGAGGTTCGCAGCTCAGATATATGTCGAGAACATTATCCTCATTCGCAGCCATGTTTTCTGATGTGTATGTATGTACACGTGTATTGCCACATAGGCCTATGGCGCCAGTATCCTGACGCATGAGTCTCTCAGTTTTGGGTTTCTCCAGTGGGAAATTTGTCAATATTTTGGCTCGGATGTCGAGCTGGTGAGTGTCTCTTCATTCTCGAACACCGTTGAGGCTCGCAGCTCAGATATATGTCGACAAAATTATCCTCATTCGTAGCCATGTTTTCTTATGTGTATGTATGTACACGTGTATTGCCTCATAGGCCTATGCCGCCAGTGTCCTGACGCATGAGTCTCTCAGTTTGTTTGTTTTTCCAGTGAGAAATTTGGCAATATTTTGACTTGAATGTCGAGCTGGTGAGTGTCTCTTCATTCTCGAACAACGTTGAGGTTCGCAGCTCAGATATAAGTTCAGAAAATTATCCTCATTCGCAGCCATGTTTTCTGATGTTTATGCGTGTACACGTGTATTGCCGCATAGGCCTATGCCGCCAGTGTCCTGACACATGAGTCTCAAAGTGTTGGTCTCTTCCAGGGAAAATTTTGGCGATATGTTAGCTCAGAAGTGGAGGTGGTGAATGTCTCTTCATTCTCCAATAACGTTGAGGTTCGCAGCTCAGATATATGTCGATAAAAATATCCTCATTCGCAGCCATGTTTTCTGATGTGTTTGTATGTACACGTGTATTGCCATATAGGCATATGCCGCCAGTGTCCTGACGCATGAGTCTCTCAGTTTAGGTTTGTACCAGTGAGAAATTTGGCCATATTTTGGCTCAGATGTGGAGCTGGTGAGTGTCTCTTCATTCTCGAACAACGTTGAGGTTCGCAGCTCAGATATATGTCGAGAACATTATCCTCATTCGCAGCCATGTTTTCTGATGTGTATGTATGTACACGTGTATTGCCACATATGCCTATGGCGCCAGTATCCTGACGCATGAGTCTCTCAGTTTGGGTTTTTTCCAGTGAGAAATTTGGCAATATTTTTGCTCGGATGTCGAGCTGGTGAGTGTCTCTTCATTCTCGAACACCGTTGAGGCTCGCAGCTCAGATATATGTCGACAAAATTATCCTCATTCGTAGCCATGTTTTCTTATGTGTATTCATGTACACGTGTATTGCCTCATAGGCCTATGCCGCCAGTGTCCTGACGCATGAGTCCCAAAGTTTTGGTCTCTTCCGGTGAGAATTTTGGCGATGTGTTTGCTCAGATGTGGAGGTGTTGAATGTCTCTTCATTCTCGAACAACGTTGAGGTTCGCAGCTCAGATATATGTCGAGAACATTATCCTCATTCGCAGCCATGTTTTCTGATGTGTATGTATGTACACGTGTATTGCCACATAGGCCTATGCCGTCAGTATCCTGACGCATGAGTCTCTCAGTTTGTTTGTTTTTCCAGTGTGAAATTTGGCAATATTTTGGCTCGGATGTCGAGCTGGTGAGTGTCTCTTCATTCTCGAACAACGTTGAGGCTCGCAGCTCAGATATGTGTCGAAAAAATTGTCCTCATTCGCAGCCATGTTTTCTTATGTGTATGGATGTACACGTGTATTGCCTCATAGGCCTATACCGCCAGTGTCCTGGCGCATGAATCCGAAAGTTTTGGTCTCTTCCGGTGAGAATTTTGGCGATGTGTTTGCTCAGATGTGGAGGTGGTGAATGTCTCTTCATTCTCGAACAACGTTGAGGTTCGCAGCTCAGATATATGTCGAGAACATTATCTTCATTCGCAGCCATGTTTTTTTATGTGTATGTATGTACACGTGTATTGCCACATAGGCCTATGCCTCCAGTATACTGACGCATGAGTCTCTCAGTTTGTTTGTTTTTCCAGTGAGAAATTTGGCAATATTTTGGCTCGGATGTCGAGCTGGTGAGTGTCTCTTCATTCTCGAACAACGTTGAGGTTCGCAGCTCAGATATAAGTTCAGAAAATTATCCTCATTCGCAGCCATGTTTTCTGATGTTTATGCGTGTACACGTGTATTGCCGCATAGGCCTATGCCGCCAGTGTCCTGACACATGAGTCTCAAAGTTTTGGTCTCTTCCGGTGAGAATTTTGGCGATATGTTAGCTCAGATGTGGAGGTGGTGAATGTCTCTTCATTCTCCAATAACGTTGAGGTTCGCAGCTCATATATTTGTCGATAAAAATATCCTCATTCGCAGCCATGTTTTCTGATGTGTTTGTATGTACACGTGTATTGCCATATAGGCATATGCCGCCAGTGTCCTGACGCATGAGTCTCTCAGTTTAGGTTTGTACCAGTGAGACATTTGGCCATATTTTGGCTCAGATGTGGAGCTGGTGAGTGTCTCTTCATTCTCGAACAACGTTGAGGTTCGCAGCTCCGATATATGTCGAGAACATTATCCTCATTCGCAGCCATGTTTTCTGATGTGTATGTATGTACACGTGTATTGCCACATATGCCTATGGCGCCAGTATCCTGACGCATGAGTCTCTCAGTTTGGGGTTTTTCCAGTGAGAAATTTGGCAATATTTTGGCTCGGATGTCGAGCTGGTGAGTGTCTCTTCATTCTCGAACAACGTTGAGGCTCGCAGCTCAGATATGTGTCGAAAAAATTGTCCTCATTCGCAGCCATGTTTTCTTATGTGTATGGATGTACACGTGTATTGCCTCATAGGCCTATACCGCCAGTGTCCTGATGAATGAGTCTCACAGTTTGGTTTTTTTCCAGTGAGAAATTTGGAAATATTTTGGCTCAGATGTCGAGCTGGCGAGTGTCTCTTCATTCTCGAACAACTTTGAGGTTCGCAGCTCAGATATAAGTTTATATTATCCTCATTCGCAGCCATGTTTTCTTATGTGTGTGGATGTACACGTGTATTGCCTCATAGGCCTATACCGCCAGTGTCCTGGCGCATGAATCCCAAAGTTTTGGTCTCTTCCGGTGAGAATTTTGGAGATGTGTTTGCTCAGATGTGGAGGTGGTGAATGTCTCTTCATTCTCGAACAACGTTGAGGTTCGCAGCTCAGATATATGTCGAGAACATTATCTTCATTCGCAGCCATGTTTGTTTATGTGTATGTATGTACACGTGTATTGCCACATAGGCCTATGCCTCCAGTATACTGACGCATGAGTCTCTCAGTTTGTTTGTTTTTCCAGTGAGAAATTTGGCAATATTTTGGCTCGGATGTCGAGCTGGTGAGTGTCTCTTCATTCTCGAACAACGTTGAGGTTCGCAGCTAAGATATAAGTTCAGAAAATTATCCTCATTCGCAGCCATGTTTTCTGATGTTTATGCGTGTACACGTGTATTGCCGCATAGGCCTATGCCGCCAGTGTCCTGACACATGAGTCTCAAAGTTTTGGTCTCTTCCGGTGAGAATTTTGGCGATGTGTTTGCTCAGATGTGGAGGTGGTGAATGTCTCTTCATTCTCGAACAACGTTGAGGTTCGCAGCTCAGATATATGTCGAGAACATTATCTTCATTCGCAGCCATGTTTTTTTATGTGTATGTATGTACACGTGTATTGCCACATAGGCCTATGCCTCCAGTATACTGACGCATGAGTCTCTCAGTTTGTTTGTTTTTCCAGTGAGAAATTTGGCAATATTTTGGCTCGGATGTCGAGCTGGTGAGTGTCTCTTCATTCTCGAACAACGTTGAGGTTCGCAGCTCAGATATAAGTTCAGAAAATTATCCTCATTCGCAGCCATGTTTTCTGATGTTTATGCGTGTACACGTGTATTGCCGCATAGGCCTATGCCGCCAGTGTCCTGACACATGAGTCTCAAAGTTTTGGTCTCTTCCGGTGAGAATTTTGGCGATATGTTAGCTCAGATGTGGAGGTGGTGAATGTCTCTTCATTCTCCAATAACGTTGAGGTTCGCAGCTCATATATTTGTCGATAAAAATATCCTCATTCGCAGCCATGTTTTCTGATGTGTTTGTATGTACACGTGTATTGCCATATAGGCATATGCCGCCAGTGTCCTGACGCATGAGTCTCTCAGTTTAGGTTTGTACCAGTGAGACATTTGGCCATATTTTGGCTCAGATGTGGAGCTGGTGAGTGTCTCTTCATTCTCGAACAACGTTGAGGTTCGCAGCTCCGATATATGTCGAGAACATTATCCTCATTCGCAGCCATGTTTTCTGATGTGTATGTATGTACACGTGTATTGCCACATATGCCTATGGCGCCAGTATCCTGACGCATGAGTCTCTCAGTTTGGGGTTTTTCCAGTGAGAAATTTGGCAATATTTTGGCTCGGATGTCGAGCTGGTGAGTGTCTCTTCATTCTCGAACAACGTTGAGGCTCGCAGCTCAGATATGTGTCGAAAAAATTGTCCTCATTCGCAGCCATGTTTTCTTATGTGTATGGATGTACACGTGTATTGCCTCATAGGCCTATACCGCCAGTGTCCTGATGAATGAGTCTCACAGTTTGGTTTTTTTCCAGTGAGAAATTTGGAAATATTTTGGCTCAGCTGTCGAGCTGGCGAGTGTCTCTTCATTCTCGAACAACTTTGAGGTTCGCAGCTCAGATATAAGTTTATATTATCCTCATTCGCAGCCATGTTTTCTTATGTGTGTGGATGTACACGTGTATTGCCTCATAGGCCTATACCGCCAGTGTCCTGGCGCATGAATCCCAAAGTTTTGGTCTCTTCCGGTGAGAATTTTGGAGATGTGTTTGCTCAGATGTGGAGGTGGTGAATGTCTCTTCATTCTCGAACAACGTTGAGGTTCGCAGCTCAGATATATGTCGAGAACATTATCTTCATTCGCAGCCATGTTTGTTTATGTGTATGTATGTACACGTGTATTGCCACATAGGCCTATGCCTCCAGTATACTGACGCATGAGTCTCTCAGTTTGTTTGTTTTTCCAGTGAGAAATTTGGCAATATTTTGGCTCGGATGTCGAGCTGGTGAGTGTCTCTTCATTCTCGAACAACGTTGAGGTTCGCAGCTAAGATATAAGTTCAGAAAATTATCCTCATTCGCAGCCATGTTTTCTGATGTTTATGCGTGTACACGTGTATTGCCGCATAGGCCTATGCCGCCAGTGTCCTGACACATGAGTCTCAAAGTTTTGGTCTCTTCCGGTGAGAATTTTGGCGATATGTTAGCTCAGATGTGGAGGTGGTGAATGTCTCTTCATTCTCCAATAACGTTGAGGTTCGCAGCTCATATATTTGTCGATAAAAATATCCTCATTCGCAGCCATGTTTTCTGATGTGTTTGTATGTACACGTGTATTGCCACATAGGCCTATGCCGCCAATATCCTGACGCATGAGTCTCTCAGTTTGGGTTTTTTCCAGTGAAAAATTTGGCAATATTTTGGCTCAAATGTCGAGCTGGTGAGTGTCTCTTCATTCTCGAACAACGTTGAGGTTCGCAGCTCAGATATATGTCGAGAACATTATCCTCATTCGCAGCCATGTTTTCTGATGTGTATGTATGTACACGTGTATTGCCACATAGGCCTATGGCGCCAGTATCCTGACGCATGAGTCTCTCAGTTTGGGGTTTTTCCAGTGAGAAATTTGGCAATATTTTGGCTCGGATGTCGAGCTGGTGAGTGTCTCTTCATTCTCGAACAACGTTGAGGCTCGCAGCTCAGATATGTGTCGAAAAAATTGTCCTCATTCGCAGCCATGTTTTCTTATGTGTATGGATGTACACGTGTATTGCCTCATAGGCCTATACCGCCAGTGTCCTGACGAATGAGTCTCACAGTTTGGTTTTTTTCCAGTGAGAAATTTGGAAATATTTTGGCTCAGAGGTCGAGCTGGCGAGTGTCTCTTCATTCTCGAACAACTTTGAGGTTCGCAGCTCAGATATAAGTTTATAAAATTATCCTCATTCGCAGCCATGTTTTCTTATGTGTATGTATGTACACGTGTATTGCCTCATAGGCCTATGCCGCCCGTGTCCTGACGTATGAGTCCCAAAGTTTATGTCTCTTCCGGTGAGAATTTTGGCGATGTGTTAGCTCAGATGTGGAGGTGGTGAATGTCTCTTCATTCTCGGACAACGTTGAGGTTCGCAGCACAGATATATGTCGAGAACATTATCCTCATTCGCAGCCATGTTTTCTGATGTGTATGTATGTACACGTGTATTGCCACATAGGCCTATGCCGCCAGTGTCCTGACGCATGAGTCCCAAAGTTTTGGTCTCTTCCGGTGAGAATTTTTGGCGATATGTTAGCTCAGATGTGGAGGTGGTGAATGTCTCTTCATTCTCCAACAACGTTGAGGTTCGCAGCTCAGATATATGTCGAGAAAAATATCCTCATTCGCAGCCATGTTTTCTGATGTGTTTGTATGTACACGTGTATTGCCATATAGGCATATGCCGCCAGTGTCCTGACGCATGAGTCTCTCAGTTTGGGGTTTTTCCAGTGAGAAATTTGGCAATTTTTGGCTCGGATGTCGAGCTGGTGAGTGTCTCTTCATTCTCGAACAACGTTGAGGTTCGCAGCTCAGATATAAGTTCAGAAAATTATCCTCATTCGCAGCCATGTTTTCTGATGTTTATGCGTGTACACGTGTATTGCCGCATAGGCCTATGCAGCCAGTGTCCTGACACATGAGTCTCAAAGTTTTGGTCTCTTCCGGTGAGAATTTTGGCGATATGTTAGCTCAGATGTGGAGGTGGTGAATGTCTCTTCATTCTCCAATAACGTTGAGGTTCGCAGCTCATATATTTGTCCATAAAAATATCCTCATTCGCAGCCATGTTTTCTGATGTGTTTGTATGTACACGTGTATTGCCATATAGGCATATGCCGCCAGTGTCCTGACGCATGAGTCTCTCAGTTTAGGTTTGTACCAGTGAGACATTTGGCCATATTTTGGCTCAGATGTGGAGCTGGTGAGTGTCTCTTCATTCTCGAACAACGTTGAGGTTCGCAGCTCCGATATATGTCGAGAACATTATCCTCATTCGCAGCCATGTTTTCTGATGTGTATGTATGTACACGTGTATTGCCACATATGCCTATGGCGCCAGTATCCTGACGCATGAGTCTCTCAGTTTGGGGTTTTTCCAGTGAGAAATTTGGCAATATTTTGGCTCGGATGTCGAGCTGGTGAGTGTCTCTTCATTCTCGAACAACGTTGAGGCTCGCAGCTCAGATATGTGTCGAAAAAATTGTCCTCATTCGCAGCCATGTTTTCTTATGTGTATGGATGTACACGTGTATTGCCTCATAGGCCTATACCGCCAGTGTCCTGACGAATGAGTCTCACAGTTTGGTTTTTTTCCAGTGAGAAATTTGGAAATATTTTGGCTCAGAGGTCGAGCTGGCGAGTGTCTCTTCATTCTCGAACAACTTTGAGGTTCGCAGCTCAGATATAAGTTTATAAAATTATCCTCATTCGCAGCCATGTTTTCTTATGTGTATGTATGTACACGTGTATTGCCTCATAGGCCTATGCCGCCCGTGTCCTGACGTATGAGTCCCAAAGTTTATGTCTCTTCCTGTGAGAATTTTGGCGATGTGTTAGCTCAGATGTGGAGGTGGTGAATGTCTCTTCATTCTCGGACAACGTTGAGGTTCGCAGCTCAGATATATGTCGAGAACATTATCCTCATTCGCAGCCATGTTTTCTGATGTGTATGTATGTACACGTGTATTGCCACATAGGCCTATGCCGCCAGTGTCCTGACGCATGAGTCCCAAAGTTTTGGTCTCTTCCGGTGAGAATTTTTGGCGATATTTTAGCTCAGATATGGAGGTGGTGAATGTCCCTTTATTCTCCAACAACGTTGAGGTTCGCAGCTCAGATATATGTCGAGAAAAATATCCTCATCCGCAGCCATGTTTTCTGATGTGTTTGTATGTACACGTGTATTGCCTCATAGGCCTATACCGCCAGTGTCCTGACGAATGAGTCTCACAGTTTGGTTTTTTTCCAGTGAGAAATTTGGAAATATTTTGGCTCAGATGTCGAGCTGGCGAGTGTCTCTTCATTCTCGAACAACGTTGAGGCTCGCAGCTCAGATATGTGTCGAAAAAATTGTCCTCATTCGCAGCCATGTTTTCTTATGTGTATGGATGTACACGTGTATTGCCTCATAGGCCTATACCGCCAGTGTCCTGATGAATGAGTCTCACAGTTTGGTTTTTTTCCAGTGAGAAATTTGGAAATATTTTGGCTCAGATGTCGAGCTGGCGAGTGTCTCTTCATTCTCGAACAACTTTGAGGTTCGCAGCTCAGATATAAGTTTATATTATCCTCATTCGCAGCCATGTTTTCTTATGTGTGTGGATGTACACGTGTATTGCCTCATAGGCCTATACCGCCAGTGTCCTGGCGCATGAATCCCAAAGTTTTGGTCTCTTCCGGTGAGAATTTTGGAGATGTGTTTGCTCAGATGTGGAGGTGGTGAATGTCTCTTCATTCTCGAACAACGTTGAGGTTCGCAGCTCAGATATATGTCGAGAACATTATCTTCATTCGCAGCCATGTTTGTTTATGTGTATGTATGTACACGTGTATTGCCACATAGGCCTATGCCTCCAGTATACTGACGCATGAGTCTCTCAGTTTGTTTGTTTTTCCAGTGAGAAATTTGGCAATATTTTGGCTCGGATGTCGAGCTGGTGAGTGTCTCTTCATTCTCGAACAACGTTGAGGTTCGCAGCTAAGATATAAGTTCAGAAAATTATCCTCATTCGCAGCCATGTTTTCTGATGTTTATGCGTGTACACGTGTATTGCCGCATAGGCCTATGCCGCCAGTGTCCTGACACATGAGTCTCAAAGTTTTGGTCTCTTCCGGTGAGAATTTTGGCGATGTGTTTGCTCAGATGTGGAGGTGGTGAATGTCTCTTCATTCTCGAACAACGTTGAGGTTCGCAGCTCAGATATATGTCGAGAACATTATCTTCATTCGCAGCCATGTTTTTTTATGTGTATGTATGTACACGTGTATTGCCACATAGGCCTATGCCTCCAGTATACTGACGCATGAGTCTCTCAGTTTGTTTGTTTTTCCAGTGAGAAATTTGGCAATATTTTGGCTCGGATGTCGAGCTGGTGAGTTTCTCTTCATTCTCGAACAACGTTGAGGTTCGCAGCTCAGATATAAGTTCAGAAAATTATCCTCATTCGCAGCCATGTTTTCTGATGTTTATGCGTGTACACGTGTATTGCCGCATAGGCCTATGCCGCCAGTGTCCTGACACATGAGTCTCAAAGTTTTGGTCTCTTCCGGTGAGAATTTTGGCGATATGTTAGCTCAGATGTGGAGGTGGTGAATGTCTCTTCATTCTCCAATAACGTTGAGGTTCGCAGCTCATATATTTGTCGATAAAAATATCCTCATTCGCAGCCATGTTTTCTGATGTGTTTGTATGTACACGTGTATTGCCATATAGGCATATGCCGCCAGTGTCCTGACGCATGAGTCTCTCAGTTTAGGTTTGTACCAGTGAGACATTTGGCCATATTTTGGCTCAGATGTGGAGCTGGTGAGTGTCTCTTCATTCTCGAACAACGTTGAGGTTCGCAGCTCCGATATATGTCGAGAACATTATCCTCATTCGCAGCCATGTTTTCTGATGTGTATGTATGTACACGTGTATTGCCACATATGCCTATGGCGCCAGTATCCTGACGCATGAGTCTCTCAGTTTGGGGTTTTTCCAGTGAGAAATTTGGCAATATTTTGGCTCGGATGTCGAGCTGGTGAGTGTCTCTTCATTCTTGAACAACGTTGAGGCTCGCAGCTCAGATATGTGTCGAAAAAATTGTCCTCATTCGCAGCCATGTTTTCTTATGTGTATGGATGTACACGTGTATTGCCTCATAGGCCTATACCGCCAGTGTCCTGACGAATGAGTCTCACAGTTTGGTTTTTTTCCAGTGAGAAATTTGGAAATATTTTGGCTCAGAGGTCGAGCTGGCGAGTGTCTCTTCATTCTCGAACAACTTTGAGGTTCGCAGCTCAGATATAAGTTTATAAAATTATCCTCATTCGCAGCCATGTTTTCTTATGTGTATGTATGTACACGTGTATTGCCTCATAGGCCTATGCCGCCCGTGTCCTGACGTATGAGTCCCAAAGTTTATGTCTCTTCCTGTGAGAATTTTGGCGATGTGTTAGCTCAGATGTGGAGGTGGTGAATGTCTCTTCATTCTCGGACAACGTTGAGGTTCGCAGCTCAGATATATGTCGAGAACATTATCCTCATTCGCAGCCATGTTTTCTGATGTGTATGTATGTACACGTGTATTGCCACATAGGCCTATGCCGCCAGTGTCCTGACGCATGAGTCCCAAAGTTTTGGTCTCTTCCGGTGAGAATTTTTGGCGATATGTTAGCTCAGATATGGAGGTGGTGAATGTCTCTTTATTCTCCAACAACGTTGAGGTTCGCAGCTCAGATATATGTCGAGAAAAATATCCTCATCCGCAGCCATGTTTTCTGATGTGTTTGTATGTACACGTGTATTGCCTCATAGGCCTATACCGCCAGTGTCCTGACGAATGAGTCTCACAGTTTGGTTTTTTTCCAGTGAGAAATTTGGAAATATTTTGGCTCAGATGTCGAGCTGGCGAGTGTCTCTTCATTCTCGAACAACTTTGAGGTTCGCAGCTCAGATATAAGTTTATAAAATTATCCTCATTCGCAGCCATGTTTTCTTATGTGTGTGGATGTACACGTGTATTGCCTCATAGGCCTATACCGCCAGTGTCCTGGCGCATGAATCCCAAAGTTTTGGTCTCTTCCGGTGAGAATTTTGGCGATGTGTTTGCTCAGATGTGGAGGTGGTGAATGTCTCTTCATTCTCGAACAACGTTGAGGTTCGCAGCTCAGATATATGTCGAGAACATTATCTTCATTCGCAGCCATGTTTGTTTATGTGTATGTATGTACACGTGTATTGCCACATAGGCCTATGCCTCCAGTATACTGACGCATGAGTCTCTCAGTTTGTTTGTTTTTCCAGTGAGAAATTTGGCAATATTTTGGCTCGGATGTCGAGCTGGTGAGTGTCTCTTCATTCTCGAACAACGTTGAGGTTCGCAGCTAAGATATAAGTTCAGAAAATTATCCTCATTCGCAGCCATGTTTTCTGATGTTTATGCGCGTACACGTGTATTGCCGCATAGGCCTATGCCGCCAGTGTCCTGACACATGAGTCTCAAAGTTTTGGTCTCTTCCGGTGAGAATTTTGGCGATATGTTAGCTCAGATGTGGAGGTGGTGAATGTCTCTTCATTCTCCAATAACCTTGAGGTTCGCAGCTCATATATTTGTTGATAAAAATATCCTCATTCGCAGCCATGTTTTCTGATGTGTTTGTATGTACACGTGTATTGCCATATAGGCATATGCCGCCAGTGTCCTGACGCATGAGTCTCTCAGTTTAGGTTTGTACCAGTGAGAAATTTGGCCATATTTTGGCTCAGATGTGGAGCTGGTGAGTGTCTCTTCATTCTCGAACAACGTTGAGGTTCGCAGCTCAGATATATGTCGAGAACATTATCCTCATTCGCAGCCATGTTTTCTGATGTGTATGTATGTACACGTGTATTGCCACATAGGCCTATGGCGCCAGTATCCTGACGCATGAGTCTCTCAGTTTGGAATTTTCCAGTGAGAAATTTGGCAATTTTTTGGCTCGGATGTCGAGCTGGTGAGTGTCTCTTCATTCTCGAACAACGTTGAGGCTCGCAGCTCAGATATGTGTCGGAAAAATTGTCCTCATTCGCAGCCATGTTTTCTTATGTGTAAGGATGTACACGTGTATTGCCTCATAGGCCTATACCGCCAGTGTCCTGACGAATGAGTCTTACAGTTTGGTTTTTTTCCAGTGAGAAATTTGGAAATATTTTGGCTCAGATGTCGAGCTGGCGAGTGTCTCTTCATTCTCGAACAACTTTGAGGTTCGCAGCTCAGATATAAGTTCATAAAATTATCCTCATTCGCAGCCATGTTTTCTTATGTGTATGGATGTACACGTGTATTGCCTCATAGGCCTATGCCGCCCGTGTCCTGACGTATGAGTCCCAAAGTTTATGTCTCTTCCGGTGAGAATTTTGGCGATGTGTTAGCTCAGATGTGGAGGTGGTGAATGTCTCTTCATTCTCGGACAACGTTGAGGTTCGCAGCTCAGATATATGTCGAGAACATTATCCTCATTCGCAGCCATGTTTTCTGATGTTTATGTATGTACACGTGTATTGCCACATAGGCCTATGCCGCCAGTGTCCTGACGCATGAGTCCCAAAGTTTTGGTCTCTTCCGGTGAGAATTTTTGGCGATATGTTAGCTCAGATGTGGAGGTGGTGAATGTCTCTTCATTCTCCAACAACGTTGAGGTTCGCAGCTCAGATATATGTCGAGAAAAATATCCTCATTCGCAGCCATGTTTTCTGATGTGTTTGTATGTACACGTGTATTGCCATATAGGCATATGCCGCCAGTGTCCTGACGCATGAGTCTCTCAGTTTAGGTTTGTACCAGTGAGACATTTGGCCATATTTTGGCTCAGATGTGGAGCTGGTGAGTGTCTCTTCATTCTCGAACAACGTTGAGGTTCGCAGCTCCGATATATGTCGAGAACATTATCCTCATTCGCAGCCATGTTTTCTGATGTGTATGTATGTACACGTGTATTGCCACATATGCCTATGGCGCCAGTATCCTGACGCATGAGTCTCTCAGTTTGGGGTTTTTCCAGTGAGAAATTTGGCAATATTTTGGCTCGGATGTCGAGCTGGTGAGTGTCTCTTCATTCTCGAACAACGTTGAGGCTCGCAGCTCAGATATGTGTCGAAAAAATTGTCCTCATTCGCAGCCATGTTTTCTTATGTGTATGGATGTACACGTGTATTGCCTCATAGGCCTATACCGCCAGTGTCCTGATGAATGAGTCTCACAGTTTGGTTTTTTTCCAGTGAGAAATTTGGAAATATTTTGGCTCAGATGTCGAGCTGGCGAGTGTCTCTTCATTCTCGAACAACTTTGAGGTTCGCAGCTCAGATATAAGTTCATAAAATTATCCTCATTCGCAGCCATGTTTTCTTATGTGTATGGATGTACACGTGTATTGCCTCATAGGCCTATGCCGCCCGTGTCCTGACGTATGAGTCCCAAAGTTTATGTCTCTTCCGGTGAGAATTTTGGCGATGTGTTAGCTCAGATGTGGAGGTGGTGAATGTCTCTTCATTCTCGGACAACGTTGAGGTTCGCAGCTCAGATATATGTCGAGAACATTATCCTCATTCGCAGCCATGTTTTCTGATGTGTATGTATGTACACGTGTATTGCCACATAGGCCTATGCCGCCAGTGTCCTGACGCATGAGTCCCAAAGTTTTGGTCTCTTCCGGTGAGAATTTTTGGCGATATGTTAGCTCAGATGTGGAGGTGGTGAATGTCTCTTCATTCTCCAACAACGTTGAGGTTCGCAGCTCAGATATATGTCGAGAAAAATATCCTCATTCGCAGCCATGTTTTCTGATGTGTTTGTATGTACACGTGTATTGCCACATAGGCCTATGGCGCCAGTATCCTGACGCATGAGTCTCTCAGTTTGGGGTTTTTCCAGTGAGAAATTTGGCAATATTTTGGCTCGGATGTCGAGCTGGTGAGTGTCTCTTCATTCTTGAACACCGTTGAGGCTCGCAGCTCAGATATATGTCGACAAAATTATCCTCATTCGTAGCCATGTTTTCTTATGTGTATGTATGTACACGTGTATTGCCACATAGGCCTATGCCGCCCGTGTCCTGACGTATGAGTCTCACAGTTTGTTTGTTTTGCAGTGAGAAATTTGGAACTATTTTGGCTCAGATGTCGAGCAGGCGAGGTTCTCTTCATTCTCGAACAACGTTGAGGTTCGCAGCTCAGATATAAGTTCAGAAAATTATCCTCATTCGCAGCCATGTTTTCTGATGTTTATGCGTTTGTTTTTGATTGAAATAGGGGACGTATGACAAAGGGAACAATGGGGTCCCCTATTCCGCAAAGGTCCCCGATTCAGACTCGTGTGCAAATCCTATGGAGATCATCCGAAAACGTTAGAGTACAAACAAAAGAGGGAAGACGGTCGGACAATGCCCCGTCCCCTATTGACGGCATTTACCCACTTGTGTGCGTGTACACGTGTATTGCCGCATAGGCCTATGCCGCCAGTGTCCTGACACATGAGTCTCAAAGTTTTGGTCTCTTCCGGTGAGAATTTTGGCGATATGTTAGCTCAGATGTGGAGGTGGTGAATGTCTCTTCATTCTCCAATAACCTTGAGGTTCGCAGCTCATATATTTGTCGATAAAAATATCCTCATTCGCAGCCATGTTTTCTGATGTGTTTGTATGTACACGTGTATTGCCATATAGGCATATGCCGCCAGTGTCCTGACGCATGAGTCTCTCAGTTTAGGTTTGTACCAGTGAGAAATTTGGCCATATTTTGGCTCAGATGTGGAGCTGGTGAGTGTCTCTTCATTCTCGAACAACGTTGAGGTTCGCAGCTCAGATATATGTTGAGAACATTATCCTCATTCGCAGCCATGTTTTCTGATGTGTATGTATGTACACGTGTATTGCCACATAGGCCTATGGCGCCAGTATCCTGACGCATGAGTCTCTCAGTTTGGGGTTTTCCAGTGAGAAATTTGGCAATTTTTTGGCTCGGATGTCGAGCTGGTGAGTGTCTCTTCATTCTCGAACAACGTTGAGGCTCGCAGCTCAGATATGTGTCGAAAAAATTGTCCTCATTCGCAGCCATGTTTTCTTATGTGTATGGATGTACACGTGTATTGCCTCATAGGCCTATACCGCCAGTGTCCTGACGAATGAGTCTTACAGTTATGTTTTTTTCCAGTGAGAAATTTGGAAATATTTTGGCTCAGATGTCGAGCTGGCGAGTGTCTCTTCATTCTCGAACAACTTTGAGGTTCGCAGCTCAGATATAAGTTCATAAAATTATCCTCATTCGCAGCCATGTTTTCTTATGTGTATGGATGTACACGTGTATTGCCTCATAGGCCTATGCCGCCCGTGTCCTGACGTATGAGTCCCAAAGTTTATGTCTCTTCCGGTGAGAATTTTGGCGATGTGTTAGCTCAGATGTTGAGGTGGTGAATGTCTCTTCATTCTCGGACAACGTTGAGGTTCGCAGCTCAGATATATGTCGAGAACATTATCCTCATTCGCAGCCATGTTTTCTGATGTGTATGTATGTACACGTGTATTGCCACATAGGCCTATGCCGCCCGTGTCCTGACGTATGAGTCTCACAGTTTGTTTGTTTTCCAGTGAGAAATTTGGAAATATTTTGGCTCAGATGTCGAGCAGGCGAGGTTCTCTTCATTCTCGAACAACGTTGAGGTTCGCAGCTCAGATATAAGTTCAGAAAATTATCCTCATTCGCAGCCATGTTTTCTGATGTTTATGCGTGTACACGTGTATTGCCGCATAGGCCTATGCCGCCAGTGTCCTGACACATGAGTCTCAAAGTTTTGGTCTCTTCCGGTGAGAATTTTGGCGATATGTTAGCTCAGATGTGGAGGTGGTGAATGTCTCTTCATTCTCCAATAACCTTGAGGTTCGCAGCTCATATATTTGTCGATAAAAATATCCTCATTCGCAGCCATGTTTTCTGATGTGTTTGTATGTACACGTGTATTGCCATATAGGCATATGCCGCCAGTGTCCTGACGCATGAGTCTCTCAGTTTAGGTTTGTACCAGTGAGAAATTTGGCCATATTTTGGCTCAGATGTGGAGCTGGTGAGTGTCTCTTCATTCTCGAACAACGTTGAGGTTCGCAGCTCAGATATATGTTGAGAACATTATCCTCATTCGCAGCCATGTTTTCTGATGTGTATGTATGTACACGTGTATTGCCACATAGGCCTATGGCGCCAGTATCCTGACGCATGAGTCTCTCAGTTTGGGGTTTTCCAGTGAGAAATTTGGCAATTTTTTGGCTCGGATGTCGAGCTGGTGAGTGTCTCTTCATTCTCGAACAACGTTGAGGCTCGCAGCTCAGATATGTGTCGAAAAAATTGTCCTCATTCGCAGCCATGTTTTCTTATGTGTATGGATGTACACGTGTATTGCCTCATAGGCCTATACCGCCAGTGTCCTGACGAATGAGTCTTACAGTTATGTTTTTTTCCAGTGAGAAATTTGGAAATATTTTGGCTCAGATGTCGAGCTGGCGAGTGTCTCTTCATTCTCGAACAACTTTGAGGTTCGCAGCTCAGATATAAGTTCATAAAATTATCCTCATTCGCAGCCATGTTTTCTTATGTGTATGGATGTACACGTGTATTGCCTCATAGGCCTATGCCGCCCGTGTCCTGACGTATGAGTCCCAAAGTTTATGTCTCTTCCGGTGAGAATTTTGGCGATGTGTTAGCTCAGATGTTGAGGTGGTGAATGTCTCTTCATTCTCGGACAACGTTGAGGTTCGCAGCTCAGATATATGTCGAGAACATTATCCTCATTCGCAGCCATGTTTTCTGATGTGTATGTATGTACACGTGTATTGCCACATAGGCCTATGCCGCCCGTATCCTGACGTATGAGTCTCACAGTTTGTTTTTTTTCCAGTGAGAAATTTGGAAATATTTTGGCTCAGATGTCGAGCAGGCGAGGTTCTCTTCATTCTCGAACAACGTTGAGGTTCGCAGCTCAGATATAAGTTCAGAAAATTATCCTCATTCGCAGCCATGTTTTCTGATGTTTATGCGTTTGTTTTTGATTGAAATAGGGGACGTATGACAAAGGGAACAATGGGGTCACCTATTCCGCTAAGGTCCCCGATTCAGACTCGTGTGCAAATCCTATGGAGATCATCCGAAAACGTTAGAGTACAAACAAAAGAGGGAAGACGGTCGGACAATGCCCCGTCCCCTATTGACGGCATTTACCCACTTGTGTGCGTGTACACGTGTATTGCCGCATAGGCCTATGCCGCCGGTGACCTGACGCATGAGTCTCAAAGTTTTGGTCTCTTCCGGTGAGAATTTTTGGCGATATGTTAGCTCAGATGTGGAGGTGGTGAATGTCTCTTTATTCTCCAACAACGTTGAGGTTCGCAGCTCAGATATATGTCGAGAAAAATATCCTCATTCGCAGCCATGCTTTTTGATGTGTTTGTATGTACACGTGTATTGCCACATAGGCCTATGGCGCCGGTATCCTGACGCATGAGTCTCTCAGTTTGGGGTTTTTCCAGTGAGAAATTTGGCAATATTTTGGCTCGGATGTCGAGCTGGTGAGTGTCTCTTCATTCTCGAACACCGTTGAGGCTCGCAGCTCAGATATATGTCGACAAAATTATCCTCATTCGTAGCCATGTTTTCTTATGTGTATGTATGTACACGTGTATTGCCTCATAGGCCTATGCCGCCCGTGTCCTGACGTATGAGTCTCACAGTTTGGGTTTTTTCCAGTGAGAAATTTGGAAATATTTTGGCTCAGATGTCGAGCAGGCGAGGTTCTCTTCATTCTCGAACAACGTTGAGGTTAGCAGCTCAGATATAAGTTCATAAAATTATCCTCATTCGCAGCCATGTTTTATGATGTTTAGGCGTTTGTTTTTGATTGAAATAGGGGACGTATGACAAAGGGAACAATGGGGTCCCCTATTCCGCAAAGGTCCCCGATTCAGACTCGTGTGCAAATCCTATGGCGATCATCCGAAAACGTTAGTGTACAAACAAAAGAGGGAAGACGGTCGGACAATGCCCCGTCCCCTATTGACGGCATTTACCCACTTGTGTGCGTGTACACGTGTATTGCCGCATAGGCCTATGCCGCCAGTGTCCTGACACATGAGTCTCAAAGTTTTGGTCTCTTCCGGTGAGAATTTTGGCGATATGTTAATAGCTCAGATGTGGAGGTGGTGAATGTCTCTTCATTCTCCAATAACGTTGAGGTTCGCAGCTCAGATATATGTCGAGAACATTATCCTCATTCGCAGCCATGTTTTCTGATGTGTATGTATGTACACGTGTATTGCCTCATAGGCCTATGCCGCCAGTGTCCTGACGCATGAGTCCCAAAGTTTTGGTCTCTTCCGGTGAGAATTTTGGCGATGTGTTTGCTCAGATGTGGAGGTGGTGAATGTCTCTTCATTCTCGAACAACGTTGAGGTTCGCAGCTCATTATGTCGAGAACATTATCCTCATTCGCAGCCATGTTGTCTGATGTGTATGTATGTACACGTGTATTGCCACATAGGCCTATGCCGCCAGTATCCTAGTCTAGCCCTAGACCCTTGTGTTATTTCGGCGCCACCACGCGCGCAGATTCGTTAACGCTGTCTCTTTTTCAAATCCCGGCTTCGTGTGCGTTCTGGTCTCACGCATGCGTAGTTTACAAAATGCGGCTGGATCCATGTTCGCACTGGAGCCGACGTTTGACAAACGTACATGATTTTGGATTCCTCTAAGGGTCTAGCACTAGTTGGCAATCAATTGTTAACTTTAACCTTAGTTTTCGACGATTCTCCCTCGCTTTTCCGAGGGATTCAATCAGCGACCGAGTTTGAGCCTCATCATGAATTATTCATTATACACAAATACAGGATATGACTGGGTATGTGTACAGTGTACATGTAATGTACATCGTACATGTACAGTGTATGTGATGGCGACTGTATGCACGTATAGTATGCATTGCGCGAAATGTGCAGACTTAATAGCATTGTGTGGCCAATCATCCGGGGCAGTGCTACTAGTGCAAGCTAGCTGCAGCCGCCAACCGGCGCGGCCTGGCCGCATTGTACCCGTACCGATCTTGTCGAGTCCCTCTGCAGCATCGCTTCAGGAGTTAGTAATGTGGTGCCGCGGAGAAGGGACGTTTTTTTTATTATTCCAGTGTATGGAACCATAGAGAAAGGAACAGATCGAACGTACGTCATTTTGGCTACGTTTCCCTGAAATCAAAGGAATTAAACATTATCTTTTCGTGGTTTCACTCATCACAAATTTAAACATCAAAGACAAATTATTCTGCACCCGCAGTCACAAAAAAACGCCGGGGCAGCCATAATTTGCTGTGTCGATGTATAATGTACATGTGTACACAGGTCAATCGCGGCGAGTCTGGACATGTTTTGCGCGACACAATAACCCTCAGGTCTGCACGTATTTGCTTAACTGTCCATCATTATCAGGTGATATTAATACTGCATATATTACAATAGTCTAACCACGCCCACAATGTGCCAACTTGTCCAAGACCTTCAACAGGGTCCAGTAGACGGGTGGCGGTTCGTCGTGAAATAGCGCCCTCTATAACATCGGTGGTTTGTGTCAGTGATCGCGAAATAAACAACACGGAACACGGAAGGTCTTGGAACCAAGACTACCAGTATCCTGACGCATGAGTCTCTCAGTTTGTTTGTTTTTCCAGTGAGAAATTTGGCAATATTTTGGCTCGGATGTCGAGCTGGTGAGTGTCTCTTCATTCTCGAACAACGTTGAGGCTCGCAGCTCAGATATATGTCGAGAAAATTGTCCTCATTCGCAGCCATGTTTTCTGATGTGTTTGTATGTACACGTGTATTGCCTCATAGGCCTATGCCGCCCGTGTCCTGACGTATGAGTCTCACAGTTTGGGTTTTTTCCAGTGAGAAATTTGGAAATATTTTGGCTCAGATGTCGAGCAGGCGAGGTTCTCTTCATTATCGAACAACGTTGAGGTTCGCAGTTCAGATATAAGTTCATAAAATTATCCTCATTCGCAGCCATGTTTTATTATGTTTATGCGTGTACACGTGTATTGCCGCATAGGCCTATGCCGCCAGTGTCCTGACGCATGAGTCTCAAAGTTTTGGTCTCTTCCGGTGGAAATTTTGGCGATATGTTAGCTCAGATGTGGAGGTGGTGAATGTCTCTTCATTCTCCAATAACGTTGAGGTTCGCAGCTCAGATATATGTCGATAAAAACATCCTCATTCGCAGCCATGTTTTCTGATGTGTTTGTATGTACACGTGTATTGCCACATAGGCATATGCCGCCAGTGTCCTGACGCATGAGTCTCTCAGTTTAGGTTTGTACCAGTGAGAAATTTGGGAATATTTTGGCTCGGATGTCGAGCTGGTGAGTGTCTCTTAATTCTCGAACAACGTTGAGGCTCGCAGCTCAGATATATGTAGGGAAAATTATCCTTATTCGCAGCCAATGTTTTCTTATGTGTATGTATGTACACGTGTACTGCCTCATAGGCCTATGCCGCCAGTGTCCTGACGCATGAGTCTCAAAGTTTTGGTCTCTTCCGGTGAGAATTTTGGCGATGTGTTAGCTCAGATGTGGAGGTGGTGAATGTCTTTTCATTCTCGAACAACGTTGAGGTTCGCAGCTCAGATATATATAGAGAAAATTATCCTCATTCGCAGCCATGTTTGCTGATGTGTATGTATGTACACGTGTATTGCCACATAGGCCTATGCCGCCAGTATCCTGACGCATGAGTCTCTCAGTTTATTTGTTTTTCCAGTGAGAAATTTGGCAATATTTTGGCTCGGATGTCGAGCTGGTGAGTGTCTCTTCATTCTCGAACAACGTTGAGGCTCGCAGCTCAGATATATGTCGAGAAAATTGTCCTCATTCGCAGCCATGTTTTCTGATGTGTTTGTATGTACACGTGTATTGCCTCATAGGCCTATGCCGCCCGTGTCCTGACGAATGAGTCTCACAGTTTGGGTTTTTTCCAGTAAGAAATTTGGAAATATTTTGGCTCAGATGTCGAGCAGGCGAGGTTTTCTTCATTCTCGAACAACGTTGAGGTTCGCAGCTCAGATATAAGTTCATAAAATTATCCTCATTCGCATCCATGTTTTCTTATGTTTATGCGTGTACACGTGTATTGCCGCATAGGCCTATGCCGCCAGTGTCCTGACGCATGAGTCTTAAAGTTTTGGTCTCTTCCGGTGAGAATGTTGGCGATATGTTAGCTCAGATGTGGAGGTGGTGAATGTCTCTTCATTCTCCAATAACGTTGAGGTTCGCAGCTCAGATATATGTCGATAAAAATATCCTCATTCGCAGCCATGTTTTCTGATGTGTTTGTATGTACACGTGTATTGCCACATAGGCATATGCCGCCAGTGTCCTGACGCATGAGTCTCTCAGTTTAGGTTTGTACCAGTGAGAAATTTGGCAATATTTTGGCTCGGATGTCGAGCTGGTGAGTGTCTCTTCATTTTCGAACAACGTTGAGGTTCGCAGCTCAGATATATGTCGAGAACATTATCCTCATTCGCAGCCATGTTTTCTGATGTGTATGTATATACACGTGTATTGCCACTTAGGCCTATGGCGCCAGTATCCTGACGCATGAGTCTCTCAGTTTGGGGTTTTTCCAGTGAGAAATTTGGCAATATTTTGGCTCGGATGTCGAGCTGGTGAGTGTCTCTTCATTCTCGAACACCGTTGAGGCTCGCAGCTCAGATATATGTCGACAAAATTATCCTCATTCGTAGCCATGTTTTCTTATTTGTATGTATGTACACGTGTATTGCCACATAGGCCTATGCCGTCAGTATCCTGACGCATGAGTCTCTCAGTTTGTTTGTTTTTCCAGTGAGAAATTTGGCAATATTTTGGCTCGGATGTCGAGCTGGTGAGTGTCTCTTCATTCTCGAACAACGTTGAGGCTCGCAGCTCAGATATGTGTCGAAAAAATTGTCCTCATTCGCAGCCATGTTTTCTTATGTGTATGGATGTACACGTGTATTGCCTCATAGGCCTATACCGCCAGTGTCCTGACGAATGAGTCTCACAGTTTGGTTTTTTTCCAGTGAGAAATTTGGAAATATTTTGGCTCAGATGTCGAGCTGGCGAGTGTCTCTTCATTCTCGAACAACGTTGAGGTTCGCAGCTCAGATATAAGTTTATAAAATTATCCTCATTCGCAGCCATGTTTTCTTATGTGTATGTATGTACACGTGTATTGCCTCATAGGCCTATGCCGCCCGTGTCCTGACGTATGAGTCCCAAAGTTTATGTCTCTTCCGGTGAGAATTTTGGCGATGTGTTAGCTCAGATGTGGAGGTGGTGAATGTCTCTGCATTCTCGGACAACGTTGAGGTTCGCAGTTCAGATATATGTCGAGAACATTATCCTCATTCGCAGCCATGTTTTCTGATGTGTATGTATGTACACGTGTATTGCCACATAGGCCTATGCCGCCAGTGTCCTGACGCATGAGTCCCAAAGTTTATGTTTCTTCCGGTGAGAATTTTGGCGATGTGTTAGCTCAGATGTGGAGGTGGTGAATGTCTCTTCATTCTCGGACAACGTTGAGGTTCGCAGCTCAGATATATGTCGAGAACATTATCCTCATTCGCAGCCATGTTTTCTGATGTGTATGTATGTACACGTGTATTGCCACATAGGCCGATGCCTCCAGTATACTGACGCATGAGTCTCTCAGTTTGTTTGTTTTTCCAGTGAGAAATTTGGCAATATTTTGGCTCGGATGTCGAGCTGGTGAGTGTCTCTTCATTCTTGAACAACGTTGAGGCTCGCAGCTCAGATATAAGTTCATAAAATTATCCTCATTCGCAGCCATGTTTTCTTATGTTTATGCGTGTACACGTGTATTGCCGCATAGGCCTATGCCGCCGGTGACCTGTCGCATGAGTCTCAAAGTTTTGGTCTCTTCCGGTGAGAATTTTTGGCGATATGTTAGCTCAGATGTGGAGGTGGTGAATGTCTCTTTATTCTCCAACAACGTTGAGGTTCGCACCTCAGATATATGTCGAGAAAAATATCCTCATTCGCAGCCATGTTTTTTGATGTGTTTGTATGTACACGTGTATTGCCACATAGGCCTATGGCGCCGGTATCCTGACGCATGAGTCTCTCAGTTTGGGGTTTTTCCAGTGAGAAATTTGGCAATATTTTGGCTCGGATGTAGAGCTGGTGAGTGTCTCTTCATTCTCGAACACCGTTGAGGCTCGCAGCTCAAATATATGTCGACAAAATTATTCTCATTCGTAGCCATGTTTTCTTATGTGTATGTATGTACATGTGTATTGCCTCATAGGCCTATGCCGCCAGTATCCTGACGCATGAGTCTCTCAGTTTATTTGTTTTTCCAGTGAGAAATTTGGCAATATTTTGGCTCGGATGTCGAGCTGGTGAGTGTCTCTTCATTCTCGAACAACGTTGAGGCTCGCAGCTCAGATATATGTCGAGAAAATTGTCCTCATTCGCAGCCATGTTTTCTGATGTGTTTGTATGTACACGTGTATTGCCTCATAGGCCTATGCCGCCCGTGTCCTGACGTATGAGTCTCACAGTTTGGGTTTTTTCCAGTGAGAAATTTGGAAATATTTTGGCTCAGATGTCGAGCAGGCGAGGTTCTCTTCATTCTCGAACAACGTTGAGGTTCGCAGTTCAGATATAAGTTCATAAAATTATCCTCATTCGCAGCCATGTTTTCTTATGTGTATGTATGTACACGTGTATTGCCTCATAGGCCTATGCCGCCCGTGTCCTGACGTATGAGTCTCACAGTTTGGGTTTTTTTCAGTGAGAAATTTGGAAATATTTTGGCTCAGATGTCGAGCAGGCGAGGTTTTCTTCATTCTCGAACAACGTTGAGGTTCGCAGCTCAGATATAAGTTCATAAAATTATCCTCATTCGCAGCCATGTTTTCTTATGTTTATGCGTGTAGACGTATATTGCCGCATAGGCCTATGCCGCCAGTGTCCTGACGCATGAGTCTTAAAGTTTTGGTCTCTTCCGGTGAGAATGTTGGCGATATGTTAGCTCAGATGTGGAGGTGGTGAATGTCTCTTCATTCTCCAATAACGTTGAGGTTCGCAGCTCAGATATATGTCGATAAAAATATCCTCATTCGCAGCCATGTTTTCTGATGTGTTTGTATGTACACGTGTATTGCCACATAGGCATATGCCGCCAGTGTCCTGACGCATGAGTCTCTCAGCTTAGGTTTGTACCAGTGAGAAATTTGGCAATATTTTGGCTCAGATGTCGAGCTGGTGAGTGTCTCTTCATTTTCGAACAACGTTGAGGTTCGCAGCTCAGATATATGTCGAGAACATTATCCTCATTCGCAGCCATGTTTTCTGATGTGTATGTATATACACGTGTATTGCCACTTAGGCCTATGGCGCCAGTATCCTGACGCATGAGTCTCTCAGTTTGGGGTTTTTCCAGTGAGAAATTTGGCAATATTTTGGCTCGGATGTCGAGCTGGTGAGTGTCTCTTCATTCTCGAACACCGTTGAGGCTCGCAGCTCAGATATATGTCGACAAAATTATCCTCATTCGTAGCCATGTTTTCTTATTTGTATGTATGTACACGTGTATTGCCACATAGGCCTATGTCGTCAGTATCCTGACGCATGAGTCTCTCAGTTTGTTTGTTTTTCCAGTGAGAAATTTGGCAATATTTTGGCTCGGATGTCGAGCTGGTGAGTGTCTCTTCATTCTCGAACAACGTTGAGGCTCGCAGCTCAGATATATGTCGAGAAAATTGTCCTCATTCGCAGCCATGTTTTCTTATGTGTATGTATGTACACGTGTATTGCCTCATAGGCCTATGCCGCCCGTGTCCTGACGTATGAGTCTCACAGTTTGGGTTTTTTCCAGTGAGAAATTTTGAAATATTTTGGCTCAGATGTCGAGCAGGCGAGGTTTTCTTCATTCTCGAACAACGTTGAGGTTCGCAGCTCAGATATAAGTTCATAAAATTATCCTCATTCGCAGCCATGTTTTCTTATGTTTATGCGTGTACACGTGTTTTGCCGCATAGGCCTATGCCGCCAGTGTCCTGACGCATGAGTCTTAAAGTTTTGGTCTCTTCCGGTGAGAATGTTGGCGATATGTTAGCTCAGATGTGGAGGTGGTGAATGTCTCTTCATTCTCCAATAACGTTGGGGTTCGCAGCTCAGATATATGTCGATAAAAATATCCTCATTCGCAGCCATGTTTTCTGATGTGTTTGTATGTACACGTGTATTGCCTCATAGGCCTATACCGCCAGTGTCCTGACGCATGAGTCTCTCAGTTTGTTTGTTTTTCCAGTGAGAAATTTGGCAATATTTTGGCTCGGATGTCGAGCTGGTGAGTGTCTCTTCATTCTCGAACAACGTTGAGGCTCGCAGCTCAGATATGTGTCGAAAAAATTGTCCTCATTCGCAGCCATGTTTTCTTATGTGTATGGATGTACACGTGTATTGCCTCATAGGCCTATACCGCCAGTGTCCTGACGAATGAGTCTCACAGTTTGGTTTTTTTCCAGTGAGAAATTTGGAAATATTTTGGCTCAGATGTCGAGCTGGCGAGTGTCTCTTCATTCTCGAACAACGTTGAGGTTCGCAGCTCAGATATAAGTTCATAAAATTATCCTCATTCGCAGCCATGTTTTCTTATGTGTATGTATGTACACGTGTATTGCCTCATAGGCCTATGCCGCCCGTGTCCTGACGTATGAGTCCCAAAGTTTATGTCTCTTCCGGTGAGAATTTTGGCGATGTGTTAGCTCAGATGTGGAGGTGGTGAATGTCTCTGCATTCTCGGACAACGTTGAGGTTCGCAGCTCAGATATATGTCGAGAACATTGTCCTCATTCGCAGCCATGTTTTCTGATGTGTATGTATGTACACGTGTATTGCCACATAGGCCTATGCCGCCATTGTCCTGACGCATGAGTCCCAAAGTTTATGTCTCTTCCGGTGAGAATTTTGGCGATGTGTTAGCTCAGATGTGGAGGTGGTGAATGTCTCTTCATTCTCGGACAACGTTGAGGTTCGCAGCTCAGATATATGTCGAGAACATTATCCTCATTCGCAGCCATGTTTTCTAATGTGTATGTATGTACACGTGTATTGCCACATAGGCCGATGCCTCCAGTATACTGACGCATGAGTCTCTCAGTTTGTTTGTTTTTCCAGTGAGAAATTTGGCAATATTTTGGCTCGGATGTCGAGCTGGTGAGTGTCTCTTCATTATTGAACAACGTTGAGGCTCGCAGCTCAGATATAAGTTCATAAAATTATCCTCATTCGCAGCCATGTTTTCTGATGTGTATGTATGTACACGTGTATTGCCACATAGGCCGATGCCTCCAGTATACTGACGCATGAGTCTCTCAGTTTGTTTGTTTTTCCAGTGAGAAATTTGGCAATATTTTGGCTCGGATGTCGAGCTGGTGAGTGTCTCTTCATTCTTGAACAACGTTGAGGCTCGCAGCTCAGATATAAGTTCATAAAATTATCCTCATTCGCAGCCATGTTTTCTTATGTTTATGCGTGTACACGTGTATTGCCGCATAGGCCTATGCCGCCGGTGACCTGACGCATGAGTCTCACAGTTTTGGTCTCTTCCGGTGAGAATTTTTGGCGATATGTTAGCTCAGATGTGGAGGTGGTGAATGTCTCTTTATTCTCCAACAACGTTGAGGTTCGCAGCTCAGATATATGTCGAGAAAAATATCCTCATTCGCAGCCATGTTTTTTGATGTGTTTGTATGTACACGTGTATTGCCACATAGGCCTATGGCGCCGGTATCCTGACGCACGAGTCTCTCAGTTTGGGGTTTTTCCAGTGAGAAATTTGGCAATATTTTGGCTCGGATGTCGAGCTGGTGAGTGTCTCTTCATTCTCGAACACCGTTGAGGCTCGCAGCTCAAATATATGTCGACAAAATTATCCTCATTCGTAGCCATGTTTTCTTATGTGTATGTATGTACATGTGTATTGCCTCATAGGCCTATGACGCCAGTATCCTGACGCATGAGTCTCTCAGTTTATTTGTTTTTCCAGTGAGAAATTTGGCAATATTTTGGCTCGGATGTCGAGCTGGTGAGTGTCTCTTCATTCTCGAACAACGTTGAGGCTCGCAGCTCAGATATATGTCGAGAAAATTGTCCTCATTCGCAGCCATGTTTTCTGATGTGTTTGTATGTACACGTGTATTGCCTCATAGGCCTATGCCGCCCGTGTCCTGACGTATGAGTCTCACAGTTTGGGTTTTTTCCAGTGAGAAATTTGGAAATATTTTGGCTCAGATGTCGAGCAGGCGAGGTTCGCAGTTCAGATATAAGTTCATAAAATTATCCTCATTCGCAGCCATGTTTTCTTATGTGTATGTATGTACAAGTGTATTGCCTCATAGGCCTATGCCGCCCGTGTCCTGACGTATGAGTCTCACAGTTTGGTTTTTTTCCAGTGAGAAATTTGGAAATATTTTGGCTCAGATGTCGAGCAGGCGAGGTTTTCTTCATTCTCGAACAACGTTGAGGTTCGCAGCTCAGATATAAGTTCATAAAATTATCCTCATTCGCAGCCATGTTTTCTTATGTTTATGCGTGTACACGTGTATTGCCGCATAGGCCTATGCCGCCAGTGTCCTGACGCATGAGTCTTAAAGTTTTAGTCTCTTCCGGTGAGAATGTTGGCGATATGTTAGCTCAGATGTGGAGGTGGTGAATGTCTCTTTATTCTCCAATAACGTTGAGGTTCGCAGCTCAGATATATGTCGATAAAAATATCCTCATTCGCAGCCATGTTTTCTGATGTGTTTGTATGTACACGTGTATTGCCACATAGGCATATGCCGCCAGTGTCCTGACGCATGAGTCTCTCAGTTTAGGTTTGTACCAGTGAGAAATTTGGCAATATTTTGGCTCAGATGTCGAGCTGGTGAGTGTCTCTTCATTCTCGGACAACGTTGAGGTTCGCAGCTCAGATATATGTCGAGAACATTATCCTCATTCGCAGCCATGTTTTCTGATGTGTATGTATGTACACGTGTATTGCCACATAGGCCGATGCCTCCAGTATACTGACGCATGAGTCTCTCAGTTTGTTTGTTTTTCCAGTGAGAAATTTGGCAATATTTTGGCTCGGATGTCGAGCTGGTGAGTGTCTCTTCATTATTGAACAACGTTGAGGCTCGCAGCTCAGATATAAGTTCATAAAATTATCCTCATTCGCAGCCATGTTTTCTGATGTGTATGTATGTACACGTGTATTGCCACATAGGCCGATGCCTCCAGTATACTGACGCATGAGTCTCTCAGTTTGTTTGTTTTTCCAGTGAGAAATTTGGCAATATTTTGGCTCGGATGTCGAGCTGGTGAGTGTCTCTTCATTCTTGAACAACGTTGAGGCTCGCAGCTCAGATATAAGTTCATAAAATTATCCTCATTCGCAGCCATGTTTTCTTATGTTTATGCGTGTACACGTGTATTGCCGCATAGGCCTATGCCGCCGGTGACCTGACGCATGAGTCTCACAGTTTTGGTCTCTTCCGGTGAGAATTTTTGGCGATATGTTAGCTCAGATGTGGAGGTGGTGAATGTCTCTTTATTCTCCAACAACGTTGAGGTTCGCAGCTCAGATATATGTCGAGAAAAATATCCTCATTCGCAGCCATGTTTTTTGATGTGTTTGTATGTACACGTGTATTGCCACATAGGCCTATGGCGCCGGTATCCTGACGCACGAGTCTCTCAGTTTGGGGTTTTTCCAGTGAGAAATTTGGCAATATTTTGGCTCGGATGTCGAGCTGGTGAGTGTCTCTTCATTCTCGAACACCGTTGAGGCTCGCAGCTCAAATATATGTCGACAAAATTATCCTCATTCGTAGCCATGTTTTCTTATGTGTATGTATGTACATGTGTATTGCCTCATAGGCCTATGACGCCAGTATCCTGACGCATGAGTCTCTCAGTTTATTTGTTTTTCCAGTGAGAAATTTGGCAATATTTTGGCTCGGATGTCGAGCTGGTGAGTGTCTCTTCATTCTCGAACAACGTTGAGGCTCGCAGCTCAGATATATGTCGAGAAAATTGTCCTCATTCGCAGCCATGTTTTCTGATGTGTTTGTATGTACACGTGTATTGCCTCATAGGCCTATGCCGCCCGTGTCCTGACGTATGAGTTTCACAGTTTGGGTTTTTTCCAGTGAGAAATTTGGAAATATTTTGGCTCAGATGTCGAGCAGGCGAGGTTCGCAGTTCAGATATAAGTTCATAAAATTATCCTCATTCGCAGCCATGTTTTCTTATGTGTATGTATGTACAAGTGTATTGCCTCATAGGCCTATGCCGCCCGTGTCCTGACGTATGAGTCTCACAGTTTGGTTTTTTTCCAGTGAGAAATTTGGAAATATTTTGGCTCAGATGTCGAGCAGGCGAGGTTTTCTTCATTCTCGAACAACGTTGAGGTTCGCAGCTCAGATATAAGTTCATAAAATTATCCTCATTCGCAGCCATGTTTTCTTATGTTTATGCGTGTACACGTGTATTGCCGCATAGGCCTATGCCGCCAGTGTCCTGACGCATGAGTCTTAAAGTTTTGGTCTCTTCCGGTGAGAATGTTGGCGATATGTTAGCTCAGATGTGGAGGTGGTGAATGTCTCTTTATTCTCCAATAACGTTGAGGTTCGCAGCTCAGATATATGTCGATAAAAATATCCTCATTCGCAGCCATGTTTTCTGATGTGTTTGTATGTACACGTGTATTGCCACATAGGCATATGCCGCCAGTGTCCTGACGCATGAGTCTCTCAGTTTAGGTTTGTACCAGTGAGAAATTTGGCAATATTTTGGCTCAGATGTCGAGCTGGTGAGTGTCTCTTCATTCTCGGACAACGTTGAGGTTCGCAGCTCAGATATATGTCGAGAACATTATCCTCATTCGCAGCCATGTTTTCTGATGTGTATGTATGTACACGTGTATTGCCACATAGGCCGATGCCTCCAGTATACTGACGCATGAGTCTCTCAGTTTGTTTGTTTTTCCAGTGAGAAATTTGGCAATATTTTGGCTCGGATGTCGAGCTGGTGAGTGTCTCTTCATTATTGAACAACGTTGAGGCTCGCAGCTCAGATATAAGTTCATAAAATTATCCTCATTCGCAGCCATGTTTTCTGATGTGTATGTATGTACACGTGTATTGCCACATAGGCCGATGCCTCCAGTATACTGACGCATGAGTCTCTCAGTTTGTTTGTTTTTCCAGTGAGAAATTTGGCAATATTTTGGCTCGGATGTCGAGCTGGTGAGTGTCTCTTCATTCTTGAACAACGTTGAGGCTCGCAGCTCAGATATAAGTTCATAAAATTATCCTCATTCGCAGCCATGTTTTCTTATGTTTATGCGTGTACACGTGTATTGCCGCATAGGCCTATGCCGCCGGTGACCTGACGCATGAGTCTCACAGTTTTGGTCTCTTCCGGTGAGAATTTTTGGCGATATGTTAGCTCAGATGTGGAGGTGGTGAATGTCTCTTTATTCTCCAACAACGTTGAGGTTCGCAGCTCAGATATATGTCGAGAAAAATATCCTCATTCGCAGCCATGTTTTTTGATGTGTTTGTATGTACACGTGTATTGCCACATAGGCCTATGGCGCCGGTATCCTGACGCACGAGTCTCTCAGTTTGGGGTTTTTCCAGTGAGAAATTTGGCAATATTTTGGCTCGGATGTCGAGCTGGTGAGTGTCTCTTCATTCTCGAACACCGTTGAGGCTCGCAGCTCAAATATATGTCGACAAAATTATCCTCATTCGTAGCCATGTTTTCTTATGTGTATGTATGTACATGTGTATTGCCTCATAGGCCTATGACGCCAGTATCCTGACGCATGAGTCTCTCAGTTTATTTGTTTTTCCAGTGAGAAATTTGGCAATATTTTGGCTCGGATGTCGAGCTGGTGAGTGTCTCTTCATTCTCGAACAACGTTGAGGCTCGCAGCTCAGATATATGTCGAGAAAATTGTCCTCATTCGCAGCCATGTTTTCTGATGTGTTTGTATGTACACGTGTATTGCCTCATAGGCCTATGCCGCCCGTGTCCTGACGTATGAGTCTCACAGTTTGGGTTTTTTCCAGTGAGAAATTTGGAAATATTTTGGCTCAGATGTCGAGCAGGCGAGGTTTTCTTCATTCTCGAACAACGTTGAGGTTCGCAGCTCAGATATATGTCGAGAACATTATCCTCATTCGCAGCCATGTTTTCTGATGTGTATGTATGTACACGTGTATTGCCACATAGGCCTATGCCGCCAGTGTCCTGACGCATGAGTCCCAAAGTTTATGTCTCTTCCGGTGAGAATTTTGGCGATGTGTTAGCTCAGATGTGGAGGTGGTGAATGTCTCTTCATTCTCGGACAACGTTGAGGTTCGCAGCTCAGATATATGTCGAGAACATTATCCTCATTCGCAGCCATGTTTTCTGATGTGTATGTATGTACACGTGTATTGCCACATAGGCCGATGCCTCCAGTATACTGACGCATGAGTCTCTCAGTTTGTTTGTTTTTCCAGTGAGAAATTTGGCAATATTTTGGCTCGGATGTCGAGCTGGTGAGTGTCTCTTCATTATTGAACAACGTTGAGGCTCGCAGCTCAGATATAAGTTCATAAAATTATCCTCATTCGCAGCCATGTTTTCTGATGTTTATGCTTGTACAAGTGTATTGCCGCATAGGCCTATGCCGCCAGTGTCCTGACGCATGAGTCTCAAAGTTTTGGTCTCTTCCGGTGAGAATTTTGGCGATGTGTTAGCTCAGATGTGAAGGTGGTGAATGTCTTTTCATTCTCGAACAACGTTGAGGTTCGCAGCTCAGATATATATAGAGAAAATTATCCTCATTCGCAGCCATGTTTGCTGATGTGTATGTATGTACACGTGTATTGCCACATAGGCCTATGCCGCCAGTATCCTGACGCATGAGTCTCTCAGTTTGTTTGTTTTTCCAGTGAGAAATTTGGCAATATTTTGGCTCGGATGTCGAGCTGGTGAGTTTCTCTTCATTCTCGAACAACGTTGAGGCTCGCAGCTCAGATATATGTCGAGAAAATTGTCCTCATTCGCAGCCATGTTTTCTGATGTGTTTGTATGTACACGTGTATTGCCTCATAGGCCTATGCCGCCCGTGTCCTGACGTATGAGTCTCACAGTTTGGGTTTTTTCCAGTGAGAAATTTGGAAATATTTTGGCTAAGATGTCGAGCAGGCGAGGTTTTCTTCATTCTCGAACAACGTTGAGGTTCGCAGCTCAGATATAAGTTCATAAAATTATCCTCATTCGCAGCCATGTTTTCTTATGTTTATGCGTGTACACGTGTATTGCCGCATAGGCCTATGCCGCCAGTGTCCTGACGCATGAGTCTTAAAGTTTTGGTCTCTTCCGGTGAGAATGTTGGCGATATGTTAGCTCACATGTGGAGGTGGTGAATGTCTCTTCATTCTCCAATAACGTTGAGGTTCGCAGCTCAGATATATGTCGATAAAAATATCCTCATTCGCAGCCGTGTTTTCTGATGTGTTTGTATGTACACGTGTATTGCCACATAGGCATATGCCGCCAGTGTACTGACGCATGAGTCTCTCAGTTTAGGTTTGTACCAGTGAGAAATTTGGCAATATTTTGGCTCAGATGTCGAGCTGGTGAGTGTCTCTTCATTTTCGAACAACGTTGAGGTTCGCAGCTCAGATATATGTCGAGAACATTATTCTCATTCGCAGCCATGTTTTCTGATGTGTATGTATATACACGTGTATTGCCACTTAGGCCTATGGCGCCAGTATCCTGACGGATGAGTCTCTCAGTTTGGGGTTTTTCCAGTGAGAAATTTGGCAATATTTTGGCTCGGATGTCGAGCTGGTGAGTGTCTCTTCATTCTCGAACACCGTTGAGGCTCGCAGCTCAGATATATGTCGACAAAATTATCCTCATTCGTAGCCATGTTTTCTTATTTGTATGTATGTACACGTGTATTGCCTCATAGGCCTATGCCGCCAGTGTCCTGACGCATCAGTCCCAAAGTTTTGGTCTCTTCCGGTGAGAATTTTGGCGATGTGTTAGCTCAGATGTGGAGGTGGTGAATGTCTCTTCATTCTCGAACAACGTTGAGGTTCGCAGCTCAGATATATGTCGAGAACATTATCCTCATTCGCAGCCATGTTTTCTGATGTGTATGTATGTACGCGTGTATTGCCACATAGGCCTATGCCGCCATTATACTGACGCATGAGTCTCTCAGTTTGTTTGTTTTTCCAGTGAGAAATTTGGCAATATTTTGGCTCGGATGTCGAGCTGGTGAGTGTCTCTTCATTCTCGAACAACGTTGAGGTTCGCAGCTCAGATATATGTCGAGAACATTATCCTCATTCGCAGCCATGTTTTCTGATGTGTATGTATATACACGTGTATTGCCACATAGGCCTATGGCGCCAGTATCCTGACGCATGAGTCTCTCAGTTTGGGGTTTTTCCAGTGAGAAATTTGTCAATATTTTGGCTCGGATGTCGAGCTGGTGAGTGTCTCTTCATTCTCGAACACCGTTGAGGCTCGCAGCTCAGATATATGTCAAGATAATGGTCCTCATTCGCAGCCATGTTTTCTTATGTGTATGGATGTACACCTGTATTGCCTCATAGGCCTATGCCGCCAGTGTCCTGACGCATGAGTCTCACAGTTTTGGTTTTTTCCAGTGAGAAATTTGGAAATATTTTGGCTCAGATGTCGAGCTGGCGAGTGTCTCTTCATTCTCGAACTACGTTGAGGTTCGCAGCTCAGATATAAGTTCATATAATTATCCTCATTCGCAGCCATGTTTTCTTATGTTTATGTATGTACACGTGTATTGCCTAATAGGCCTATGCCGCCAGTGTCCTGACGCATCAGTCCCAAAGTTTTGGTCTCTTCCGGTGAGAATTTTGGCAATGTGTTAGCTCAGATGTGGAGGTGGTGAATGTCTCTTCATTCTCGAACAACGTTGAGGTTCGCAGCTCAGATATATGTCGAGAACATTATCCTCATTCGCAGCCATGTTTTCTGATGTGTATGTATGTACACGTGTATTGCCACATAGGCCTATGACGCCAGTATACTGACGCATGAGTCTCTCAGTTTGTTTGTTTTTCCAGTGAGAAATTTGGCAATATTGTGGCTCGGATGTCGAGCTGTTGAGTGTCTCTTCATTCTCGAACAACGTTGAGGCTCGCAGCTCAGATATATGTCAAGATAATGGTCCTCATTCGCAGCCATGTTTTCTTATGTGTATGGATGTACACCTGTATTGCCTCATAGGCCTATGCCGCCAGTGTCCTGACGCATGAGTCTCACAGTTTTGGTTTTTTCCAGTGAGAAATTTGGAAATATTTTGGCTCAGATGTCGAGCTGGCGAGTGTCTCTTCATTCTCGAACTACGTTGAGGTTCGCAGCTCAGATATAAGTTCATATAATTATCCTCATTCGCAGCCATGTTTTCTTATGTTTATGCGTGTACACGTGTATTGCCGCATAGGCCTATGCCGCCAGTGTCCTGACGCATGAGTCTCAAAGTTTTGGTCTCTTCCGGTGAGAATTTTTGGCGATATGTTCGCTCAGATTTGGAGGTGGTGAATGTCTCTTCATTTTCCAACAACGTTAAGGTTCGCAGCTCAGATATATGTCGAGAAAAATATCCTCATTCGCAGCCATGTTTTCTGATGTGTTTGTATGTACACGTGTATTGCCACATAGGTCTATGGCGCCAGTATCCTGACGCATGAGTCTCTCAGTTTGGGGTTTTTCCAGTGAGAAATTTGGCAATATTTTGGCTCGGATGTCGAGCTGGTGAGTGTCTCTTCATTCTCGAACACCGTTGAGGCTCGCAGCTCAGATATATGTCGACAAAATTATCCTCATTCGTAGCCATGTTTTCTTATTTGTATGTATGTACACGTGTATTGCCTCATAGGCCTATGCCGCCAGTGTCCTGACGCATCAGTCCCAAAGTTTTGGTCTCTTCCGGTGAGAATTTTGGCGATGTGTTAGCTCAGATGTGGAGGTGGTGAATATCTCTGAATTCTCGAACAACGTTGAGGTTCGCAGCTCAGATATATGTCGAGAACATTATCCTCATTCGCAGCCATGTTTTCTGATGTGTATGTATGTACACGTGTATTGCCTCATAGGCCTATGGCGCCAGTATACTGACGCATGAGTCTCACAGTTTTGCTTTTTTTCCAGTGAGAAATTTGGAAATATTTCGGCTCAGATGTCGAGCTGGCGAGTGTCTCTTCATTCTCGAACTACGTTGAGGTTCGCAGCTCAGATATAAGTTCATAAAATATCCTCATTCGCAGCCATGTTTTCTTATGTTTATGCGTGTACACGTGTATTGCCGCATAGGCCTATGCCGCCAGTGTCCTGACGCATGAGTCTCAAAGTTTTGGTCTCTTCCGGTGAGAATTTTTGGCGATATGTTCGCTCAGATGTGGAGGTGGTGAATGTCTCTTCACTTTCCAACAACGTTGAGGTTCGCAGCTCAGATATATGTCGAGAAAAATATCCTCATTCGCAGCCATGTTTTCTGATGTGTTTGTATGTACACGTGTATTGCCACATAGGCATATGCCGCCAGTGTCCTGACGCATGAGTCACTCAGTTTAAGTTTGTTCCAGTCAGAAATGTGGCAATATTGTGGTTCAGATGTCGAGCTGGCGAGTGTCTCTTCATTCTCGAACAACGTTGAAGTTCGCAGCTCAGATATAAGTTTATAAAATTATCCTCATTCGTAGCCATGTTTTCTTATGTGTATGTATGTACACGTGTATTGCCTCATAGGCCTATGCCGCCCGTGTCCTGACGTATGAGTCTCACAGTTTGGTTTTTTTCCAGTGAGAAATTTGGAAATATTTTGGCTCAGATGTCGAGCAGGCGAGGTTTTCTTCATTCTCGAACAACGTTGAGGTTCGCAGCTCAGATATAAGTTCATAAAATTATCCTCATTCGCAGGCATGTTTTCTTATGTTTATGCGTGTACACGTGTATTGCCGCATAGGCCTATGCCGCCAGTGTCCTGACGCATGAGTCTTAAAGTTTTGGTCTCTTCCGGTGAGAATGTTGGCGATATGTTAGCTCAGATGTGGAGGTGGTGAATGTCTCTTCATTCTCCAATAACGTTGAGGTTCGCAGCTCAGATATATGTTGATAAAAATATCCTCATTCGCAGCCATGTTTTCTGATGTGTTTGTATGTACACGTGTATTGCCACATAGGCATATACCGCCAGTGTCCTGACGCATGAGTCTCTCAGTTTAGGTTTGTACCAGTGAGAAATTTGGAAATATTTTGGCTCAGATGTCGAGCTGGTGAGTGTCTCTTCATTCTCGAACAACGTTGAGGTTCGCAGCTCAGATATATGTCGAGAACATTATCCTCATTCGCAGCCATGTTTTCCGATGTGTATGTATATACACGTGTATTGCCACATAGGCCTATGGCGCCAGTATCCTGACGCATGAGTCTCTCAGTTTGGGGTTTTTCCAGTGAGAAATTTGGCAATATTTTGGCTCGGATGTCGAGCTGGTGAGTGTCTCTTCATTCTCGAACACCGTTGAGGCTCGCAGCTCAGATATATGTCGACAAAATTATCCTCATTCGTAGCCATGTTTTCTTATTTGTATGTATGTACACGTGTATTGCCTCATAGGCCTATGCCGCCAGTGTCCTGACGCATGAGTCTCAAAGTTTTGGTCTCTTCCTGTGAGAATTTTTGCGATGTGTTAGCTCAGATGTGGAGGTGGTGAATGTCTTTTCATTCTCGAACAACGTTGAGGTTCGCAGCTCAAATATATATAGAGAAAATTATCCTCATTCGCAGCCATGTTTGCTGATGTGTATGTATGTACACGTGTATTGCCACATAGGCCTATGCCGCCAGTATCCTGACGCATGAGTCTCTCAGTTTGTTTGTTTTTCCAGTGAGAAATTTGGCAATATTTTGGCTCGGATGTCGAGCTGGTGAGTGTCTCTTCATTCTCGAACAACGTTGAGGCTCGCAGCTCAGATATATGTCGAGAAAATTGTCCTCATTCGCAGCCATGTTTTCTGATGTGTTTGTATGTACACGTGTATTGCCTCATAGGCCTATGCCGCCCGTGTCCTGACGTATGAGTCTCACAGTTTGGGTTTTCTCCAGTGAGAAATTTGGAAATATTTTGGCTCAGATGTCGAGCAGGCGAGGTTCTCTTCATTCTCGAACAACGTTGAGGTTCGCAGTTCAGATATAAGTTCATAAAATTATCCTCATTCGCAGCCATGTTTTATTATGTGTATGTATGTACACGTGTATTGCCTCATAGGCCTATGCCGCCCGTGTCTTGACGTATGAGTCTCACAGTTTGGGTTTTTTCCAGTGAGAAATTTGGAAATATTTTGGCTCAGATGTCGAGCAGGCGAGGTTTTCTTCATTCTCGAACAACGTTGAGGTTCGCAGCTCAGATATAAGTTCATAAAATTATCCTCATTCGCAGCCATGTTTTCTTATGTTTATGCGTGTACACGTGTATTGCCGCATAGGCCTATGCCGCCAGTGTCCTGACGCAAGAGTCTTAAAGTTTTGGTCTCTTCCGGTGAGAATGTTGGCGATATGTTAGCTCAGATGTGGAGGTGGTGAATGTCTCTTCATTCTCCAATAACGTTGAGGTTCGCAGCTCAGATATATGTCGATAAAAATATCCTCATTCGCAGCCATGTTTTCTGATGTGTTTGTATGTACACGTGTATTGCCACATAGGCATATGCCGCCAGTGTCCTGACGCATGAGTCTCTCAGTTTAGGTTTGTACCAGTGAGAAATTTGGCAATATTTTGGCTCAGATGTCGAGCTGGTGAGTGTCTCTTCATTTTCGAACAACGTTGAGGTTCGCAGCTCAGATATATGTCGAGAACATTATCCTCATTCGCAGCCATGTTTTCTGGTGTGTATGTATATACACGTGTATTGCCACTTAGGCCTATGGCGCCAGTATCCTGACGCATGAGTCTCTCAGTTTGGGGTTTTTCCAGTGAGAAATTTGGCAATATTTTGGCTCGGATGTCGAGCTGGTGAGTGTCTCTTCATTCTCGAACACCGTTGAGGCTCGCAGCTCAGATATATGTCGACAAAATTATCCTCATTCGTAGCCATGTTTTCTTATTTGTATGTATGTACACGTGTATTGCCTCATAGGCCTATGTCGCCAGTGTCCTGACGCATCAGTCCCAAAGTTTTGGTCTCTTCCGGTGAGAATTTTGGCGATGTGTTAGCTCAGATGTGGAGGTGGTGAATATCTCTTCATTCTCGAACAACGTTGAGGCTCGCAGCTCAGATATATGTCGAGAAATATATCCTCATTCGCAGCCATGTTTTCATGTACACGTGTAGTGCCACATAGGCATATGCCGCCAGTGTCCTGACGCATGAGTCTCTCAGTTTAGGTTTGTTCCAGTGAGAAATTTTGCTATATTTTGGCTCAGATGTCGAGCTGGTGAGTGTCTCTTCATTCTCGAACACCGTTGAGGCTCGCAGCTCAGATATATGTCGACAAAATTATCCTCATTCGTAGCCATGTTTTCTTATTTGTATGTATGTACACGTGTATTGCCTCATAGGCCTATGTCGCCAGTGTCCTGACGCATCAGTCCCAAAGTTTTGGTCTCTTCCGGTGAGAATTTTGGCGATGTGTTAGCTCAGATGTGGAGGTGGTGAATATCTCTTCATTCTCGAACAACGTTGAGGTTCGCAGCTCAGATATATGTCGAGAACATTATCCTCATTCGCAGCCATGTTTTCTGATGTGTATGTATGTACACGTGTATTGCCACATAGGCCTATGTCGCCAGTATACTGACGCATGAGTCTCTCAGTTTGTTTGTTTTTCCAGTGAGAAATTTGGCAATATTTTGGCTCGGATGTCGAGCTGGTGAGTGTCTCTTCATTCTCGAACAACGTTGAGGTTCGCAGCTCAGATATATGTCGAGAACATTATCCTCATTCGCAGCCATGTTTTCTGATGTGTATGTATGTACACGTGTATTGCCTCATAGGCCTATGCCGCCCGTGTCCTGACGAATGAGTCTCACAGTTTGGGTTTTTTCCAGTGAGAAATTTGGAAATATTTTGGCTCAGATGTCGAGCAGGCGAGGTTTTCTTCATTCTCGAACAACGTTGAGGTTCGCAGCTCAGATATATGTCGAGAACATTATCCTCATTCGCAGCCATGTTTTCTGATGTGTATGTATATACACGTGTATTGCCACATAGGCCTATGGCGCCAGTATCCTGACGCATGAGTCTCTCAGTTTGGGTTTTTTCCAGTGCGAAATTTGGCAATATTTTGGCTTGGATGTCGAGCTGGTGAGTGTCTCTTCATTCTCGAACACCGTTGAGGCTCGCAGCTCAGATACATGTCGACAAAATTATCCTCATTCGTAGCCATGTTTTCTTATTTGTATGTATGTACACGTGTATTGCCTCATGGGCCTATGCCGCCAGTGTCCTGACGCATCAGTCCCAAAGTTTTGGTCTCTTCCGGTGAGAATTTTGGCGATGTGTTAGCTCAGATGTGGAGGTGGTGAATGTCTCTTCATTCTCGAACAACGTTGAGGTTCGCAGCTCAGATATATGTCGAGAACATTATCCTCATTCGCAGCCATGTTTTCTGATGTGTATGTATGTACACGTGTATTGCCACATAGGCCTATGTCGCCAGTATACTGACGCATGAGTCTCTCAGTTTGTTTGTTTTTCCAGTGAGAAATTTGGCAATATTTTGGCTCGGATGTCGAGCTGGTGAGTGTCTCTTCATTCTCGAACAACGTTGAGGCTCGCAGCTCAGATATATGTCGAGATAATGGTCCTCATTCGCAGCCATGTTTTCTTATGTGTATGGATGTACACCTGTATTGCCTCATAGGCCTATGCCGCCAGTGTCCTGACGCATGAGTCTCACAGTTTTGGTTTTGTCCAGTGAGAAATTTGGAAATATTTTTGCTCAGATGTCGAGCTGGCGAGTGTCTCTTCATTCTCGAACTACGTTGAGGCTCGCAGCTCAGATATAAGTTCATAAAATTATCCTCATTCGCAGCCATGTTTTCTTATGTTTATGCGTGTACACGTGTATTGCCGCATAGGCCTATGCCGCCAGTGTCCTGACGCATGAGTCTCAAAGTTTTGGTCTCTTCCGGTGAGAATTTTTGGCGATATGTTCGCTCAGATGTGGAGGTGGTGAATGTCTCTTCATTTTCCAACAACGTTGAGGTTCGCAGCTCAGACATATTTCGAGAAAAATATCCTCATTCGCAGCCATGTTTTCTGATGTGTTTGTATGTACACGTGTATTGCCACATAGGCCTATGGCGCCAGTATCCTGACGCATGAGTCTCTCAGTTTGGGGTTTTTCCAGTGAGAAATTTGGCAATATTTTGGCTCGGATGTCGAGCTGGTGAGTGTCTCTTCATTCTCGAACACCGTTGAGGCTCGCAGCTCAGATATATGTCGACAAAATTATCCTCATTCGTAGCCATGTTTTCTTATTTGTATGTATGTACACGTGTATTGCCTCATAGGCCTATGCCGCCAGTATACTGACGCATGAGTCTCTCAGTTTGTTTGTTTTTGCAGTGAGAAATTTGGCAATATTTTGGCTCGGATGTTGAGCTGGTGAGTGTCTCTTCATTCTTGAAAAACGTTGAGGCTCGCAGCTCAGATATATGTCGAGAAAATGGTACTCATTTGCAGCCATGTTTTGTTATGTGTATGTATGTACACGTGTATTGCCTCATAGGCCTATGACGCCAGTATACTGACGCATGAGTCTCACAGTTTGGGTTTTTTCAAGTGAGAAATTTGGAAATATTTTGGGTCAAATGTCGAGCAGGCGAGTGTCTCTTCATTCTCGAACAACGTTGAGGTTTGCAGCTCAGATATAAGTTCATAAAATTATACTCATTCGCAGCCATGTTTTCTGATGTGTTTGTATGTACACGTGTATTGCCACATAGGCATATGCCGCCAGTGTCCTGACGCATGAGTCTCTCAGTTTAGGTTTGTTCCAGTGAGAAATTTGGCAATATTTTGGCTCAGATGTCGAGCTGGCGAGTGTCTCTTCATTCTCGAACAACGTTGAGGTTCGCAGCTCAGATATATGTCGAGAACATTATCCTCATTCGCAGCCATGTTTTCTGATGTGTATGTATGTACACGTGTATTGCCACATAGGCCTATGCCGCCAGTATCCTGACGCATGAGTCTCTCAGTTTGTGTTTTTTCTAGTGAGAAATTTGGCAATATTTTGGCTCGGATGTCGAGCTGGTGAGTGTCTCTTCATTCTCGAACAACGTTGAGGATCGCAGCTCAGATATATGTCGTCAAAAGTATCCTCATTCGTAGCCATGTTTTCTTATGTGTATGTATGTACATGTGTATTGCCTCATAGGCCTATGCCGCCAGTGTCCTGACGCATGAGTCTCAAAGTTGTGGTCTCTTCCGGTGACAATTTTGGCGATGTGTTAGCTCAGATGTGGAGGTGGTGAATGTCTCTTCATTCTCGAACAACGTTGAGGTTCGCAGCTCAGATATATGTTGAGAACATTATCCTTATTTGCAGCCATGTTTTCTGATGTGTATGTATGTACACGTGTATTACCACATAGACCTATGCAGCCATTATACTGACGCATGAGTCTCTCAGTTTGTTTGTTTTTCCAGTGAGAAATTTGGAAATATTTTGGCTCGGATGTCGAGCTGGTGAGTGTCTCTTCATTCTCGAACAACGTTGAGGCTCGCAGCTCAGATATATGTCGAGAAAATGGTCCTCATTCGCAGCCATGTTTTCTGATGTGTATGTATGTACACGTGTATTGCCGCATAGGCCTATGCCGCCAGTGTCCTGACGCATGATTCTCTCAGTTTGTTTGTTTTTCCTGTGAGAAATTTGGCAATATTTTGGCTCGGATGTCGAGCTGGTGAGTGTCTCTTAATTCTCGAACTACGTTGAGGTTCGCAGCTCAGATATAAGTTCATAAAATTATCCTCATTCGCAGCCATGTTTTCTTATGTGTATGTATGTACACGTGTATTGCCACATAGGCCTATGCCCCCAGTATACAGACGCATGAGTCTCTCAGTTTGTTTGTTTTTCCAGTGAGAAATTTGGCAATATTTTGGCTCGGATGTCGAGCTGGTGAGTGTCTCTTCATTCTCTAACAACGTCGAGGCTCGCAGCTCAGATATATGTCGAGAAAATGGTCCTCATTCGCAGCCAAGTTTTCTTATGTGTATGGATGTACACGTGTATCGCCTCATAGGCCTATGCCGCCAGTGTCCTGAGGCATGAGTCTCACAGTTTTGTTTTTTTCCAGTGAGATATTTGGAAAATATTTTGGCTCAGATGTCGAGCAGGCGAGTGTCTCTTCATTCTCGAACAACGTTGAGGTTCGCCGCTCAGATATAAGTTCATAAAATTATCCTCATTCGCAGCCATGTTTTCTGATGTGTTTGTATGTACACGTGTATTGCCACATAGGCATATGCCGCCAGTGTCCTGACGCATGAGTCTCTCAGTTTAGGTTTGTTCCAGTGAGAAATTTGGCAATATTTTGGCTCAGATGTCGAGCTGGTGAGTGTCTCTTCATTCTCGAACAACGTTGAGGTTCGCAGCTCAGATATATGTCGAGAACATTATCCTCATTCGCAGCCATGTTTTCTGATGTGTATGTATGTACACGTGTATTGCCACATAGGCATATGCCGCCAGTGTCCTGACGCATGAGTCTCTCAGTTTAGGTTTGTTTCAGTAAGAAATTTGGCAATATTTTGGCTCAGATGTCGAGCGTGTACACGTGTATTGCCGCATAGGCCTATGCCGCCAGTGTCCTGACGCATGAGTCTCAAAGTTTGGCTCTCTTCCGGTGAGAATTTCGGCGATATGTTAGCTCAGATGTGGAGGTGGTGAATGTCTCTTCAGTCTCTAATAACGTTGAGGTTCGCAGCTCAGATATATGTCGATAAAAATGTTCTCATTCGCAGCCATGTTTTCTGATATGTTTGTATGTACACGTGTATTGTCACATAGGCCTATGCCGCCAGTGTCCTGACGCATGAGTCTCAAAGTTTTGGTCTCTTCCGGTGAACATTTTGGCGATGTGTTAGCTCAGATGTGGAGGTGGTGAATGTCTCTTCATTCTCGAACAACGTTGAGCTTCGCAACTCAGATATATGTCAAGAACATTATCCTCATTCGCAGCCATGTTTTCTGATGTGTATGTATGTACACGTGTATTGCCACATAGGCCTATGCCGCCAGTATACTGACGCATGAGTTTCTCAGTTTGTTTGTTTTTCCAGTGAGAAATTTTGCAATATTTTGGCTCGGATGTCGAGCTGGTGAGTGTCTCTTCATTCTCGAACAACGTTGAGGATCGCAGCTCAGATATATGTCGTCAAAATTATCCTCATTCGTAGCCATGTTTTCTTATGTGTATGTATGTACATGTGTATTGCCTCATAGGCCTATGCCGCCAGTGTCCTGACGCATGAGTCTCAAAGTTGTGGTCTCTCCGGTGACAATTTTGGCGATGTGTTAGCTCAGATGTGGAGGTGGTGAATGTCTCTTCATTCTCAAACAACGTTGAGGTTCGCAGCTCAGATATATGTCGAGAACTTTATCCTCATTCGCAGCCATGTTTTCTGATGTGTATGTATGTACACGTGTATTGCCACATAGGCATATGCCGCCAGTATACAGACGCATGAGTCTCTCAGTTTGATTGTTTTTCCAGTGAGAAATTTGGCAATATTTTTGCTCGGATGTCGAGCTGGTGAGTGTCTCTTCATTCTCAAACAACGTTGAGGCTCGCAGCTCAGATATATGTCGAGAAAATGGTCCTCATTCGCAGCCATGTTTTCTTATGTGTATGGATGTACACGTGTATCGCCTCATAGGCCTTTGCCGCCAGTGTCCTGAGGCATGAGTCTCACAGTTTTGGTTTTTTCCAGTGAGAAATTTGGAAAATAATTTGGCTCAGATGTCGAGCAGGCGAGTGTCTCTTCATTCTCGAACAACGTTGAGGTTCACCGCTCAGATATAAGTTCAAAAAATTATCCTCATTCGCAGCCATGTTTTCTGATGTGTTTGTATGTACACGTGTATTGCCACATAGGCCTATGGCGCCACTATGCTGACGCATGAGTCTCTCAGTTTGGGGTTTTTCCAGTGAGAAATGTGGCAATATTTTGGCTCGGATGTCGAGCTGGTGAGTGTCTCTTCATTCTCGAACAACGTTGAGGCTCGCAGCTCAGATATATGTCGACAAAATTATCCTCATTCGTAGCCATGTTTTCTTATGTGTATGTATGTACACGTGTATTGCCTCATAGGCCTATGCCGCCCGAGTCCTGACGTATGTGTCTCACAGTTTGGGTTTTTTCCAGTGAGAAATTTGAAAATATTTTGGCTCAGATGTCGAGCAGGCGAGTGTCTCTTCATTCTCGAACAACGTTGAGGTTCGCAGCTCAGATATATGTCGAGAACATTATCCTCATTCGCAGCCATGTTTTCTGATGTGTATGTATGTACACGTGTATTGCCACATAGGCATATTCCGCCAGTTTCATGACGCATGAGTCTCTAAGTTTGGTTTTTTTCCAGTGAGAAATTTGGCAATATTTTGGCTCTGATGTCGAGCTGGCGAGTGTCTCTTCATCCTCGAACTACGTTGAGGTTCGCAGCTCAGATATATGTCGAAAACATTATCCTCATTCGCAGCCATGTTTTCTGATGTGTATGTATGTACACGTGTATTGCCACATAGGCCTATGCCGCCATTATCCTGACGCATGAGTCTCTCAGTTTGGTTTTTTGCCAGTGAGAAATTTGGCAATATTTTGGCTCGGATGTCGAGCTGGTGAGTGTCTCTTCATTCTCGAACAACGTTGAGGATCGCAGCTCAGATATATGTCGACAAAATTATCCTCATTCGTAGCCATGTTTTCTTATGTGTATGTATGTACATGTGTATTGCCTCATAGGCCTATGCCGCCAGTGTCCTGACGCATGAGTCTCAAAGTTGTGGTCTCTTCCGGTGAGAATGTTGGCGATGTGTTAGCTCAGATGTGGAGGTGGTGAATGTCTCTTCATTCTCGAACAACGTTGAGGTTCGCAGCTCAGATATATGTTGAGAACATAATCCTTATTTGCAGCCATGTTTTCTGATGTGTATGTTTGTAAACGTGTATTACCACATAGGCCTATGCCGCCAGTATACTGACGCATGAGTCTCTCAGTTTGTTTGTTTTTCCAGTGCGAAATTTGGCAATATTTTGGCTCGGATGTCGAGCTGGTGAGTGTCTCTTAATTCTCGAACTACGTTGAGGTTCGCAGCTCAGATATAAGTTCATAAAATTATCCTCATTCGCAGCCATGTTTTCTTATGTGTATGTATGTACACGTGTATTGCCACATAGGCCTATGGCGCCAGTATGCTGACGCATGAGTCTCTCAGTTTGGGGTTTTTCCAGTGAGAAATGTGGCAATATTTTGGCTCAGATGTCGAGCTGGTGAGTGTTTCTTCATTCTCAAACAACGTTGAGGCTCGCAGCTCAGATATATATCGACAAAATTATCCTCATTCGTAGCCATGTTTTCTTATGTGTATGTATGTACACGTGTATTGCCTCATAGGCCTATGCCGCCCGTGTCCTGACGTATGTGTCTCACAGTTTGGGTTTTTTCAGTGAGAAATTTGGAAATATTTTGGCTCAGATGTCGAGCAGGCGAGTGTCTCTTCATTCTCGAACAACGTTGAGGTTCGCAGCTCAGATATAAGTTCATAAAATTATCCTCATTCGCAGCCATGTTTTCCGATGTGTTTGTATGTACACGTGTATTGCCACATAGGCATATGCCGCCAGTGTCCTGACGCATGAGTCTCTCAGTTTAGGTTTGTTCCAGTGAGAAATTTGGCAATATTTTGGCTCGGATGTCGAGCTGGTGAGTGTCTCTTAATTCTCGAACTACGTTGAGGTTCGCAGCTCAGATATAAGTTCATAAAATTATCCTCATTCGCAGCCATGTTTTCTTATGTGTATGTATGTACACGTGTATTGCCACATAGGCCTATGGCGCCAGTATGCTGACGCATGAGTCTCTCAGTTTGGGGTTTTTCCAGTGAGAAATGTGGCAATATTTTGGCTCAGATGTCGAGCTGGTGAGTGTCTCTTCATTCTCAAACAACGTTGAGGCTCGCAGCTCAGATATATATCGACAAAATTATCCTCATTCGTAGCCATGTTTTCTTATGTGTATGTATGTACACGTGTATTGCCTCATAGGCCTATGCCGCCCGTGTCCTGACGTATGTGTCTCACAGTTTGGGTTTTTTCAGTGAGAAATTTGGAAATATTTTGGCTCAGATGTCGAGCAGGCGAGTGTCTCTTCATTCTCGAACAACGTTGAGGTTCGCAGCTCAGATATAAGTTCATAACATTATCCTCATTCGCAGCCATGTTTTCCGATGTGTTTGTATGTACACGTGTATTGCCACATAGGCATATGCCGCCAGTGTCCTGACGCATGAGTCTCTCAGTTTAGGTTTGTTCCAGTGAGAAATTTGGCAATATTTTGGCTCGGATGTCGAGCTGGTGAGTGTCTCTTAATTCTCGAACTACGTTGAGGTTCGCAGCTCAGATATAAGTTCATAAAATTATCCTCATTCGCAGCCATGTTTTCTTATGTGTATGTATGTACACGTGTATTGCCACATAGGCCTATGGCGCCAGTATGCTGACGCATGAGTCTCTCAGTTTGGGGTTTTTCCAGTGAGAAATGTGGCAATATTTTGGCTCAGATGTCGAGCTGGTGAGTGTCTCTTCATTCTCAAACAACGTTGAGGCTCGCAGCTCAGATATATATCGACAAAATTATCCTCATTCGTAGCCATGTTTTCTTATGTGTATGTATGTACACGTGTATTGCCTCATAGGCCTATGCCGCCCGTGTCCTGACGTATGTGTCTCACAGTTTGGGTTTTTTCAGTGAGAAATTTGGAAATATTTTGGCTCAGATGTCGAGCAGGCGAGTGTCTCTTCATTCTCGAACAACGTTGAGGTTCGCAGCTCAGATATAAGTTCATAAAATTATCCTCATTCGCAGCCATGTTTTCTTATGTTTATGCGTGTACACGTGTATTGCCGCATAGGCCTATGCCGCCAGTGTCCTGACGCATGTGTCTCAAAGTTTTGGTCTCTTCCGGTGAGAATTTTGGCGATATGTTAGCTCAGATGTGGAGGTGGTGAATGTCTCTTCATTCTCCAACAACGTTGAGGTTCGCAGCTCAGATATATGTCGAGAACATTATCCTCATTCGCAGCCATGTTTTCTGATGTGTATGTATGTACACGTGTATTGCCACATAGGCCTATGCCACCAGTATCCTGACGCATGAGTCTCTCAGTTTTTTTTTTTCCAGTGAGGAATTTGGCAATATTTTGGCTCGGATGTCGAGCTGGTGAGTGTCTCTTCATTCTCGAACAACGTTGAGGATCGCAGCTCAGATATATGTCGACAAAATTATCCTCATTCGTAGCCATGTGTTCTTATGTGTATGTATGTACATGTGTATTGCCCCATAGGCCTATGCCGCCAGTGTCCTGACGCATGAGTCTCAAAGTTGTGGTCTCTTCCGGTGAGAATTTTGGCAATGTGTTAGCTCAGATGTGGAGGTGGTGAATGTCTCTTTATTCTCGAACAACGTTGAGGTTCGCAGCTCAGATATATGTCGAGAACATTATCCTCATTCGCAGCCATGTTTTCTGATGTGTATGTATGTACACGTGTATTGCCACATAGGCCTATGCCGCCAGTATACTGACGCATGAGTCTCTCAGTTTGTTTGTTTTTCCAGTGAGAAATTTGGCAATATTTTGGCTCGGATGTCGAGCTGGTGAGTGTCTCTTCATTCTCGAACAACGTTGAGGCTCGCAGCTCAGATATATGTCGAGAAAATGGTCCTCATTCGCAGCCATGTTTTCTGATGTGTATGTATGTACACGTGTATTGCCGCATAGGCCTATGCCGCCAGTGTCCTGACGCATGATTCTCTCAGTTTGTTTGTTTTTCCTGTGAGAAATTTGGCAATATTTTGGCTCGGATGTCGAGCTGGTGAGTGTCTCTTAATTCTCGAACTACGTTGAGGTTCGCAGCTCAGATATAAGTTCATAAAATTATCCTCATTCGCAGCCATGTTTTCTTATGTGTATGTATGTACACGTGTATTGCCACATAGGCCTATGGCGCCAGTATGCTGACGCATGAGTCTCTCAGTTTGGGGTTTTTCCAGTGAGAAATGTGGCAATATTTTGGCTCAGATGTCGAGCTGGTGAGTGTCTCTTCATTCTCAAACAACGTTGAGGCTCGCAGCTCAGATATATATCGACAAAATTATCCTCATTCGTAGCCATGTTTTCTTATGTGTATGTATGTACACGTGTATTGCCTCATAGGCCTATGCCGCCCGTGTCCTGACGTATGTGTCTCACAGTTTGGGTTTTTTCAGTGAGAAATTTGGAAATATTTTGGCTCAGATGTCGAGCAGGCGAGTGTCTCTTCAATCTCGAACAACGTTGAGGTTCGCAGCTCAGATATAAGTTCATAAAATTATCCTCATTCGCAGCCATGTTTTCCGATGTGTTTGTATGTACACGTGTATTGTCACATAGGCATATGCCGCCAGTGTCCTGACGCATGAGTCTCTCAGTTTAGGTTTGTTCCAGTGAGAAATTTGGCAATATTTTGGCTCAGATGTCGAGCTGGTGAGTGTCTCTTCATTCTCGAACAACGTTGAGGTTCGCAGCTCAGATATATGTCGAGAACATTATCCTCATTCGCAGCCATGATTTCTGATGTGTATGTATGTACACGTGTATTGCCACATAGGCATATGCGGCCAGTGTCCTGACGCATGAGTCTCTCAGTTTAGGTTTGTTTCAGTGAGAAATTTGGCAATATTTTGGCTCGGATGTCGAGCTGGTGAGTGTCTCTTCATTCTAGAACAACGTTGAGGTTCGCAGCTCAGATATATGTTGAGGACATTATCCTCATTCGCAGCCATGTTTTCTGATGTGTATGTATGTACACGTGTATTGCCACATAGGCATATGCCGCCAGTGTCCTGACGCATGAGTCTCTAAGTTTGGTTTTTTTGCAGTGAGAAATTTGGCAATATTTTGGCTCTGATGTCGAGCTGGCGAGTGTCTCTTCATCCTCGAACTACGTTGAGGTTCGCAGCTCAGATATATGTCGAGAACATTATCCTCATTCGCAGCCATGTTTTCTGATGTGTATGTATGTACACGTGTATTGCCACATAGGCCTATGCCGCCAGTATCCTGACGCATGAGTCTCTCAGTTTTTTTTTTTTTCAGTGAGGAATTTGGCAATATTTTGGCTCGGATGTCGAGCTGGTGAGTGTCTCTTCATTCTCGAACAACGTTGAGGATCGCAGCTCAGATATATGTCGACAAAATTATCCTCATTCGTAGCCATGTGTTCTTATGTGTATGTATGTACATGTGTATTGCCTCATAGGCCTATGCCGCCAGTGTCCTGACGCATGAGTCTCAAAGTTGTGGTCTCTTCCGGTGAGAATTTTGGCAATGTGTTAGCTCAGATGTGGAGGTGGTGAATGTCTCTTTATTCTCGAACAACGTTGAGGTTCGCAGCTCAAATATATGTCGAGAACATTATCCTCATTCGCAGCCATGTTTTCTGATGTGTATGTATGTACACGTGTATTGCCACATAGGCCTATGCCGCCAGTATACTGACGCATGAGTCTCTCAGTTTGTTTGTTTTTCCAGTGAGAAATTTGGCAATATTTTGGCTCGGATGTCGAGCTGGTGAGTGTCTCTTCATTCTCGAACAACGTTGAGGCTCGCAGCTCAGATATATGTCGAGAAAATGGTCCTCATTCGCAGCCATGTTTTCTGATGTGTATGTATGTACACGTGTATTGCCGCATAGGCCTATGCCGCCAGTGTCCTGACGCATGAGTCTCTCAGTTTAGGTTTGTTTCAGTGAGAAATTTTGGCAATATTTTGGCTCAGATGTCGAGCTGGTGAGTGTCTCTTCATTCTCGAACAACGTTGAGGTTCGCAGCTCAGATATATGTCGAGAACATTATCCTCATTCGCAGCCATGTTTTCTGATGTGTATGTATGTACACGTGTATTGCCACATAGGCATATGCCGCCAGTGTCCTGACGCATGAGTCTCAAAGTTGTGGTCTCTTCCGGTGAGAATTTTGGCAATGTGTTAGCTCAGATGTGGAGGTGGTGAATGTCTCTTTATTCTCGAACAACGTTGAGGTTCGCAGCTCAGATATATGTCGAGAACATTATCCTCATTTGCAGCCATGTTTTCTGATGTGTATGTATGTACACGTGTATTGCCACATAGGCATATGCCGCCGGTGTCCTGACGCATGAGTCTCTCAGTTTAGGTTTGTTTCAGTGAGAAATTTGGCAATATTTTGGCTCAGATGTCGAGCTGGTGAGTGTCTCTTCATTCTCGAACAACGTTGAGGTTCGCAGCTTAGATATATGTCGAGAACATTATCCTCATTCGCAGCCATGTTTTCTGATGTGTATGTATGTACACGTGTATTGCCACATAGGCCTATGCCGCCAGTATACTGACGCATGAGTCTCTCAGTTTGTTTGTTTTTCCAGTGAGAAATTTGGCAATATTTTGGCTCGGATGTCGAGCTGGTGAGTGTCTCTTCATTCTCGAACAACGTTGAGGATCGCAGCTCAGATATATGTCGACAAAATTATCCTCATTCGTAGCCATGTTTTCTTATAATGTATGTATGTACATGTGTATTGCCTCATAGGCCTATGCCGCCAGTGTCCTGACGCATGAGTCTCAAAGTTGTGGTCTCTTCCGGTGAGAATTTTGGCGATGTGTTAGCTCAGATGTCGAGCAGGCGAGTGTCTGTTCATTCTTGAACAAAGTTGAGGTTCGCAGCTCAGATATAAGTTCAGAAAATTATCCTCATTCGCAGCCATGTTTTCTGATGTGTATGTATGTACACGTGTATTGCCACATATGCCTATGCCGCCAGTATCCTGACGCATGAGTTTCTCAGTTTAGGTTTGTTCCAGTGAGAAATTTGGCAATATTTTGGCTCAGATGTCGAGCTGGTGAGTGTCTCTTCATTCTCGAACAACGTTGAGGTTCGCAGCTCAGATATATGTCGAGAACATTATCCTCATTCGCAGCCATGTTTTCTGATGTGTATGTATGTACACGTGTATTGCCACATAGGCATATGCCGCCAGTGTCCTGACGTATGAGTCTCACAGTTTGGGTTTTTTCCAGTGAGATATTTGGAAATATTTTGGCTCAGATGTCGAGCAGGCGAGTGTCTCTTCATTCTCGAACAACGTTGAGGTTCGCAGCTCAGATATATGTCGAGAACATTATCCTCATTCGCAGCCATGTTTTCTGATGTGTCTGTATGTACACGTGTATTGCCACATAGGCATATGCCGCCAGGGTCCTTACGCATGAGTCTCTCAGTTTGGGTTTTTTCCAGTGAGAAATTTGGCAATATTTTGGCTCGGATGTCGAGCTGGCGAGTGTCTCTTCATCCTCGAACTACGTTGAGGTTCGCAGCTCAGATATAAGTTCATAAAATTATCCTCATTCGCAGCCATGTTTTCTTATGTGTATGTATGTACACGTGTATTGCCACATAGGCCTATGCCGCCAGTATACTGACGCATGAGTCTCTCAGTTTGTTTGTTTTTCCAGTGAGAAATTTGGCAATATTTTGGCTCGGATGTCGAGCTGGTGAGTGTCTCTTCATTCTCGAACAACGTTGAGGATCGCAGCTCAGATATATGTCGACAAAATTATCCTCATTCGTAGCCATGTTTTCTTATAATGTATGTATGTACATGTGTATTGCCTCATAGGCCTATGCCGCCAGTGTCCTGACGCATGAGTCTCAAAGTTGTGGTCTCTTCCGGTGAGAATTTTGGCGATGTGTTAGCTCAGATGTCGAGCAGGCGAGTGTCTGTTCATTCTTGAACAAAGTTGAGGTTCGCAGCTCAGATATAAGTTCAGAAAATTATCCTCATTCGCAGCCATGTTTTCTGATGTGTATGTATGTACACGTGTATTGCCACATATGCCTATGCCGCCAGTATCCTGACGCATGAGTTTCTCAGTTTAGGTTTGTTCCAGTGAGAAATTTGGCAATATTTTGGCTCAGATGTCGAGCTGGTGAGTGTCTCTTCATTCTCGAACAACGTTGAGGTTCGCAGCTCAGATATATGTCGAGAACATTATCCTCATTCGCAGCCATGTTTTCTGATGTGTATGTATGTACACGTGTATTGACACATAGGCATATGCCGCCAGTGTCCTGACGTATGAGTCTCACAGTTTGGGTTTTTTCCAGTGAGATATTTGGAAATATTTTGGCTCAGATGTCGAGCAGGCGAGTGTCTCTTCATTCTCGAACAACGTTGAGGTTCGCAGCTCAGATATATGTCGAGAACATTATCCTCATTCGCAGCCATGTTTTCTGATGTGTCTGTATGTACACGTGTATTGCCACATAGGCATATGCCGCCAGGGTCCTTACGCATGAGTCTCTCAGTTTGGGTTTTTTCCAGTGAGAAATTTGGCAATATTTTGGCTCGGATGTCGAGCTGGCGAGTGTCTCTTCATCCTCGAACTACGTTGAGGTTCGCAGCTCAGATATAAGTTCATAAAATTATCCTCATTCGCAGCCATGTTTTCTTATGTGTATGTATGTACACGTGTATTGCCACATAGGCCTATGGCGCCAGTATCCTGACGCATGAGTCTCTCAGTTTGGGGTTTTTCCAGTGAGAAATGTGGCAATATTTTGGCTCGGATGTCGAGCTGGTGAGTGTCTCTTCATTCTCGAACAACGTTGAGGCTCGCAGCTCAGATATATGTCGAGAAAATTATCCTCATTCGCAGCCATGTTTTCTGATGTGTATGTATGTACACGTGTATTGCCACATATGCCTATGCCGCCAGTATCCTGACGCATGAGTCTCTCAGTTTAGGTTTGTTCCAGTGAGAAATTTGGCAATATTTTGGCTCAGATGTCGAGCTGGTGAGTGTCTCTTCATTCTCGAACAACGTTGAGAATCGCAGCTCAGATATATGTCGACAAAATTATCCTCATTCGTAGCCACGTTTTCTTATGTGTATGTATGTACACGTGTATTGCCTCATAGGCCTATGCCGCCAGTGTCCTGACGCATGATTCTCTCAGTTTGTTTGTTTTTCCTGTGAGAAATTTGGCAATATTTTGGCTCGGATGTCGAGCTGGTGAGTGTCTCTTCATTCTCGAACTACGTTGAGGCTCGCAGCTCAAATATATGTCGACAAAATTATCCTCATTCGTAGCCACGTTTTCTTATGTGTATGTATGTACACGTGTATTGCCTCATAGGCCTATGCCGCCAGTGTCCTGACGCATGATTCTCTCAGTTTGTTTGTTTTTCCTGTGAGAAATTTGGCAATATTTTGGCTCGGATGTCGAGCTGGTGAGTGTCTCTTCATTCTCGAACTACGTTGAGGCTCGCAGCTCAAATATATGTCGAGAAAATGGTCCTCATTCGCAGCCATGTTTTCTTATGTGTATGTATGTACATGTGTATTGCCTCATAGGCCTATGCCGCCAGTGTCCTGACGCATGAGTCTCACAGTTTGGGTTTTTTCAAGTGAGAAATTTGGAAATATTTTGGGTCAAATGTCGAGCAGGCGAGTGTCTCTTCATTCTCGAACAACGTTGAGGTTCGCAGCTCAGATATAAGTTCATAAAATTATACTCATTCGCAGCCATGTTTTCTGATGTGTTTGTATGTACACGTGTATTGCCACATAGGCATATGCCGCCAGTGTCCTGACGCATGAGTCTCTCAGTGTAGATTTGTTCCAATGAAAAATTTTGCAATATTTTGGCTCAGATGTCGAGCCGGTGAGTGTTTCTTCATTCTCCAACAACGTTGAGGTTCGCGGCTCAGATATAAGTCGAGAAAATTATCCTCATTCGCAGCCATGTTTTCTGATGTGTATGTATGTACACGTGTATTGCCACATAGGCCTATGCCGCCAGTATCCTGACGCATGAGTCTCTCAGTTTGTTTGTTTTTTCAGTGAGAAATTTGGCAATATTTTGGCTCGGATGTCGAGCTGGTGACTGTCTCTTCATTATCGAACAACGTTGAGGCTCGCAGCTCAGATATATGTCGAAAAATTGTCCTCATTCGAAGCCATGTTTTCTTAAGTGTATGGATGTACACGTGTATTGCCTCATAGGCCTATGCCGCCAGTGTCCTGACGCATGAGTCTCACAGTTTGAGAAATTTGGCAATATTTTGGCTCAGCTGTCGAGCTGGCGAGTGTCTCTTCATTATCAAACAACGTTGAGGTTCACATCTCAGATATAAGTTCATAAAATTATCCTCACTCGCAGCTATGTTTTCTTATGTTTATGCGTGTACACGTGTAGTGCCACATAGGCTTATGTCGCCTGTGTCCTGACGCATGAGTCTCTCAGTTTAGGTTTGTTCCAGTGAGCAATTTGGCAATATTTTGGCTCAGATGTCGAGCTGGTGAGTGTCCCTTCATTCTCGAACAACGTTGAGGTTCGCAGCTCAGATATATGTCGTGAAAATTGTCCTCATTCGCAGCCATGTTTTCTTATGTGTATGTATGTACACGTGTATTGCCTCATAGGCCTATGCCGCCAGTGTCCTGACGCATGAGTCTCACAGTTTGGGTTTTTTCCAGTGAGAAATTTGGAAATATTTTGGCTCAGATGTCGAGCAGGCGAGTGGCTCTCCATTCTCGAACAACGTTGACGTTCGCAGCTCAGATATATGTTGACAAAATTATTCTCATTCGTAGCCATGTTTTCTTATGTGTATGTATGTACACGTGTATTGCCTCGTAGGCCTATGCCGCCAGTGTCCTGACGCATGAGTCTCAACGTTTTGGTCTCTTCCGGTGAGAATTTTGGCGATGTGTTAGCTCAGATGTGAAGGTGGTGAATGTCTTTTCATTCTCGAACAACGTTGAGGTTCGCAGCTCGGATATATGTTGAGAACATTATCCTCATTTGCAGCCATGTTTTCTGATGTGTATGTATGTACACGTGTATTGGCACATAGGCCTATGCCGCCAGTATCCTGACGCATGATTCTCTCAGTTTGTTTGTTTTTCCAGTGAAAAATTTGTCAATATTTTGGCTCAGATGTCGAGCAGGCGAGTGTCTCTTCATTCTCGAACAACGTTGAGGTTCGCAGCTCAGATATATGTTTACAAAATTATTCTCATTCGTAGCCATGTTTTCTTATGTGTATATATGTACACGTGTATTGCCTCATAGGCCTATGCCGCCATTGTCCTGACGCATGAGTCTCAACGTTTTGGTCTCTTCCGGTGAGAATTTTGGCGATGTGTTAGCTCAGATGTGGAGGTGGTGAATGTCTTTTCATTCTCGAACAACGTTGAGGTTCGCAGCTCAGATATATGTTGAGAACATTATCCTCATTCGCAGCCATGTTTTCTGATGTTAACGTATATACACGTGTATTGGCACATAGGCCTATGCCGCCAGTATCCTGACGCATGATTCTCTCAGTTTGTTTGTTTTTCCAGTGAAAAATTTGGCAATATTTTGGCTCGGATGTCAACCTGGTGAGTGTCTCTTCATTCTCGAACAACGTTGAGGCTCGCAGCTCAGATATATGTCGAGAAAATTGTCCTCATTCGCAGCCATGTTTTCTTATGTGTATGGATGTACACGTGTATTGCCTCATAGGCCTATGCCGCCAGTGTCCTGACGCATGAGTCTCACAGTTTGGTTTTTTTCCAGTGAGCAATTTGGAAATATTTTGGCTCAGATGTCGAGCAGGCGACTGTCTCTTCATTCTCGAACAACGTTGAGGCTCGCAGCTTATATATATGTTGAGAAAATTGTCATCATTCGCAGCCATGTTTTCTTATGTGTATGTATGTACACGTGTATTGCCTCATAGGCCTATGTCGCCAGTGTCCTGACGCATAAGTCTCTCAGTTTGGTTTTTTTCCAGTGAGAAATTTGACAATATTTTGGCTCAGATGTCGAGCAGGCGACTGTCTCTTCATTCTTGAACAACGTTGAGGTTCGCAGCTCAGATATATGTTGACAAAATTATTCTCATTCGTAGCCATGTTTTCTTATGTGTATATATGTACACGTGTATTGCCTCATAGGCCTATGCCGCCATTGTCCTGACGCATGAGTCTCAACGTTTTGGTCTCTTCCGGTGAGAATTTTGGCGATGTGTTAGCTCAGATGTGGAGGTGGTGAATGTCTTTTCATTCTCGAACAACGTTGAGGTTCGCAGCTCAGATATATGTTAAGAACATTATCCTCATTCGCAGCCATGTTTTCTGATGTGTATGTATGTACACGTGTATTGGAACATAGGCCTATGCCGCCAGTATCCTGACGCATGATTCTCTCAGTTTGTTTGTTTTTCCAGTGAAAAATTTGGCAATATTTTGGCTCGGATGTCGAGCTGGTGAGTGTCTCTTCATTCTCGAACAACGTTGAGGCTCGCAGCTCAGATATATGTCGAGAAAATTATCCTCATTCGCAGCCATGTTTTCTTATGTGTATGGATGTACACGTGTATTGCCTCATAGGCCTATGCCGCCAGTGTCCTGACGCATGAGTCTCACAGTTTGGTTTTTTTCCAGTGAGAAATTTGGAAATATTTTGGCTCAGATGTCGAGCAGGCGAGTGTCTCTTCATTCTCGAACAACGTTGAGGTTCGCAGCTCAGATATATGTTGACAAAATTATTCTCATTCGTAGCCATGTTTTCTTATGTGTATGTATGTACACGTGTATTGGCACATAGGCCTATGCCGCCAGTATCCTGACGCATGATTCTCTCAGTTTGTTTGTTTTTCCAGTGAAAAAATTGTCAATATTTTGGTTCAGATGTCGAGCAGGCGAGTGTCTCTTCATTCTCGAACAACGTTGAGGTTCGCAGCTCAGATATATGTTGACAAAATTATTCTCATTCGTAGCCATGTTTTCTTATGTGTATATATGTACACGTGTATTGCCTCATAGGCCTATGCCGCCATTGTCCTGACGCATGAGTCTCAACGTTTTGGTCTCTTCCGGTGAGAATTTTGGCGATGTGTTAGCTCAGATGTGGAGGTGGTGAATGTCTTTTCATTCTCGAACAACGTTGAGGTTCGCAGCTCAGATATATGTTGAGAACATTATCCTCATTCGCAGCCATGTTTTCTGATGTTAACGTATATACACGTGTATTGGCACATAGGCCTATGCCGCCAGTATCCTGACGCATGATTCTCTCAGTTTGTTTGTTTTTCCAGTGAAAAATTTGGCAATATTTTGGCTCGGATGTCAAGCTGGTGAGTGTCTCTTCATTCTCGAACAACGTTGAGGCTCGCAGCTCAGATATATGTCGAGAAAATTGTCCTCATTCGCCGCCATGTTTTCTTATGTGTATGGATGTACACGTGTATTGCCTCATAGGCCTATGCCGCCAGTGTCCTGACGCATGAGTCTCACAGTTTGGTTTTTTTCCAGTGAGCAATTTGGAAATATTTTGGCTCAGATGTCGAGCAGGCGACTTTCTCTTCATTCTCGAACAACGTTGAGGCTCGCAGCTCAGATATATGTCGAGAAAATTGTCCTCATTCGCAGCCATGTTTTCTTATGTGTATGTATGTACACGTGTATTGCCTCATAGGCCTATGTCGCCGGTGTCCTGACGCATAAGTCTCTCAGTTTGGTTTTTTTCCAGTGAGAAATTTGACAATATTTTGGATCAGATGTCGAGCAGGCGACTGTCTCTTCATTCTTGAACAACGTTGAGGTTCGCAGCTCAGATATATGTTGACAAAATTATTCTCATTCGTAGCCATGTTTTCTTATGTGTATGTATGTACACGTGTATTGCCTCATAGGCCTATGCCGCCAGTGTCCTGACGCATGAGTCTCATCGTTTTGGTCTCTTCCGGTGAGAATTTTGGCGATGTGTTAGCTCAGATGTGGAGGTGGTGAATGTCTTTTCATTCTCGAACAACGTTGAGGTTCGCAGCTCAGATATATGTTAAGAACATTATCCTCATTCGCAGCCATGTTTTCTGATGTGTATGTATGTAAACGTGTATTGGAACATAGGCCTATGCCGCCAGTATCCTGACGCATGATTCTCTCAGTCTGTTTGTTTTTCCAGTGAAAAATTTGGCAATATTTTGGCTCGGATGTCGAGCTGGTGAGTGTCTCTTCATTCTCGATCAACGTTGAGGCTCGCAGCTCAGATATATGTCGAGAAAATTATCCTCATTCGCAGCCATGTTTTCTTATGTGTATGGATGTACACGTGTATTGCCTCATAGGCCTATGCCGCCAGTGTCCTGACGCATGAGTCTCACAGTTTGGTTTTTTTCCAGTGAGAAATTTGGAAATATTTTGGCTCAGATGTCGAGCAGGCGAGTGTCTCTTCATTCTCGAACAACGTTGAGGTTCGCAGCTCAGATATATGTTGACAAAATTATTCTCATTCGTAGCCATGTTTTCTTATGTGTATGTATGTACACGTGTATTGCCTCATAGGCCTATGCCGCCAGTGTCCTGACGCATGAGTCTCAACGTTTTGGTCTCTTCCGGTGAGAATATTGGCGATGTGTTAGCTCAGATGTGAAGGTGGTGAATGTCTTTTCATTTTCGAACAACGTTGAGGTTCGCAGCTCAGATATATGTTGAGAACATTATCCTCATTTGCAGCCATGTTTTCTGATGTGTATGTATGTACACGTGTATTGGCACATAGGCCTATGCCGCCAGTATCCTGACGCATGATTCTCTCAGTTTGTTTGTTTTTCCAGTGACAAAATTGTCAATATTTTGGCTCAGATGTCGAGCAGGCGAGTGTCTCTTCATTCTCGAACAACGTTGAGGTTCGCAGCTCAGATATATGTTGACAAAATTATTCTCATTCGTAGCCATGTTTTCTTATGTGTATATATGTACACGTGTATTGCCTCATAGGCCTATGCCGCCAGTGTCCTGACGCATGAGTCTCAACGTTTTGGTCTCTTCCGGTGAGAATTTTGGCGATGTGTTAGCTCAGATGTGGAGGTGGTGAATGTCTTTTCATTCTCGAACAACGTTGAGGTTCGCAGCTCAGATATATGTTGAGAACATTATCCTCATTCGCAGCCATGTTTTCTGATGTTAACGTATATACACGTGTATTGGCACATAGGCCTATGCCGCCAGTATCCTGACGCATGATTCTCTCAGTTTGTTTGTTTTTCCAGTGAAAAATTTGGCAATAGTTTGGCTCGGATGTCAAGCTGGTGAGTGTCTCTTCATTCTCGAACAACGTTGAGGCTCGCAGCTCAGATATATGTCGAGAAAATTGTCCTCATTCGCAGCCATGTTTTCTTATGTGTATGGATGTACACGTGTATTGCCTCATAGGCCTATGCCGCCAGTGTCCTGACGCATGAGTCTCACAGTTTGGTTTTTTTCCAGTGAGCAATTTGGAAATATTTTGGCTCAGATGTCGAGCAGGCGACTGTCTCTTCATTCTCGAACAACGTTGAGGTTCGCAGCTCAGATATATGTTGACAAAATTATTCTCATTCGTAGCCATGTTTTCTTATGTGTATGTATGTACACGTGTATTGCCTCATAGGCCTATGCCGCCAGTGTCCTGACGCATGAGTCTCAACGTTTTGGTCTCTTCCGGTGAGAATTTTGGCGATGTGTTAGCTCAGATGTGGAGGTGGTGAATGTCTTTTCATTCTCGAACAACGTTGAGGTTCGCAGCTCAGATATATGTTAAGAACATTATCCTCATTCGCAGCCATGTTTTCTGATGTGTATGTATGTACACGTGTATTGGAACATAGGCCTATGCCGCCAGTATCCTGACGCATGATTCTCTCAGTTTGTTTGTTTTTCCAGTGAAAAATTTGGCAATATTTTGGCTCGGATGTCGAGCTGGTGAGTGTCTCTTCATTCTCGAACAACGTTGAGGCTCGCAGCTCAGATATATGTCGACAAAAATTATCCTCATTCGCAGCCATGTTTTCTTATGTGTATGGATGTACACGTGTATTGCCTCATAGGCCTATGCCGCCAGTGTCCTGACGCATGAGTCTCACAGTTTGGTTTTTTTCCAGTGAGAAATTTGGAAATATGTTGGCTCATATGTCGAGCTGGTGAGTGTCTCTTCATTCTCCAACAACGTTGAGGTTCGCAGCTCAGATATAAGTCGAGAAAATTATCCTCATTCGCAGCCATGTGTTCTGATATGTATGTATGTACACGTGTATTGCCTCATAGGCCTATGCCGCCAGTGTCCTGACGCATGAGTCTCAACGTTTTGGTCTCTTCCGGTGAGAATTTTGGCGATGTGTTAGCTCAGATGTGAAGGTGGTGAATGTCTTTTCATTCTCGAACAACGTTGAGGTTCGCAGCTCAGATATATGTTGAGAACATTATCCTCATTTGCAGCCATGTTTTCTGATGTGTATGTATGTACACGTGTATTGGCACATAGGCCTATGCCGCCAGTATCCTGACGCATGATTCTCTCAGTTTGTTTGTTTTTCCAGTGACAAAATTGTCAATATTTTGGCTCAGATGTCGAGCAGGCGAGTGTCTCTTCATTCTCGAACAACGTTGAGGTTCGCAGCTCAGATATATGTTGACAAAATTATTCTCATTCGTAGCCATGTTTTCTTATGTGTATATATGTACACGTGTATTGCCTCATAGGCCTATGCCGCCAGTGTCCTGACGCATGAGTCTCAACGTTTTGGTCTCTTCCGGTGAGAATTTTGGCGATGTGTTAGCTCAGATGTGGAGGTGGTGAATGTCTTTTCATTCTCGAACAACGTTGAGGTTCGCAGCTCAGATATATGTTGAGAACATTATCCTCATTCGCAGCCATGTTTTCTGATGTTAACGTATATACACGTGTATTGGCACATAGGCCTATGCCGCCAGTATCCTGACGCATGATTCTCTCAGTTTGTTTGTTTTTCCAGTGAAAAATTTGGCAATAGTTTGGCTCGGATGTCAAGCTGGTGAGTGTCTCTTCATTCTCGAACAACGTTGAGGCTCGCAGCTCAGATATATGTCGAGAAAATTGTCCTCATTCGCAGCCATGTTTTCTTATGTGTATGGATGTACACGTGTATTGCCTCATAGGCCTATGCCGCCAGTGTCCTGACGCATGAGTCTCACAGTTTGGTTTTTTTCCAGTGAGCAATTTGGAAATATTTTGGCTCAGATGTCGAGCAGGCGACTGTCTCTTCATTCTCGAACAACGTTGAGGTTCGCAGCTCAGATATATGTTGACAAAATTATTCTCATTCGTAGCCATGTTTTCTTATGTGTATGTATGTACACGTGTATTGCCTCATAGGCCTATGCCGCCAGTGTCCTGACGCATGAGTCTCAACGTTTTGGTCTCTTCCGGTGAGAATTTTGGCGATGTGTTAGCTCAGATGTGGAGGTGGTGAATGTCTTTTCATTCTCGAACAACGTTGAGGTTCGCAGCTCAGATATATGTTAAGAACATTATCCTCATTCGCAGCCATGTTTTCTGATGTGTATGTATGTACACGTGTATTGGAACATAGGCCTATGCCGCCAGTATCCTGACGCATGATTCTCTCAGTTTGTTTGTTTTTCCAGTGACAAATTTGGCAATATTTTGGCTCGGATGGCGAGCTGGTGAGTGTTTCTTCATTCTCAAACAGCGTTCAGGCTCGCAGCTCAGATATATGTCGAGAACATTATCCTCATTCGCAGCCATGTTTTCTGATGTGTATGTATGTACACGTGTATTGCCACATAGGCCTATGCCGCCAGTATCCTGACGCATGAGTCTCTCAGTTTGGGTTTTTTCCAGTGAGAAATTTGGCAATATTTTGGCTCGGATGTCGAGCTGGTGAGTGTCTCTTTATTCTCGAACAACGTTGAGGCTCGCAGCTCAGATATATGTCGAGAAAATTATCCTCATTCGCAGCCATGTTTTCTTATGTGTATGTATGTACACGTGTATTGCCACATAGGCCTATGCCGCCAGTATCCTGACGCATGAGTCTCTCAGTTTGGGTTTTTTCCAGTGAGAAATTTGGCAATATTTTGGCTCGGATGTCGAGCTGGTGAGTGTCTCTTTATTCTCGAACAACGTTGAGGCTCGCAGCTCAGATATATGTCGAGAAAATTATCCTCATTCGCAGCCATGTTTTCTTATGTGTATGTATGTACACGTGTATTGCCACATAGGCATATGCCGCCAGTGTCCTGACGCATGAGTCTCTCAGTTTGGTTTTTTTCCAGTGAGAAACTATGCAATATGTTGGCTCAGATGTCGAGCTGGTGAGTGTCTCTTCATTCTCCAACAACGTTGAGGTTCGCAGCTCAGATATAAGTCGAGAAAATTATCCTCATTCGCAGCCATGTGTTCTGATATGTATGTATGTACACGTGTATTGCCTCATAGGCCTATGCCGCCAGTGTCCTGACTCATGGGTCTCAGAGTTTGGAATTTTTCCAGTGAGAAATTTGGCAATAATTTTGGCTCAGATGTTGAGCTGGCGAGTGTCTCTTCATTCTCTAACTACGTTGAGGTTCGCAGCTCAGATATAAGTTCATTAAATTATCATCATTCGCAGCCATGTGTTCTTATGTTTATGCGTGTACACGTGTATTGCCGCATAGGCTGATGCCGCCAGTGTCCTAAAGCATGGGTCTCATAGTTTGTTTTTTTTCCAGTGAGAAATTTGGAAATATTTTGGCTCAGATGTCGAGCAGGCGAGTGTCTCTTCATTCTCGAACAACGTTGAGGTTCGCAGCTCAGATATATGTTGACAAAATTATTCTCATTCGTAGCCATGTTTTCTTATGTGTATGTATGTACACGTGTATTGCCTCATAGGCCTATGCCGCCAGTGTCCTGACGCATGAGTCTCAACGTTTTGGTCTCTTCCGGTGAGAATTTGGGCGATGTGTTAGCTCAGATGTGGAGGTGGTGAATGTCTTTTCATTCTCGAACAACGTTGAGGTTCGCAGCTCAGATATATGTTAAGAACATTATCCTCATTCGCAGCCATGTTTTCTGATGTGTATGTATGTACACGTGTATTGGAACATAGGCCTATGCCGCCAGTATCCTGACGCATGATTCTCTCAGTTTGTTTGTTTTTCCAGTGACAAATTTGGCAATATTTTGGCTCGAATGTCGAGCTGGTGAGTGTCTCTTCATTCTCGAACAACGTTGAGGTTCGCAGCTCAGATATATGTCGAGAACATTATCCTTATTCGCAGCCATGTTTTCTTATGTGTATGTATGTACACGTGTATTGCCTCATAGGCCTATGTCGCCAGTGTCCTGACGCATAAGTCTCTCAGTGTTGGTTTTTTCCAGTGAGAAATTTGACAATATTTTGGCTCGGATGTCGAGCTGGTGAGTGTCTCTTCATTCTCGACCAACGTTGAGGCTCGCAGCTCAGATATATGTCGAGAAAATTATCCTCATTCGCAGCCATGTTTTCTTATGTGTATGTATGTACACGTGTATTGCCTCATAGGCCTATGCCGCCAGTGTCCTGACTCATGGGTCTCAAAGTTTGGATTTTTTCCAGTGAGAAATTTGGCAATATTTTGGCTCAGATGTTGAGCGGGCGAGTGTCTCTTCATTCTCTAACTACGTTGAGGTTCGCAGCTCAGATATAAGTTCATTAAATTATCATCATTCGCAGCCATGTTTTCTTATGTTTATGCGTGTACACGTGTATTGCCCCATAGGCTGAAGCCGCCAGTGTCCTAAAGCATGGGTCTCACAGTTTGTTTGTTTTTAAGTGAGAAATTTGGCAATATTTTGGCTCGGATGGCGAGCTGGTGAGTGTTTCTTCATTCTCAAACAGCGTTCAGGCTCGCAGCTCAGATATATGTCGAGAACATTATCCTCATTCGCAGCCATGTTTTCTGATGTGTATGTATGTACACGTGTATTGCCACATAGGCCTATGCCGCCAGTATCCTGACGCATGAGTCTCTCAGTTTGGGTTTTTTCCAGTGAGAAATTTGGCAATATTTTGGCTCGGATGTCGAGCTGGTGAGTGTCTCTTTATTCTCGAACAACGTTGAGGCTCGCAGCTCAGATATATGTCGAGAAAATTATCCTCATTCGCAGCCATGTTTTCTTATGTGTATGTATGTACACGTGTATTGCCACATAGGCCTATGCCGCCAGTATCCTGACGCATGAGTCTCTCAGTTTGGGTTTTTTCCAGTGAGAAATTTGGCAATATTTTGGCTCGGATGTCGAGCTGGTGAGTGTTTCTTTATTCTCGAACAACGTTGAGGCTCGCAGCTCAGATATATGTCGAGAAAATTATCCTCATTCGCAGCCATGTTTTCTTATGTGTATGTATGTACACGTGTATTGCCACATAGGCCTATGCCGCCAGTATCCTGACGCATGAGTCTCTCAGTTTGGGTTTTTTCCAGTGAGAAATTTGGCAATATTTTGGCTCGGATGTCGAGCTGGTGAGTGTCTCTTTATTCTCGAACAACGTTGAGGCTCGCAGCTCAGATATATGTCGAGAAAATTATCCTCATTCGCAGCCATGTTTTCTTATGTGTATGTATGTACACGTGTATTGCCACATAGGCATATGCCGCCAGTGTCCTGACGCATGAGTCTCTCAGTTTGGTTTTTTTCCAGTGAGAAACTTTGCAATATGTTGGCTCAGATGTCGAGCTGGTGAGTGTCTCTTCATTCTCCAACAACGTTGAGGTTCGCAGCTCAGATATAAGTCGAGAAAATTATCCTCATTCGCAGCCATGTGTTCTGATATGTATGTATGTACACGTGTATTGCCTCATAGGCCTATGCCGCCAGTGTCCTGACTCATGGGTCTCAGAGTTTGGAATTTTTCCAGTGAGAAATTTGGCAATATTTTGGCTCGGATGGCGAGCTGGTGAGTGTTTCTTCATTCTCGAACAACGTTGAGGCTCGCAGCTCAGATATATGTCGAAAAATTATCCTCATTCGCAGCCATGTTTTATTATGAGTATGTATGTACCCGTGTATTGCAGCATAGGCCTATGCCGCCAGTATCCTGACGCATGAGTTTCTC